>CM055881.1:13447593-13630093 GCA_029582165.1 Portulaca oleracea | reverse complement strand
AACAATTTTGAGAATGCAAATCCAAATGAGGTGATCTTTTTTTTTTTTTTTTTTGGTCCTTTGTGTGAGTAATGGGTAGGGTGACCAGGGCACAGGTTGTTGGCATGGCTCCATAAGAGTTAATTAGGCATAGGCCTTGAAATTTATTACTTGTACAAATTAAACAGCAACTTGAGTCCTGGTTGTTGAGAAAATCTGTGTATGCTAATGCTTCCATCCCCACATATATCATATATGTGTATATATATAGAACAAAGCCATGTTTTGGATATTTCTAAAGCATCATAGCTCATAAGGTGATAGATTTTTCTCAAACATCACTCTAAATAGAAGGTTGGGAGCAAAATAACGGACAAAAAAATGAACGGCACGTCTACAATGGACAAGAGGTAATATTTTCTAAACCATCCTCTCTCATAGGTCATGTTTGGGATATTTCTAAGGAATTTTAACTTTGGAATTTAACAAGACTTTGAATTATACGATTGTAGGAGAGATTATGAAGCTTTTAATTATATATATTTATATGTATGGATAATGTCTAAAGTTATTCATAGATAATATATATATATATATATAAAAGAAAATTATATTATAATAATTATATTGTAGTGGGACAACACCGAGAGTATACCCTAAATTTCATAGATTTTGAGTTGTTAAAACACTTTACACGATTTTTAAAAAATTTATGGTGTTTGTCCCTAATTTTTTTCAATATTTTTACTATTTTTAACGATCTTTTTTTACTTTTATTCCTTTTAAAAAATCATAATAATTGCTCATATTCTTAAAAAAAAATTAAAAATTCTTTTAGTAACTATACTTGATTACCTTTCTAGGGGAAGGAATGAAAAAGACAAAAGCAATATGTGACAAGAATAAAAGAATAAAAAGAATGTGGAGGTCGATTTTGTGTCACTACAATCCAATTTTATTTTTATTTGGACCATCAGAATCCAAAATAAAAGTAGAGATTATTGTTATCTAATTGGTAAAAGTAGGGATTATTAGAATCCAATTTTATTTTTCTTTGGACCACCAAAATCCAAAATAAAAGTAGGGATTATTGTTATCCAATTGATAAAGTAGGAATTATTAGAATCCAATTTCCATATATATATATATTATGAAGACCTCATGGTATATATAATTATTCATGGATATAAATATATATTTTATTTTTTTACATTGATAAGTCGGGCCATCTACTGGCTTCCCTATCTTAAGGAGAGCCCAATAGGTATATCAGCCCAAAAGAGAGGGGGATACACTATTATGAGGCCCACAAGAAGCCTCGCAAGAGTAGCAACAATTCTCGCCAAGGATCGAACCCTAATAGGGATCATAAACCTTCCACTCTCATGCCACTTGTGCTACAAGCTCATTGATCGTGGATAAGCTACAATTAAGAACAATGAAGTGTCTCCTAAAATTACACCGTCTAAACATATCATGGATTTTGACTCGAATTTGCTTCCAAACATAGCACAATATTTTCCCATGACTTTTAGTGAATTTACAAACTTTACCTCCAGTTTTGAATTTTTTTTATAATTTCTATGTTTTCCCCCTTTTAACGTTAAAAATCATAATAATTATTCAGATTCTAAAATATTATCTGAAATTTCTTTTAATAACTACACTATATAACCTTTTTGAGGGCAAGAATGAAAAAAAAATAAAAAAATGACTACTGTCGTACAAAAATAAAACTCAGTTTATTATCATCCAATTGCCAAAAATTGGATTACTAGAATCCAATTTATAATATAGCATACATAAATAAATATTTTAAGGTGATAAAATAGGAAATGGAATTTTATTATTATAGAATAAATTGAACAAAGTTTAAAATAATAAGGTTGCTATTGTGTTTGCTTATTAGCTTTGGTATCTACCACAACGGGCAAACAACCATAAAAATTATACTCTAGTATCTTGAAAATGTTACTATTTTTTAAAGGTTTTTTAAATTTGTTTTTCTCGTAATTCCTATTATTTGGGATAAGAAACTCTCATAACTTGTAATTTTTATTTTAAAAGTCACTTATTAAATATAAAAATCCAAGAAGTAAAATCTAAAAATTATTATTATGTTCCAATTTTACTGACAAGGGTTAACCTAAATTATATCTTGAACAATGCTGTGAAGACTTACATACATATATTTATACGTGACAAATCGGTATATTTTGTTTGTTGAATTATTTTTTTCTTTTATTCATTTGGATGTACTTCGGTTTAGGGTTACAAAAAATAAAATCTAATTTTATCGCTTCATCTTTCTTCATCTAACAAAGTCCTTCTATAAAATAAATGTTCTTTACTCCTGTTACTATTCTTATTAAATATGTGTACTATTTAACTATTCACATATTTATAATATGCAAACTATTCCATACTAGAGATCAGAGATATATAGTATAGTTATTTTGTATTATTAAAGTCCGACATATATAGAATAATAAAATGTTTATAAATTTTAAATATGGAATTGGTATCTTTTATTCTTAGTTTATCAAACATGTTATTTGAGATTTAACTAAATTTTATATTAGGATCAAACCAAATTGAATTTTATTTTCTAATAGAGCTATTTGATCTTTAGTTAAATTAAGAGTAGCTTGATGGACATTAGAAGATAAATTTACTAAATATAAATATCTATATTTCTCAAGATTTAGCATATTTTAATTCTGGCAAATTAAATGTCTAGGTATTATGTCTCCGTCATTATTTATTTTAGAGGTAGATTGTAAATTATTCTTAATTAATCAACCTTTATTAATTATGTTATTTGATATTTTTGTAGAGTTTCTTTTATTATTTTTAACTGTTTCTCTAAACTTCTCTACAAGAATTTGCTAATTAAGATTTGATTTTTTCTAATATTAATTTCTCGATGTAACTCTTCATTATTTTGTTCTTCTAATTTCGCCTCTTTCTTTTTTTGTTGATGTCAGTCCTTTATAGTGATAATAGTTCATTCATCCACAGCCTTATATTTTTTAAGATCAAGTTTTCTATTTTTAGGCATATTCTCAAATTATTATTGATAATTTTCATTTGCACAGATTACATATTTCAAAGATTTGTTCTATTAAAAACATATTTTTTTGTTGGAAAGAATAAACATTGTTGTTTATTTTGACATAAACAATTAATTAGTTGTAAACTTGTAATAGTCCATCTTGATCATAAATTCCAATTCCAATTTCCAATTTCTATTATATGGTCTTCTAAATTCATATTTGAAGTTCTTTTATAAACTTGTTTATGGTGTTCTTCATTTATTTTAATTGAGTTTGGTAGGCTTTGATATGATTCACATCGAGAGTCTACAAACTTTTTAAAAAAAAGGTTTAAAACTATTTCATGGAGGATATATTTAAACAAATTCATCAATGTAGATTAATGATATTCTTATCAAGATTGGATTTTTGGTACTTAAAGAATAAAATAAACTGAATTCAAGAATTTCACGGTAAATTTGTACTTTTCTTCTTTAAAGATAAAGAGAATCTAGAAATCTTTTAGAATGTAGCCACGCCTTCTCCTCAAAGACCTTACTGGCCTTACTTCAACTTCTTAATCTTCTAGTTTCTCTTTTCTCTCAGAATTGGAAGATATAAAAAGATTGAAATTTATTAAAAATAGAATTATTTATTTCTACTATCCCAAATGAAAGAGCTTTAGAACATGGTGATAGACACTAATTAGAAAACATATTTGAGTGGCTGATGCCTCGCTCAAATTGCCTTAGCACTGCTCATTGAATCCTTACATATTTATAGGGGGAGGGGATCTTAATACTATACTACACCATGTCTTATGTTTCTATTTTACATTATCAGCATGCCATACAACATAGGGTAAATATTCATCAACTCTCTTATTAAATGCTTAACAGGTGGGTGTGTTTTTATCGTTCACTTGATAATGTCTTCTGTACATTGATGTTGATTTGTCAAATTATGGAAGTGGCTTTTTTGTCTACTTCTTTCTGAATGTACTCTAAATATTTTCTTCTTACAATAGTACTGCTTTTACATCTTTCTGGACCGAGGGCATAGATAAATTCACACAAGGGCTCGTCAAATTTTCGGACATGGTTCTCCTTTTGGTGATAGTGATAAGGTTTTTATATTTCGTGCTATAAAGGGATCTGTGTCCGCATCCATAATCCTTTCTGCTGAGGCTCCTTACAGCGATAACTCCAATGAACTCTTGTATTGTACTCTGGATCAGTTAAACTTTAATGGTATGAATGATCTCATTAGGGCCCCTTAAGCTTGGAAGCCATCTGGTGCCTTTCCAACTTCAATAACAGATATGATAGGATAAAATGTTTTGCCTTCCGCATCCCTTTTTTAGGGAGTATGATCAAAATTTTGGCTTAGATATTTCCTCATAGTGCTGGACCTAAGACTTGAAACCCATTAGGGTTTCGAGCATTATAGAAGAGAACTTAGATAATTAGGTAAGATTTTCATCTGGGTAGACAAGATTGAGGTATTTGTATTTGTAGAACTGGTATATAAGATCTGAGCCAACTTTGATGGCTATCATTCTTGGAAAATTGGGTTCTCCAATCGTGTAGGATATGTTTGGAAATTCTGAGATCTTTGTATAGGCAACGTCATTGGTTTTTCAATATTCAATGTAAAATGGGTTGTTAATATCAATTGGGGATATTATTTGGGCAATTCTTTCACATGTTGTGTGAATAAAATGTCCTTGAGCTACGAAAACCTTACCCAATCATCTAAGTTCCCTTTTACAATCCCTAAAACCCTGATGGATTTCACATCTATGACTATGAGAAATACCTAAGTCAAATTTTCAATCGTACCCCCAAAAGAGGGACGAGGCAACCAAAACATTTTATCCTATCATATATCTATGATTGAAGTTGGAAATGTGTCAGATGGTTTCCAAGACCAGGGAACCCTAACGAGATTATTCAGACCATTCAAGTTTAACTTATCCAGAGTACAATATATGAGAATCAATGGAGTTATCACGATAAGGAGCCTCAGAAAAAAAGATCTATGGATACAGATTTATACCCCTCTATAACACGAAATAAGAACCTTATCATTATCGCTAAAAGGGGAACCATGCCTGACAATTTTGACGAGCTCTTGTTTGAATTTTTCTACGCCTCTATCCACAAAGATTTAAAAGCAGTAACATTGTAAGAAGAAAAATGCAATGCACCTTCCAAGAGAAGCAAACAAAAAAGCTACTTCCATAGTATGAGAAATCAACATCAGCCTAAAAAAGACATTCTCAAGTGAACGACAAAAATACTCCCACCTGTTAAGCATTTAATCAAAGAGTTGTTGATTAAATTCTTGCCTACGATGTATGCCATGACAACATCGCAAAATAGAAACATAAGAAATTATGTAATATAGAAGTTGCCCTCCCCCTACAAATATATGTAGTACCCTAATAGATGGTTAAAGTTTAACTTAAAGAGATCGAAATTACTACTTATATTACCAAGATACACCTTCCTTTTAGGAAAATCATCTGTTACCAACACCCCAACTAAGCATGCTTGACGGGGATTAGTCTCAAAATAAGTGACCTCTTGGGAAGTTTTCCGAAGCAGTGTGAGAGTGAGGATGAACCATGATGAGAGGACTCGTGGTGATTTGTAGGGTCAGTCATCGATCCTAAAGACAGTTGTTAGTAATGTCCCTGACTCGAGATGGGCGAAGGCATTATAGATGGTATCATAGCTGAACTGCAACCATGAGTTGCGCTGTTGGGTAGGAGATCCATGGGCAATCACATAATGGGGCTAAGATTTTGTATTGGACTGACGCGTAACGAGGACATTGTGCGCTTTAGTGGGGGTGATTGTAATACCTTGATACATGGTTAAAGTTTGACTTAAAGATATTAAAATGCCTATTATATTACCAAGTTGCACCTTTGTTCTACGAATCTCATCTATTGAGAACTCCCAATTAAGTGTGCTTAACTAGGATTAGTATTAGGATGAGTGACCTCCTGGAAAATTTTCCCATGTAGTTTGTGAGAGAGGACGAAACATACTAAAAGGACTCGTGGTAATTTATTGGATCAATTGTCGACCCTAGATGCAATTATCAGTAATGTATGCGGCTTGAGAGAGGGGGCCAGGGTGTTACAATATGTAAGAATTCAAGGAGCAAATCAGATGCAATTTGAGAGAGGCATCAGTCACTCAAATCCTATTTTCTGCTAACTGTCTATTACTGTGTTCTAAAGCTGTTTCTTTTGGGAAAGCAGAAATAAAATAAGCTTGTTTTCATAATTTCAAACCCAAAAATTAAGGGTACTCTTAAATGAGTTTTGAAAACTTGGGGTAACAAAAAATAGTTTCCTCAAATTATGGGGTACCTCCAAATATTTTTTTTGACAATGTTCATATTGTTTTGACCCAATCTTCCAAAAAAGGAAATTGCCAAATCTTAAGAAATCTGGATACTTACATTCAGCAAGCTTACCTTCTAGTGTACATCAATCTACTCTTAAATTTTTTAAAGATCAAATAATTATATTAAAAAAATGTGTAATTTGTAATTTGGTTTGAGCCTAACAAAAATTTAATTGAATCTTAAATAACATATTTGACACATGAAGATTAAAGGATATTAACTCCTTGTTTATTAGAGCATTAGCATCCAACTCTAATGACATGCTGGTGGGATTGCTCTCAGAAATATCATGTACACGTATTTCATAATACAAAAATTACTATATCATCTCTAATACCTAGATTGAATAGTTTGCATGTTATAAATACTTGAATAGTAAAATAGTACACATATTTAATAAGAATAGTAATGGGTGTAAAAAAACATTTATTTGGTGAACCTTGCCCGATAATGAAAATGAGGTGACAAAAATAGATGACAATGCCTTTTATAACTCTAAACTGAAGTATACTTTTGAATGGGCGAAAAAGATAAAAATTACCCAATCTAAATTCAACCAAAATAAACCTATTTGTCACCTATACATATAGGTGGCAACCAGTGGATTTCGGGCAAGGCATTTTTGTCCTCGAGTGGGGTTATAAGCGAAAGTTCGGAGTTTGCTTATTTCAATTGAATTGTTGCATAATATTCTTTTCACACTATATTAATTGTTTTAAGTTTTTTAACTATATATATAATGCATTTACACATTTTTTTAATGTTACTATTTAGTTAGTTATATTTAAAAATCTTTCATTACTTAGATATGTTATTTGTGATTCACTTAATTTTTTATTATTTCAATCCAAATGGAAAATTCAAAGGTTTTTTCTAACAAAACTATCTTGTCTTTAATCAAATTAAGGATAGTTTTATGTACACTAGAAGATAAAATTGCTAAATATAAATATCAAAAATTTCTGAATGGATAAAAAAGATAAAATTACTCTACCTAAATTCAACCAAAATAAATCTATTTGTCACCTATACATATAGGTGGCTATATGGTGGATTTCAATTTTCAAGTGACGCATTTTTGTCAACCTTTTTCGGTAGTCCTCGAGTGGAGGTTATATTTAAGAGAAAGTCGAAAGTTTGCTTATTTTAATTGAATTATTGCATAATAAATTTTTTTTGCATTATATTAATTGTTGTACATTTTTAATCATGCAACACATTTACACATTTTTATTTTAATGTTACAACTTAGTTAATTATATTTAAAATATCTTTATTTCTTAAAAATTTCATAAAATTGTATATGTATGTTTATCGTTTGTCTGTTAGATATGTTATTTGTGATTCACTTAATTTTTATTAGGCTCAAACCAAATAGAAAATTCAAAGGTTTTATTTTCTAACAAAGCTATTTGATCCTTAATCAAATTAAGAGTAGTTTTATGTACACTAAAAGGTAAAATTGCTAAATATAAATATCTAGATTTCTTAAAATTTAATATATTTAGTCTATAACTCTTTGTTTTTATTGAATGATTTTAAGAAATCCCAAGATTCTTGAATAATATTAATGTTTTCTAAATATTGTATCTGCTTCTTTACTTAGCTTGTTGTACAAGTGGATTGTAAATTCTTCATAGTTAATTATATTATTTGGCATTTATTAACCGCAGTTAACCGTAAACAGAACCCAAAAAACGGTTAACCGCGTTCTCAATGCAATTAATCGGCAGTTTCAGTTTGGTTTCAGTTTCTAATTTTCAAATATGGTTTAGGTTTAGGTTTACAAAATCCTAAATACACTTAACCGGAAATGTGGTTAACCAGTTTCGGACACCCTCAGGTATAATTCATCCATAAATTTTGTTTGGGGCTTATATTACACTACATTAATTTTCACATCTATTTAATTCCTTATTTTTGTTCACTGAACAAGCAAAAGATTAAAAAATACAAAACAAATCTACTCATCAAATCTTTTGCTAAGAAAATTGATAAAATACAGGTTGAAAGGAAAGGTGGCAATCATAACCGGAGGTGCAAGTGGATTTGGAGAGGCCACAGCTAGGCTGTTTGCTAAACATGGTGCCAAAGTCATAATAGCTGATGTCCAAGACCAAAAGGGTATCTCTTTGTGCAACCAAATTGCTTTGAGCATCAAAGACACTAACAATTCATTCATTTCTTATGCCCATTGCAATGTTACTGATGATGTTGATGTCAAGAATGTCGTCGATCTTGCCGTCTCCAAGCATGGAAAGCTTGATATTATGTTCAACAATGCTGGTATTTCAGGTAATATTAATGCATGCTTGCTCTATTTTATTCACATTCAAACTAAGATATAAACATAATTTTTTGCTTTTTGTTTTGGAAAAGGGGATCGAAAAATCTACTTGATGAACATGTGTACCGGCCTTCATAACAATTATGCTTTCTTTTTTCCTTTTGACCTTCAAAGTATAACCTATTCTCAAGTAATTCTGCTAGTGTAAAGGCATTCAATGTCGAAAACCGAGCGATTACAAAAAATATAGAGAAATTTTTATGTGAATGGTATGTTTTGGGATTCACCCATGAGTAAAAATGTCTCACATTGGAAAAGTAAAGAGAAAGGACATGGTATATAAATCAAGTGGGCTACTCCTCTTAATACCAATTAATTTTAAGTTGAAACCTCACTTAACTTATGTACCATGAGCCTTGGTTGCGAAAGTATGGTAGTATTTAGGAGTTGTTCTTCCGCCAGCTAAACTACTCATCCCCTAACTTTATTCACTCTTATTCAATTCTCATTATTTATACCTAAACTTAATAATCATGTAAATTTTTTCAGGAGACTTGAATCAAACCATCCTCGGCACGACCAACGAGAACTTCAAAAACGTCTTCGACGTCAATCTGTACGGTGCCTTCCTGGGCGCCAAGCACGCCGCACGTGTGATGATCCCCCGTAAGTCCGGCGTGATCCTCTTCACCGCGAGCGTGGCCTCCGTGACCTGCGGGGAGTCTCCACACGCATATACGGTGTCAAAGCACGCAATTGTCGGCTTAATGAAGAACTTGTGTGTCGAAATGGGGCAGTACGGGATCAGGGTCAATGCCATTTCCCCCTGCGCGGTGTCCACCCCGATCCTGACACGTGCGCTGGGGATCGACAAGGAAGTGTTGGATGGGGTGATTTCCGAAGCTGCGGTTCTCAAAGGGGGGACGCCGGAGGCAATGGATGTGGCGCATGCGGCGCTGTTTTTGGCGAGCGACGAAGCCAAGCTTGTCCACGGGCTTAATATGATGGTGGATGGTGGGTATAGTGTCACCAACCCAGGTTTCTCTTTGGCATTTGCAAGATTGCTCGCTTGAATGGCCAGGGGTACATGCTATGTATTAATGTTGGGTTGTAATTATATATAGTGTTGCCGATATGTTGGTCATTATCATACTAAAATATATAGAATGATATGTGTCTTTGGGCAAGACACTTTTAAATGTGTATAATAGTGTGAATGGGTCATAATATTAAGGATAAGAGAAAGGGTGATGATACGTAGGTGTGATGTGATGTTGTCCTCTTTAAAGAAGTGGTATTTGTATCACAGGTTCTTCAAAGAGTTGTGTATTATACATTTACAAGATCTTTATAAGAGTCCTAAACTTGATATACAATTATTATTAATAATAATAAAAAAAGAGTGATGCATTTTATACTACAGTGGTGCCATACTTTGTTCTTTTAAATATTAGGTGATGTTGGGGAGATCTAAGGGAGGAGCCCACTCCAACTAAGGTTTATGGTATACAAGTTAAGTGAGGTTTCATCTTAAAACCAATTGGTGTTAAGATGAGTAGCCCACTTGACTAATATATCATGTCCTTTCTCTTTACTTTTTCGATGTGGGACATTTTTACTCATAGGTGAATCCTAACAATCTCCCCTTTCACACATGAGTCTCTCCCCTTTGATCGGAAGCCACTTTTTACCAAGGTTTCAAGTCACCATTAGGAGCCCATCATAGCCGCACCATTCTCTACAGAATCGCACCCTACTCCACCCGAGTCTCATACCACTACTCTGCCTCAAGAGTCCCAGCCGCACCTTACTCCATAGAGCCGCACCCTACTCCACCTGAGTCTCATGCCACCACTCTGCGCATTCAGGAGACCCAGCCGCGGACGCGCCATGATCCCTACTCCTGTCCATGGTGATCTTCCGCACCTTGCACGCGCCCAGCCGAACGAACCATCAACTCTGATATCACTTGTTGGGGAGATCAAAGGGGGGAGTCACTTCAACCAAGGCCCATAGTACACAAGTTAAGTGAGGTTCCATCTTAAAACCAATTGGTGTTAACATAAGCAGCCCACTTGACTTATATACCATGTCCTTTCTCTTTATTTTTTTATGTGGGACATTTTTACTCATGGGTGAATCCCAACAAGTGAAATCCCACAAGTGCATGAATTTATATGAAACTTGATCTAGTAGTTGCAAGAGGTCACACGAAAAATTTGCATGTATCATATATTTGGTTGTTTCATGGCATTGTTACCCAAAAAAAAGTGTAATTTTCGTGAATGAAATAAAGGTCGAGGGTCCAATTTCATGTTACGTGTTAAAAGAGTTGAACACAGCCATGAAAATATTTGGCTTTCATCAAGAATTGAATTTTGGTTGGAATTTGAAAGATGGAGTTATTAGCCACTTAACTACCACCTTTTTTATTAGTTAGCTCATCGATAATTGATACAACGTAACAAAAGCATTTTAGTACGTTGGCAAGATCGCTGCTGATTATAAGGTGTAGATGTGTTCCAATTTCCAAGACTTGATGCAGTCGAAGTTTGAGGTTGATTGTATTTTGCATTCTTCTTAACAAAGCATCAATGCATTTAACTTGAACTTGTAATCTCTTAAACATACTTGATATGTAATTACTTATTCGTCACAAATGTCTTGGATGGTGAAAATTGGATTTTACCCCATGCTCTCATACTCTCTCCAAATAAGATTTTATGAACATGTGTATATTTTTATGAGCAAATATGAGCATAATTGTAATTTAAGTTTGTAAATAACACATGATTATACATTTATACATTTATAAGCATGGTCAAAAATTACGTATATGTGCTTATAAAACTATACAAGTCCATTCCAATAATATAAGAGTATGGTTCTCCTAAGACAATAATATAAGAGTATGGTTCTCCTAAGAGTATAATCGTAGTTGACTAGTTGTGCCTAGATGAATATGTTGTAACTTGTCATGAGGTATTTGGCAGCCCTTATCCCCAGCATCATTTAGCTATCAACTTTTTAGGACATCTTTTCGCTTTTTGGACACTGTTAGCTTTTTGACCTCCTCCCAAGAATATAGTCATAGTTCATAATTTTGTGCCTAGATGAATATGTTGCAACTTGTCATGAAGTATTTGGCAGCCCTTATTCCCAACATTGTCTGGCTACCAACTTTTGGGGATAACTTTTAACTTTTTGGACACAATTAGCTTTTTGACCAATGTTAAAAAGCCACATGAAGTATTTGATAAACAACTTTTCATATTAACCTTTTGTATTTAATAAGCTAGTTTTCAAAAACCTATTTGAACAAGCTTTTTAAAATAACTTTTCACAAATAGTTACTTTACCAAACAGCTATAGCTAACAGCTAACAACTGGTTGCCAAACAGGGCTATAGTGTTCAGTGGAAGGGTGCTCACCCCTAGTTTTGATGAACCATATCTGGTCCATCTATCCGCTTCTTTTCTTCGACTGTCTAAGTATTTACTAGATTTTCCAGTCAAACATCTCCCGAATCTCAACCTACTCATTCTTACTACTACAAGGACATAAAGGTCTATCTGCAAACGGGAGGAAGCCATCCCAACCCCCAAAACTTCAACATAGCTTCAATCGCCCCTTAGAAACTGCAACAAAACCAACAAATGGGAGTATACAACACCGCAAATATCAACACACGTTAACCTGCTTACAACATCAAGTCATACATGCTTCAACCAATATAAGCACCCCAAGATATGAACAATCTCAGAATATATGAACATGATACAAATACACTCCAGCACCGATGCCTTATTATTCACTCGCGCTCGCAAGCCCTACCATTTTAAGCATGTTTCGGTCTTCCTTGAATCTTTCCAAGACTGTACCTTTTAGCGCATTGTTACCTTTCTGCTGAACTTCTTGTGGAAAGACACTCCAGCACTCGATGATTTCTGGGCATATCCGGTTAGACTTTGAGAGGCCAGGGCTCCCGAATGTGGTACACTCGAAGGTTTGCCCGGAATCAAAGCTTGCAGATAGAAAAAGGCCAAAGTGATTGACACGTCCTCCAAAGCCTAGTCCGTTTGGGATGCTGTCTGAGCTGTAGCTGTAAGCACACTGCCATTGTGAAACTCATCAGTACCGACGGTATCAAATTGTACAAGTCTTGAGACAACAACAACTACCAAGGGAAACATGTTTGAGCGCAGTTTGAAGGATCTATATGTGGGCAGTCTTCCCCTCATGAATTAAAGTTCACGGAGTAGTTGATTCCAGCAGACTCACGGAAATCCTTCTAGAAACACTTTGAGAAAACCTATTCAAACACTAAAAGAAACTCATTTGGAAAACCTTTCGAAAAGCAAGAACTGCACTGAATAATCTTACAAATCATACAAGATAGCTTGAGTTTTTGTAAAAGGAAAAGACTCAAAATTCATTACTCCGAAATCCCACCACCAAGCCAGGTATGGAGTATAGACCCAAAAGTTTTTCATTTGAGAGACTGATTCTGGATGACCCAAGATTTAAAACCGCTCGCTACCTACTCCTCCATAGAAAAGAAGCAGACGAGGTTTAGTTGAGCATTTTGCTTTAGTCCATTACAATCTAATTTGTGCAAGCAAAAGGCAATAATGGATTGTTCATATCACATCACATCAAGTACCCATGTTATACACTTGATACATTGAGTTATTCAAACTGTCAGAAAATGTCTCGAGTCTGACACTCTAGGTCCTGTGGTTTTGGGTGATTGTGGCAGAGTTCAGATAACAAAGGCAACAAGTAGTAGTCCCAAACAAATCAAGGAATCATGTTCTTTCTAATCTTTATACTAGGATTAGAATGTCATCTCTTACCCACTGCAAATTGTTGTTTGCTCCAGTTGGGTGGTATATGGATGACTTCGGATACAGCTGAAACAGAAAACACTTCATATCTCCATAAAAGTCACTGTGCTTCTCCCATTGTTGGGAAGCATAACCTCCATATATGTAGCCTTCTGTATCCTTGATTATTAGCAAACTTGGCCCTTTCTCGTTTCTGTAGTCGATTTGTATAAAATATTATTATTTTTAATCCAAATGGTCAAACTAACAGAAAAATGGTAATAGCTTCAACTAGTCTCCACCAACCAAAATAGAATGTACCAACAATTACACGATTGCCATAAGCCTTTTCTGAATAGAACCCCATTGAATTCATGGAAAATTCACAGCAGAATGCATTTATAAAAAAAATTGAATATGTTGATAGTCTGCTAATAAATATGAAACAGCAGCTAGGCATTGAATGAAGTACACGACAAAACAAGGGTGAGGCTCTGAATTCCATAAAAGATATGTCTATACACAAAATGAATGAGAGAGAGAGAGAGAGAGAGAGAGAGAGAGAGAGAGAGAGAATGAAGTATATGACAAAACAAGGGTGAGGCTTTGAATTCCATAAAAGATATGTCTATACACAAAATGAGAGAGAGCGAGAGAGAGAGAGAGAGAGAGAGCTACATATAACCTCCCCACACATATGCATAAAGGCATAAAGGAGCACACCCAGACACACATGCATGCATAAGTAGAAAGAAATATAACTCCACAGCCAGGTAAGTGTCTAGTAGAGCATTTGGTAGAATCCCAGCGAAATTTCCATAGGAAAGTGTATTTTACAATGTTTGGTTGAAGTTGCAAATTTCCTTGGAAAAATATTTGAAATGTCCAAACTATCCATATTTATAATTGTTTGGGTTTGTTTCAATAGGAGTATTTTGGAAATTTCCACACTCTAGATCTCATTTCTCACCGTGAAACTTTTTTCTCTTACCCCCAGGAAATTCTTCCCAATGTAAAATTGTGGGCCCCACGTAAAATGTCCCATTAACAAATGACAACCAAACATGGGGAAATTTAGTCAACTTGAGAAAATTTACCAATCCCAAGGGTTTTCATGCATATGTGCTTGGTACTTTGTGAGCATGTAGCTTCGCAAATGGCTGAAAAGTAAAGAACTTTTCCAACAACCTCTGAAGATTTAAAAAGAAAAAAAAGCAAAAAGACAACTCACGAGATATTGCCGAGGAATGTGTTGAAGCTCAGGCCATGGTATGAACTGTGGTACAGAAGCTTCCATTCCTCCAGCTCAGGCTGAGTAAGACGGCCCCCAATAAACCAAGCATACTCCTTCCGCAAAATTAAGTTGGCGTCATGCCCTTCAGAATACAGGAGATTAGGAACTTGTGTGCCTGGCCTCCCTATGCAAGGAAAACGTCATACTGCATTAGGAAATGAAAAGAAATCCACCAACGCAATCTTGATAAGCAATATGAACAAATTGGCCTAGTAAAATACAAACAAATTTTAGCTATAAACTTGTAAATATGCCGAAGCCATCACTAAAGAGGAAGCCAATCACAGGATATTCAATTGCAAACTCTTTCTCAGAGCAAGTACTTTGATGTTTTTCATAGGATAATCGGGTACATCTCAATAATTTTAGGAATGAAGTATTTTGAAGTTTTATAATTTTCATAGGTTTGTTTTTTACTATTCCATATCGTCAAGATAAAGATATTTAGCAGTATATTAGCAAACTTTAGTTTCTAGTCTAGTAGGATACATATCTTTATTCTTTTTCAGTTTATAAAACGTCATGTAGGGTTCCTAATGTTAGCTAGACTTTAGTTACATAAACCCCCTTATGTAGGAATTTAATGTGAGCATCCTAAACTCCTGGCCCATCGGAATTGTTTCAAGAGCGTTCTGTACCAACTATCACTTCATAGGACGTGCCCTTAGGGCACCCTACATCACATGGTGGTCAATATTCTAAATTTCTAATCATGGCACAAAATAAGCCTGATTGATTGTTCAAACCAAAAGTTGACGCTTTCTTGCTTATGACGATAATTTTTTTATATATATGTCTTTGATGAATAATCATGAACCATTCAACTCTTTATGATCATGCACTTTTCGGTGTTAAACGAGAAATAAGTTTCACTAATCTACGAATTTCTTCTTGAGAAGAGTTCAGCACTTGCAGACATAGACCACAGAGATATACAGCAAAAGAGATTTGAGATCCAACAACCTGGATCGAGTGGAGTCAACAAACTCCCAAGGTATTTCCTGAGAGATGGAGCATGGTCACACATGCTTTTGAAGTCCTCATACGACATACTTTTCTCATCACTTCCTCCATCCCTTGAAAAGGTAGCAGCAGCTAGGATTGCATCGATGAGGTCTTGAAGTGAGTTCGACCCGGATTCGTGATCCTTGGAGGGAAACAAATCATCAAGAATAGGAGCTAAAACAGCTTGCACATCAGACCTGGCAAACTGTCAGTTGAATCTCAAGGGTCACAAAGACCACCTCCGCATGATAATGAAACTAAACCAAAACAACACCAATACTCCGAAATCCCACAAGGCGGGGTATGGAGGGGTCGGATGTAATATTCTTACCCCTAAATTTTGCAATTTAGAGAGACTATCCACAATTGACCCAAGGTTTAGAAATCGTTTGCTACCTACTACTCCATAGAAAAGAAGTAGGGGAAGTTTAATGAGACATTTTACTATAGTCCATTACAATCTAAGTTGAAAAATAATCTTTTTCAACTATCCAGATTATGGACATGCGCACAATAATGAAATTAAGCAGCCAAAAAAGCTTCGTGATCAACTACCCTGAACCACACATGTCCCAGACTCCATCATTAAACCCATTGGTTTCCCTAACCTTTTTATCAAATGTTTGAACTCAAAAAAACAAATTGAATGATGAGCAAAACAAAGTTCAACCCTATAGTCCTATAGCAATGGTCCAAAACTGTCAAAATGGGAGCATTCAAGCACCAAATAATACCAAACTTGATCAATTTTGCAATCAAAACCCAGTCAAATTGTAAAATTTTCCAGCATTCAGAGCCCCAATAAACAATACCTGGTAACTTTGTCATCGCCATTGACATCCAATAACTGGAAGATGAATTCCTCTATTTCATCTTTAGTACCCTTCTCATATGTGGCCTGCAAGACAGTTACGGAAAGCTTATTCACTCAAAATTCAAATTACCAATTTTGAAGAACCATCAAAAGGAGGCCTAACTATACTATGAACATGAAAACTAAACCAATTCCAGTACATAGCGCCGGCAAAAATTCACGTCCGGGTTAAATTTGGGTCAGTCAACGTCGAAATTCAGACGAGAAATTGATGTCAGAACCGGTTTTTTCAGGACAGACAATTTGGGCGAAGCTAAATCCGGTTCAAAATCGGGTTCAGATAATAGAAAAAAAAGAAATATTGTGTCCAAATATTCGGTGAGTTCAGACAATGTCAAAATCGGGGTCGGACCAAACCCAATTTTTTCCAGGTCGAACAAAATTTTGCCAGCACTACCAGTACAGGAAATATACAAGTGTTACCTTTGCAATGACAAGATCCTCAAATGTAAGCTTCTGATCATCTCGATTCCGAGTAACCAAACCAAACATTCTATCCCCAAGAGGTTCATGGATTCTAAAATAAGCCTGATCAATTGTTCAAACCAAAAAAAAAAATTATAAAAAAAAACAAACACACATTCTGGAAAAATGCATGATTTAACAAAATTCAAACTGAAAAGGGAACTCACCTTGAATACAGAGGGGGTGACGAATTTACCATTGCTCTGAGATTGAGCAGCCAGGGAATGAAATAACGATCTTAGCTCATCCAATCCATGTTGCGTGAACGCTCTAAATTCAATTCCCACCCAAAAAAACGACACATAATTCAACAAATTGAACAGAAAAACATGATTTTTGTGCTTGAAGAAATTAGGATTTTGGAAAAGTAACCTAACCTGGAGGCAGAGATGAATCGAGGGTCTGTTGAAGAAGACTCAGAGTTGCCCATCTCTCCCTTCTTGTCTGGACGAGAAAGATAGAGCAGGTTAACAACAGGTCAATTACTCGAACTGCCCCTTTTCGCCTCATTTTTTTTTTTTTTTTGGCTATATAGGGATAGCATAATTATTATTTATTATTGGCAAATATCCATGTCCGGCCTGAATTAAACCCGGTCATCAATTTTCTGTCCGAATTTTAAATTCGTACAATTCTGACATGTCACATTCTAAAATCGGGGTGGGTTCGGGTTTAAAGTACGAAATTCGGACGGCCGAATTTTGTGTCAAATTCAAACACATTCAGACAGTGTCCACCTGAAATTTGGACAAAATATTGAAAATTGTGTAAATTTAATGTAAATTCGGGTTTGGGTATATTCGGACAAATTCGGGTTCGGGCAAATTTAGAAAATTTGGGCCTGGGTTCGAACACCACAAAATGTTCAAATTTGAAATTCAGACATGATTCAGATTTGGAGATTTTATCTGAATATATAAATTGTCCGAACCTAATTTGACCCAAACTCAATCTTTTACCACTGCTAATCACGATGATATAAGATGAACTCTATGAATAAAAGTGTAATAGCGCAACATAAATTAATGGAAAGAAATTGGACTATACTATGCAAATACTTCATAGTTAGTATAAAGTGATTAAATAAATAGGAATATGTCCTTGTAAAGGAACTTAATGGAGAGAAATAACTATAGTAATTAGGGAAATAAATATTAAGATATTAACAGCAATACATTTTTATAATTGGGTCTAAGGTATGTCATTAAAAACTCCTTTATAGACCATACTTGGTGACATTTTAAGGGGTATTGCCCCTATTGCAGATTAAGAACTTCAATCTAGATGGTGCTGTTATTCGGGAGCCGGACACATAATAATTGTCCATAGGAGAAGACTGGTTTAGGAAGGTATATCCCAACACGTCGCAAAGTCTGACTTTGACTTTTTTAATTGTGATGGTGAATGCCAATTTAATAGGGAATGACGCCTTCTGAATGCAAATGGTGTGTCGGTTGAAGATGGAGTCAAGCTAAGACGAATAATGACGACCTTATGCCCAATATTGCAACCTGAAATTAGCGTAGCTTCCATAACCTTACTCCCATGCCATTTAATAATCAAGCATGTACTATTGCATAGCCATAAACATGGACCAAGATTCCTCAACAACATAATAGATGTACAAACTTTCGATTGGATTTCATGGTTTGGCAAGCCTGAGATACATAACCCATACAATATCTCTTGTAGGTGAATGTTATCAATGTCGGGATGTTCACTGCTCTCCTGAAATGTATCTGAACTAAAATACGTACAAGATTCCCCTAGGAAGCGTGGCTAAAATCTGCAAGTTCAACTAGTCAACTTCGTCATTAGTAACAGCAAGTATGCAATGTTCTTCCATGTAAGAGGCATCATTATATTTAGAGGATAAATCGGGGTAAGTTTCTAATATAAAGTTGTCCAAACCTTCATTATCATTGGGTACAAGGAACTCTGTGGGAATTTGTATCCAATTGGATTTACCCCCTTCTTCCAATGATATACCTTGCAAGGTCCCATTACCTATAGTCGAGATCTAGTTAGTAAAATGTCACAACTTATCATATTTAGCAGAGTGTAAACTTGGATCCATAAGTCGCATATTAATCATTAAATGCATGACTGTACAATAAGGCCAAAAGCGGGATTTTGACAATGATGTTGTAATTGTATCTGCTCTTCCGCCTTTTACGACAACAAGAAGTACTTGCCTAAAGTCACCTCCAAACACAATTAACTTTCCATAGAATGGGCGATGTTGATTTTTGCCTAAAGTACTTGCCTAAAATGACTAAAGTTGTTCGACGAATCAACTCAACCAACTCCGAATTCTTGGAAAAGGAACAGAGTGACGTATTTGTAACATTGATAGGGATCTTAAACATTGAGTACGCAGTTTTCCCAAAGGGTAACAATAACGCAACAATTCCAGAAGTTGCTACTGATAAAATAATCTTGGCCTAAGAACGGAGTGCAACAACAATAACTTTTCATACATATATTTTACATGTGCCACCACACCCATATACAACCCTCCCTCCCTTTAGAAGCATAAACATTTATGATGGCCTTAAAGACCTTGAGTTGCCGGAAATTTAATGTAGGAAGCATCAAATTCAACTGATAAGCTTCTTTGGGAATGTCATAGTCAAGTTGCTCCGCAGTTAATCGATTACTTACTTCTTGTGCACTATCAACACAAGGTAATGGCGTTGGATGGAAATCCTTTAATGAACATCTATTTCTATTTAGAATGATCTCTAGTTCATGTAACCCAATATTTTTCCTCATTTCAGTACTCAAATGGAAATTAACATTATGATGTTGACGTTGCAATCTCCCTTCCAACTTTCAAGTCATGGGTCATGCTCATAAAAAACTATAAATATGTGCTCATAAAATAATAAGTGTATCCTTAAAAATTAATACACTTATTGTTTTATCAATGATGCATACTCATTGAAATTAGTAATTCATTTCACCATAATAAAATAAATTCGAACGCATGAAATCCAGTACAAAAATATTTATGCACATAAACATATAAGTTGTTATATGTATTTGTTCAAAGAAAAGGTAAGTGTATAATTATAATGTAAAAACTAAAAAGTATGTATTTAAAACAATATTTTTATTAATTTAAAATTGATAATAAAACAGAAAAATGCTTGCTAGAAAAAGGAAGTTCAGGTTCATGAAACTAAAAAGTGTATGTTTGTAAAATAATAAGTACATGTTCATAAATAGTTTGTATATTCTAATAAAATAAATATGAATTTTCATTAATTCTTAGGTACATGTGCAAACAAAATAATATTATCATCCAATAGAAAAATCATGTAACTGCTCATTATGACTTAATTTAGTTCAAAGTTTCATACAACACGAGGCTTCAAAAGGACCATCATAAAAAAAAGTAAAAATATTAAAACTCTATCATATAAAAGGTATGTCAAAGGAAAAGAAAAGGCATTATATCAGTGACATCATTCTTCACATAGTTATGAAGATTGTTATTGATTTGGAGATGTTGAAGATGAATAATAAAAAGAAACCAGTACGAAATTTTAAGAATATGTTGCATAACGAAAGAAAGCTCGTTTGAAAGATCAAACTTTTCTTTTTTGATAAGTTGCGGCTCATCGAGCCCTTTTATTAACTCAACAAAAGTGCCAAAGAGCACTTTCAAGGCCATAAAGCCCAATACATGATCCCACTTACAACTCAAAGGAGATGATACAAAATGTGAGTTGAGATCCCAATCCAACCAAAACAAGATGCCCTCCCTCAACCCCACGCAAATACAAGAGAGACACGCAGCTACGGGTAAACAGAGTCGCAAATTGCAGTCTCCAACTAATGAATTATCTACTGAAAGATGAAAGGAATATTGTGGAAGTTCATCACAAGCGTATCCAGTGGGTATGAGTGTTTTTCTTTCCATTCCAATGATCAAAGACACAACCTCCATTTTACATTGTGCAGGACCATCTCCTTGTTTTTGTCAATCTTCTCAACTACCACATCATCCCTATGAGACCATATAGATCAGATAATTGCAAAGCAAGATGCAATCCAAAAGTTTCTTCTCAACTTGTAAAATTTGACTTACATCTATTTCTCAAACATTCCTTTCAGAGTTTGTTCTTGCGAAATTACTTGGCCCAAGCACTGCATTTAATGATGTTTCAATGATACCCTTTCTTTGTAATAAACAGAGGGGAGTCACTCTCTGTCAGGTCTTCCCACGACGGGTAGATGTTTAATGATGTTTCAATGATACCCTTTCTTTGTAACATGTCTCTTGCATTGAGTCTCCCAAGCAGAGTAATCCAGAGCATTACTTTAACCTTTGGCGGAGCGATTTGCTGCCATACCGAGCAGAACATCAAATCAAAATAACAGTTGCCAAACACCATTTTCTCAACTTTGTCTGTCATTTCTTTAACCGAGAATTTGTGGGATCCCAACCAAAGGATATTGTGTTTGCCATGTTGATGAGTACCAATTCTCATTTTAAAGTTCACCCCCTTCTAGGAAAAGGGATGGAGCTCTCGCTGTTGCTTGCTTCCTTCTTAAGCTCTCTTTGACTTTCTTCTTCTTTCTTGATGATAGTTTGTTGTCAAAGTGCTTTTTTGGATTGATATTCTTTTTTGTCTTCATAAATCCCATGTCTTTTCCAAATTGAATTGTCTTCTCAGCAATAAGTCTCTAGCTTTGGATTCATCACTAGAAGAGAAGGATTGAATATCATCAAGAGAATCATCTCCATTCATTGGTTCATTTCTCCTATGCAGAGACACCTCATCAGCCACCCTTTGGGATTCACCTAAATTAACTAGATGTTCTTGTGCAATATCCAACCCTAACGACTCAACAACTCCTTGATTATTTTTCAATTCCAACATAGCCGAAGTAGTGTTTAATTGTTGATCATTAATCACAGGCACCACTACAAGAGCATGTTCGTTCACCGAAGCACCCTCCTCGATTCTTCCACTGCTCATCAAAGCCTCATTATGAAGTAATTCAACTTCATTCCAAGCTTGTACTCCCAAGGCTTTGATTAGCTCAAACTTAAATGTATTACCTTCCTTTTGTTTTGGCCATAATGCTAGTTAAGCTGGTTTTGTTAATTTTTTTGTTATATTTGCCGGAATCTATTGCAGCAATTTGAATTTTTTTTTATGTATTCTTTATAATTATTTTGGCCTAACTAATTATAAAAAGGAAAAGAAAAAGTATGTAGTTTGACTTAATTGAAGATTAATTTTTAATAGTTTTTTGGTTGGAGAATGCATGATTAAAAATTAAATGTATTGACAACTAAAAATCCCAGATTGACAATAAAATTTTTCATCAACATTGAATCATTGATAATTGGATCCATGTTCCAACCAAAAACAGGTGAAAAAGTTTCTTTGTGACAGGAATTTTCAATTTTTGTTCATTGTAATTTTTCAATTTAATTAAAGGAGCCTTTGGTTCCGAAACTTTTCTAGGAAAGTTTAGTCAACTTTTTCAAATTGATAAATTTTCTCATATTTGATTGTCTCAAATAAATGAGAAAGTTTTAGTGTGAGATCCATTATTTCACTCTCAAGCTTAATAAAGTTTTTCCTCAGAAAATCTTTCCCATGAAACTACCAAACAGTCCATAAATTTGATTGTGAGATCTATAATTCAATTTTCACCATCAAGCTTTTAGATTAATAGTTGAGCGGAGAGCCTAATATTCATCTACTGACATTGCTTATATAAACAACCTTTTACAATAGCAAAATCACGTTTCATACATCATATATTGAAAGAGATTAATTCTGTTATATATAAATATTATTCTAACTGGGAGGGAAAAGAAAGAAAATGAACTACAATTTTAGCATACTAAGACTATAATACATAATTTGATTATTTTGCCTAATTTTGAATCATAAAACCAACTAATTTGGTAATGGCAAACTTCTTATTCCTTGACAAACATTGTCGCAGTTGGATGTAATCAGTTAGCTGCTTTTAAGCAGTAGGTCTCGCAAGCCTTGTTCATGGCGACATCATCCTCTGAAAAATTAAACAGGAAAAGAATTAGTTATGAATAAACATATAAATAACGAGAAATAGATTAAGGATGCATAGGTTGGTTAGTGATGGATAAACTATATTTTACCAAGTTTAGTTTACTATATAAATTCTTGGTAAATAAGTACGACAAATTCACAATATTTGATATAATTTGTAACTTTTTAGGGGGATGTTTAGAATATGTAAATTACTCTTATTTATTTATGTTCATTTCGCCTCCTTTCTTATCATTTTTTGTTTGCAAAATTACCAGGGGTAGTTTGAAGTTTACTTCCCATCAAATTTTTCAACAAACTCCGTACAACTTTCCACATAAAATTCCCTCATGAAAAATTCCCCCTGATATATGGTGGGACATTGTGGATCTACTAAATCTTTTTTTTCCAAAGCTTAAATGTAACGAAATATAATGAAAATCAATCAACATGAAAGAGTTGACTAATTTCTCCGAGGTTTTTCTTCAACCAAACGATCTCTTATACCAACTCCGGCCCAAAATGTTTGTCATAATAAGCAATTCTTTTGTCTCATTTGTTTGCCACTTTTATAATTTCAACTATTGTCATTTAATTTCCATTTTACCCTAATTAATAAATGTATGTCGATCTTTTTGTTTTCTTTTTTCTTTTCTCTGTGCTGGAATAATGCAAAGGTAATTTTGACAACTTACAAAATTTTCACCTCATTTTCAATGTGCCTATATCTTACAAAAGTGGTCATGTAGACAAACATTATGAGATAGAGGTAGTAAATACACCTCCGTCCCAGAATGATTATCCCTAGCTTCTGGGAAATGAATTTTTTTGAGGGAACATCATCCGATACAGTATTTTGTGTTGATTTTAGATGAGAGAGAAGAAATTTATTTCTAATAATAGTTACGAGAACAATCATTTGGAGATATGCACTAAAGGAAAGATGGATAATCATTTTGAGACGGAGGGAGAAACTCGAATTAAATAGATGATGGAATCAATGAATAGGCAGGTTAATGAAGGATGACTTACTTGCAGCTGGATCAATGATGAGGTAAGATTCAGTGTCTATACAACCAGCAAAACAATACAATGCACGAACCATCAAGTTACCATCTATGAGGAATTTTTCCACAGCATCTTTATCCTTTACTGTTTTCGTGACGCAGTCATTCGGACATGAAGGAACCTCTGGATCACAGTTATCGATACACTTCCTCAGTTCCGCAAACATTGGGAAACGCTTGTCAAGTGTATCTTTCCCAACTGTTTTCACATGCATTGCGCTCGTCTGAGTTACTGTCATCAATGTAACTACTAGAAGGACGCTCATAATTTTTTGGCTTTCCATGGTAATTAATTCACTTGTGTTTTTTCTCAAAAACTATGACCTTAATTAATTGCTTAGACTTAATTACACTTTGATGGATGATTAGAAATGAGTGGTTTGTATGGAATTTATAGGCATCTTCTAAAGACCGACAATGTATGTGGTTGTGATGTACCATAATTTTCTCATTCTTTTCTAATCATCAAAGCGATAGTCTCTCCAGGTTTTTTCCTCTCCATGCATTCAGATTTCACAATAGTTAAATATATCGCTCAATTTTTGTTGGAATATTAGTGTGATTAAAGAAATAAAATGACTTTTTTTTTTTTTATTAATGATTAGGTTTCATTCATTGGTGTGTGTCTTTTTTAATCAAAGAGTGAAACTTTGACTTGGTCGTTTCTTTTATTCCTTCTATTTTATTGGCTTCCGTTAGTGGTGAGTTGTATGGGGTTAATATCCTTTATATCACAAATTATATTGTATACTATGAGGATTTAGGTAGGTATTCCACATAAAAAGATGATAATTTTAACTGACAATTTATTTTTAACAAATTGATAAATTTACATTTATTGATAAATTTTACAATAACGCTGATAAATTTATGATAAACATGCAATAAATATTGATGATGTTTTTTAAAATAATTCTTGTGAGAACCTAGGAAGATATTCCAAGGTCCACCATGTAACAATGGAACATGGGTTAATATCCCTTAATATCAGGTATTATAATCATGCTTATTTGTTGGTTGTCAACAATATGTTCTATATTTGCATCAGTTCACTAAACTTCGTCTTTTGTACTCGTTAATAACAATTGCTTGGTTAATCTTTATTGAATAAGTTACCCCAAAATTGACATTACTATAATTAAGAATCCTTATGTTTCATTTGTTGTGAAATATAAGAAATAATGCATTATTTGTTAAGGGTTGTTTTTGGGAGTTTTTGCTTTGATTGTAATCTATAATTGAGTTGGAATTGATAAGATAAGTGTGAGATTTGAACTATTCAAAAGCTAACAAAATTGGTATCAGAGCCAAGAAAAGTTAGACCATACCTCTCTTTTGAATAGAAGGCCCACGTAGCCAAAATCCACCAAAAAAAAAAAAATCAAAACCCACAGAAAGCACAACTCAGAAACAACCACGGCTAGCAATGATACAAATTCTTCATATTAGCCACTAATTACAACTTTCGAAGGAGAAAAATGTCACTTTTAGAGTTTGAAGATGAAGACCATGTTCAGGTCCGGAAATTATGGGACTCGGCAGAGGAGTGTTACTTTAAGCCTACTCCAACACTAACTTAGCCTAATCAACAACTATGTGAGACTCGTAAGATAGATGCCAATGCCTTGTTTCTCAATCAACAGTTGATGGTGAAATTTTCCCTCATATTGCAGTAGCAAGTACTTCTAGGCATGGGAGATACTCAAGAAAGAGTTATTGGGCGACAAGAAAGTTCTCACTATTAAATTCTCACTAGTAAGTTGCAAGCTGGTAGATTAATCCAAACAAAAACCCGATCGATTTAGTGATTAAATAGGAAACTACGCTACTTATAATAACAAAGAAAGCAACAATTCACACAATTTACGAGATAAATCAATGAGGAAAAACATTTAGGCGATAAACCTAAGTCACTCTATGAACTAATTAATCAAGTGGCCGGATTGTTGGTAAATTAACGGCCACTTAGTCAATTATTAGTTAATTAATTAAATAGGCTCAATTTATTTAGAATACGGTTTCTAGATAATGAAGAATCATAAACAGACTAGGAATAAGACTTCCTATCTGATTAGGATTCCTACTAGGTGTTTAGGTATGTCTCTATGTTAGAAAGTGGCCCAAAATTACCCAGTCTCTTGATCCCACAATTATTTGTTTCCTAATTGTATTAGGATATTATTTAGGTTTCCTTATTATGTTGGGTTTCCTAATTGTATTAGATTCTAAATCTAATTGGAGTGGGAGTCAAGTTAGGGTTAGGGTTTTAGGTGTGTTCTCCCTATAAAAGGGAGTCTTCTCCATCTTTTGTAATCATTCCAAAAATTCAGTAGTTTTCGTATTCCCATTGGTAAGAGTAATTGTGAGAGTTTGTGTGGGTTGTTCTACTCTCTTGGTGTTGATCTTGGGATGAGATCATCCGTTGTACTCTCTACCATAGTGGATTCGTTTGTGCTTGTGCCGCTCGTGGTTTTTTCCCCAATTTGGGTTTCCACGTAAAATCCTTGTCTCCCTTTAATCTTGCTTTTATTTTTCTCGATTTATTGTAGTCATCTTATTTTCGCTTCCGTAAATTAATTTTCTCGATATAACCCTAACAAGTGGTATCAGAGCCTTGGTTATAAGATATCTACAGTCACTAAAGTCGATATCGAGAAGTTTGATGGCAAGATCAACTTCAGTTTGTGGAGGATCAAGATGAGAGTTGTTCTTATGCAGAGTGGATTGAAGAAAGCACTCGATACGAAGCCAGCCAATATTGAAAAGGAGGAATGGGAGGAGCTTGATGATAGAGCTCTTACGGCAATTCAGTTATGTTTAGCAGATTCAGTTCTTCGTGAGGTGGTTCACTGTAAGTCTACTGCTGATCTTTGGCTAAAGTTAGAACAACTTTACATGACTAAGAGTCTTGTTAACCAAATTCGACTGAAGGAGCGTTTGTACACTATTCGCATGGCTGAAGGAACACCTATCCAAAACCATCTTAATGAGTTTAATTCGATTTTGATAGATTTGGAAAATTTGGAGGTGGAAATTGATGATCAGGATAAGGCCATTCTTTTGGTTATTTCCTACCCCATTCGTATAGACAGCCAAGGAAATTATACTCTCTGATATCTGAATTTTTGAGTTATGAGGATATTAAGTCAAATTTCGTCTAAAGAAAAATTTGATCTTGAAGTGTGTTACGATGGCAAAGTGAAGGTTTGTCGGTTGTGGGAGTAGGTCGAAAAGAAAGGCTCTAAGTTTAAATTTGAGGTGATCGCTACTCGTAAGAAACACGGACACAAAATTTCAATGTCGTAAGTTGAAATCGAGAAAGGAAAAAGAAGGTGAAGCTGCAATAGTGGAAGATGAGTCACATGGTGATGCTTTTCTTGCTTCTCAAGAGAAGGGAAGTATGTCTGAATGGGTCTTGGATTCTGGATCTAGTTATCATGTATGTCATAACAAAGATTTGTTTTCTACATATGATCCTGTGGATTCTAGTGTTGTTAATTTGGCTAATGATAGCCAGTGTGAGATTGCCGAATCTGCATTCGATCAAGACTCAGGATGGTGCTATCAGGACACTAACAGAAGTTCGACATGTCCCTGGTATGAAGCGTAATATGATCTCTTTAAGTGTACTTGACTCCAAAGGGTTAAGGTACTCTGGTGAAGGTGGAGTTTTGAAAGTGTCCAAGGGTTCTGAAATTCTTTTAAAGGGTTTGAGGCGCAAAGGTCTATATATCCTGCAAGGTTCAGCAGTTTCAGGTAACTCTTTTGAAGATGATCTAACTCGAATGTTTAGTGTATGGTTGGATCAGGTGAAGAAGAAAGGAATAGCTAAGTCTAAGAGGAGCTTGGACTTAGCGAGTAATCTTTGAGTGTCCTTCTGGGCGTTGCCCTACGGGGCTCTACCCTTCGGGGTTTGGTGGCGGCGACAAGATTTGGAATAATTTTGGTCCAAGGTGGAGATTGTTAGAAAGTGGCCCAAAATTACCCAGTCTCTTGATCCCACAATTATTTGTTTCCTAATTGTATTAGGATATTATTCAAGTTTCCTTATTATGTTGGGTTTCCTAATTGTATTAGATTCTAAATCTAATTGGAGTGGGAGTCAAGTTAGGGTTAGGGTTTTAGGTGTGTCCTCCCTATAAAAGAGAGTCTTCTCCATCTTTTGTAATCATTCCAAAAATTCAGTAGTTTTCGTATTCCCATTGGTAAGAGTAATTGTGAGAGTTTGTGTGGGTTGTTCTACTCTCTTGGTGTTGATCTTGGGGTGAGATCATTCGTTGTACTCTCTACCATAGTGGATTCGTTTGTGCTTGTGCCGCTCGTGGTTTTTCCCCAATTTGGGTTTCCACGTAAAATCCTTGTCTCCCTTTAATCTTGCTTTTATTTTTCTCGATTTATTGTAGTCATCTTATTTTCGCTTCCACAAATTAATTTTCTCGATATAACCCTAACACTCTAGGACTAACCTATAAATATATACCTATGTGGTACATATCACACGCGCGTAACAACGAATCTAATCGATACTCTCTCGGGTAAACCACCACTGGAGGTTAGGGGTTTTGGGGTGTGAATATACTGGTGACTCCATAATTGGTAGCCACCATTCCGAGCCGTTGCCGTGAAGGACTCAAGAAACGAGATTGCAGTATTTGTGGAATAAGACTCAGCAATACGATCCTAATCGCTTCCGCACTAAGGTATTTCGATTCTACTCTATAGTGGTAGTATCAGAGCCTAATTGCTTGAACTTGTTCTCGAATTAATTTTTCCAAATAAGTGTAGGCCTAGAATCTCTAGTTTAATTAAATTCCGTGTTTTATGCTTGGCTTGAACAAACTGTGTGCTTATTCAGTTTTGATGAATTTATTGTTTATGCTTAAACTTGGAATATTGAAGTATATGTTTATATGTTCATAGACTCCACGCTAGTTTATTGATATGTTCATTGAAATTTTTTTTTGTTCTGTCTATACCTTAAGGACTATTCATTTATAATTATGAAAGATAAACTTAGCGTTTATAGCCAACTTAAACAATGTGTTTATTTTTTTTGCTGCTCATAATTAAACTTCGTGTTAATTTGTATGCCCATAACTATGTGTTTACATTATGTCCAGATTAACAAACTTGGTGCTTGGATTTATGCCTTGCTTGTAGACTTTGTGTTCCTTTTAGCCCAGATGAAACTATGTGTTCAAACCTAACCAAGTGTTGCCTATACCTCAGACCACAATATGTGTGATTTAATTAAATATGAACTGAGCGTTTAAATTCAGTAAACTCAATGTTAATTTCTCTTTGTGATCAATCTGCGTGATGTGCTTGCATAAACTTTGTGTTTATTTGTCTCTCTCCATGACAATGAATTTGTGTTAAGATTCGTTGATTTACCTGGACCCTCAACCAGATCAAGACGATCCAAGAGACCTTCTCCAATTCCACTCCAGAGACGTCCAAACCCAGTTATTTTCAAAGGAACTAAAACAGAGGTAGATGATGAAGTTTTGAGTAAAATTCAAAAGACTTAATTTTTAGGTAAAATCAAGTATTTACCCTCAGATCCGCTACGAAGGGAGGTGGCGCATGTCAGTCACTCACCGCCGATGGAGCATTTATGGTTGCTCCTTTTCCCTTGCATGAGTCACATCCACCCCAAACGATCCCGATCGAAGAATTTTCAACAAAAAAATCGAAAAATTTGAGTTTGGGAGACGCATGTAGGCCACACGTCACTGCTGAAATGGCGCATTGGTAGAACAAACAACACCTTCTTTTTCGCCGTTGTAGACACCGGGATTTGCACCGATATAATCCAGATTTGTCAAAAGTTTAAATAAAACATCTAGGGCCGGATACATCATTGGGTCGATGTAGCAAACAAGACAAACCAAGCCGGTCCACTACCAAAGAGAAAACCCGCACGGGTTTTAATCAAAGGAAACGACCCAGAACCAGGACAAGCCCAAGGCGTGCCCCGGCCCAGTCACTTCAAAACCCACGCGGGTTTTCTATCACCTGATGCGCGTCGTTTTGCTCCGTCCATGTCAGCGATGCGTGTGTGGGATTTATAAAACCCGCGCGGGTTTTATCTTCAAGAATCCGGCGCCAAAAACTTGATCTCCCTCCCTTGATATTAGCCCCATGTATTTGACTTCTTCCCTTGACCTTGGTGATTGCATGGCATGATCTTAGGGGTATGTTCTCATTTTTTCCCTCCAAACCTCACCTTCTTCACCTATAAATACCCCCTCCATTCCATTCATTTTCACCAACTAATACCATCATTATCACCTAAACTCTCTTAACATTCCATCATCCATATTCACTCTCTAATTCTCTTCTAATCACTTTTGTCACATCCATATCATCACCCTCATACAATTCTTCTAAACCACTTGCACTCTTCCATCTAAGTTCCAAGTCAAGGCAAAGTCAAGAAATTCAACCGGCGCATTCGGGCTCCTAAGTCAAAGAGGTTCGCTTTACGTTTCTTTTCGCTATTATAATTTAATCATGTAATTTGTACTTTATTTCCATTATATGTGCATATTTTGTAAACTAAAAATCCATCTTTATATTGCATGTTAAGAATATAAACTTGCGAAATTAATTAAAGTTCTCACGGCTTAATTTCATTTTAATGTCGATTTTAGTAAAGTCTGTTTTCTAACAGGAAAATTTGAGAATTCTTATAATTCTCGAGTTCGTAACCTTACCCCCAGACTTAGAATCGGGTTTCGTAGACCAGAGTTATTTTCATTATTTTTATGGTTTGTCGGTTTCCTTAAATCAGCGGGCGACTCTTTTATTTTTATAATCCGTTTAATTATTTAATGCTGGAATTTACGCTAAAATAATTAAGAAATGGTTTAATATCTTCCTCTCACCCAATTCAAGGCTAAAACCGAGAAAAAGTGGGCTAGGAGTCAATAAAACCCCCACGGGTTTTGTTGTTTCCAACTCTCATTTTCTGGCCCAAGGAAACAGGCGGCCCGGCCCAAGGATTGTCAAAACCCGCGCGGGTTTTGGCAGTTCTTGGCGACCCGCCTGCTTCCTATTAGGCTTGAATTTGGTGGTTGGGCCGATTTCAAGTCATTATTAATATATTTTGGCCTAATTTCAAGTATTTAAATAATAAAAAACGGATTTGTAAAATAAATAAAGTTTCAACACCCCGACAATGAATTTCATAAAATAAAAATATCCTTATTTAAGGATCAAGCAACCTTAGTCGGCTCCCGATCACTTAAGTAGCGCATCCGGAAACGATTCCCCGAATGAGAATTTTCTGGGTCCTACAGATTGGCGACTCCACTCGGGACTTAAACTTAAAAAGAAGGTAAAACTTGAAAAATCGAATTAATTTGAAATTGTAAAAGGGAGAAGTTGATTATTTTCGCGATTTTATAATTCTTTTTAGGCATCCTTCGCATACAGGGCCACTAATCGTGTCTTTTGACACGTTAGCACAAAGGCGACGGTTAGGTTATACCTAGGTGATTCCCTCGAGAGCGGGCGAGCACTACTTGTGGGATGCACCCTACATTGCCAAGCATTTGATCCCCTCTCTCCCCGCGTTACACTCAAAGGGTTTCCTTGAAGTTCTTTGAGCAATACCTCACAATCCTTACCTAAGGGTATGGAACACGCAGATGAAAACGTGCGGTAGGCCATGTAATCCAACCATAGAAAAATCCATGAACATAGAACCTTGGTTTAGGGAATCCCCTCATGTTGTATGCTATGTGTTATGTGCTACCCCTTTCCCTTTTCCTTTTGTTTTAGAGTCGACCCTAGTTTAGAGGTTTTGTTCTAGTCCATATAAAATTCATTGGGTTGAGAAAATGATTATTTATTAATTAGAATAATTAACTCAAAAGGCATCATGTTTAGCCCAAGTGGAAGGGCCTATTTATGCTTGAAGAGTGATTATCTTAATTAATAAATAAAAATCGACTCACCTTTGATGTTATTATATGTCCCTTTACGAAATTCTCCTAATAAGGGTCCAAAAAAATTAATTAAAAGTCCAACAAAGATAATGGATAACGTTTTAGATTGCATAATAGTCACTAAGCTCGAGGAAATTAATTTGTCGATTTAATTAATAAATCCACCGCATTTATGGCCGGCCCGTTGTTAGGCCTGACCATATTGGATTTGTTGATTAAACCAATAAATTAATTATAACTCGCCTATTGTTGGCTTTATTCAATCCTTTACAATATCCATTTTCCTTGACTAAATTTTTTTTTTTAAAAACAGGTAAATAAAAAAAAGGATAAAAAGAAAGAAGGTCATAAAAATGGGTCGTCGGTCTTGTCGAGCATTATTCTAGCCCGTATAATAGTCATTATGGCTTGAGCAGTCTAAGTTGTTGGGCCAAGTTACGATTCTCCTTAAAACGGTCGGCCTGTGGTTTGGGTCCATCCGAATTGAGAAACACTGACTTGAACCTATCGATTTATGACCCTCTCGCTATGTTTGACTTTATTCGGCCCTTTATAATGTTTTGTCCTTAGGTCTATATAGAGTTAGGTCATGCACTCCCAAAAGTGGGTGAGTCCCTTGTGTCAGCATATATGTGTCGAGTCAGTTAGGATCATATAGGTCTCTTAGGGCATGCATGCATCGAGTAGTATGTGTCAGAGTATGTCATTGAGTGTTCTAACCTTGAATTTCCATGCAAGCATCATTGGTGATCGACTCCGAGCCCGCATTCGAGATCCACGAATTGGTCGTTTGATTCCAAACCCACATTACGATCCATCTGCAACTAGTGACTGCATCATGTCTGGAGAGCAATTCCAAGAAGTCCCGGTCCAAAGCACCGAAGCCAACATCATGAAGCATTTGGACGAGCTCTATACCAAAATGCAAGGTCTTGTGTTCGCTAATACCCTTGAGCAGGAGCAGAAGATAAGTAAAAGGCTGAATGAGCAACAACAAGTGATGGATGGTATGCTGCAGGCCATCACTAAGATCAACACCAAGTTAGGGTTGGATGTTGAAGAGGATGACGAAGAAATGTAAGGATATGAATCTGAAAGACGATGAATGACCTAATTCAACATTCGAATCAACCATTTGTGAAGACGGATTTTCTACCCTATGATTACTCTCATGGACAAATTCACGCATATACTCATTCATGTTCACACATAATTTTTCTACTTCCGCCAAGGAAGCCACGAGCTTGCAAACAATAAATTGAACTATGGTACGGCGAATCACACAAGGAGCACACGGAAGGAGACTCATCGGCACTTTGGGAAAGTTCATAACAGTTTTCCACATATTCCCCATTATAAGAGTGATCATCAACATACACGGGGTATTCACATGATTGTTCAGTTTCGGTCCCAAAGGGTGGTGCATAAGGAGGTTGGAAGCTAGGACTAACATTTTGTTGTTCAAACTCATAGGAATCCCTAGACAACCATTCAAGTAACTCCCATGCTGGTTCTTCTCCTAAACCGGAAAACCGTAATATTCTAAAAGGTTTGGTCTCATAATTCACACCCTCATTCACAATTCCCAAAAGATCTAAAGTATCATAGAAGACACCATATAATTCACATTGAGCACGATAATCATGTAATCTAGCAAAATACCTCCAAAATATTTCATGCTCAAATTGAGGAATTGGGGACTATCCATAACTCTCTTTTTCTATTTTTCTATTTTTCTATTTTTTCTTTTTCACTTTTTTTGATATTCAATTTTTTTGCTACATTTTTCTAGCATAATCGAAAGCAATAAACTATGTACACACAAACCAATAGCCTAATCTACCAAATAACGCCATCCGCAGAACGACGCCATTGTTCGGTTGTAATTTTTGTGGTTTTAAGTAAGGATTGTCGATCTCAGGGATGGGTGTGAGGCTTGATTAAGGGTAATCGGTTTGTGGAAAGGGGGTTTTCTCACAATGCGGAAAGCAATAAATTATGTAAAGAAAGCATTTAAATCTAACCTAGACATGATAATAATAAAGAAAGCAATTAAAAGAAAGCACTTAAAGATGAAAGCAATTAAAAGGCATGAATGAAGACAATGAATGAACAATGAAATTGGGAATGAGAAATTATACCTTTGATGACTAATCTTCAATAAACCTTCAATCTACACTTGAATTTCCCCCGAACAAACAAGAAATTGTGGTTTGGATTACGAAATCCCCAATTCTCACTAGTAAGTAGAATTGGAGTTCCTTGACCCTCCTCCCCACTAAAAATGGAGTTGATTGTGGCTAACACTATAAAGCTTGGAAAACAAGTCAACAATGGAGATTAGAGAGAGAGAGAGAAGAGAGAAGAGAGAGAAAGCTTTGTAAAACTTCAATGGAAACTTGCTTGTATTAAGAAAGCTTGAGAAAGTTTGAGTACAAATGCTAGAAATCAATGAAAGCTTGAAGAACAATGAAGAACAATTGAAAACTTGAAGAACAATTAAGAGAGATTAAAGCAAATAAGGAAAGCAATTAAATCTAATTCTACTCCTAAACTACCTAGGCTAATTTCTTATTTAGATTAATACAAGTGGGTATTTATAGAAGAAGGAAAATACAACCCCAAAACCCTAGAACAATCGCGCGACGCTGCGTCTGCGACAGTGTGGCTCGGGCGAGCAGAAATTTGGCTCGGGCGAGCAAGCGTTGGCTGGTGTTTTGTTGCTCAGAACCCTTGCTCGGGCGGCGAAATTTGGCTCGGGCGAGCAAGCGTTAGCGATTTCCTGCCGACTTCAAACACGCATAACTTCTTCATCCGAACTCCGTTTTAGGCCCGTAAGATATCGATGGAAAGCTCTCGGTGTGTACTTTAAGCTCCCAAAATTTCAGAGCCATCGGAGTTGTAACGAAGGAGTTATGACCCAAAGGGTGAAGGCACACGTATTTCAAACCTTTAAGTTTGTACCGTTCCCCTGTTTGCGCCAATCTTGATATGGAATTTCCGACTTCGGTTTCGCCTCGGCTCTCGGCTTGGGTTGACTTGGTTTGACTCGGATCTCGGCTCGGGTTGACTTGGTTTGACTCGGGAAATAGCTCGGGATTCCCTAAAAACCTTCAATTAAGCCCAAACTTCTTCTAACTCCTTATTTTCCTACACCCTATAAAAGAGAAGAAATTCGGCTCGAAACGAGGCCGAACAGGAGGCCAACCAATTTTGCCGCTATCACCGTTGCCGGGGACATGACACTGAGAAATGTTGGACTTTAAGGAACAAGATAGAAGATATGATAAGCACAGGAACGTTACCAATGCCAAAAGCTGCCAGGAAACCAAACAATCAAAGTAATCCTATGCCCGAGCATGCGAATGCTATTCTCTGTGGCGACTTTAGTTTCGACCCTTCTGCTTAGATTATAGAAACAGGTCAACTTGTCCTCGAAATATTTGGTTTCCCTGAAAGTATATTCATCCACAGTATTTGGGACAGTGATGAAGATGATGAGCATGAGCATTCTGAGACAGAATGGGTGGAGACAACTGAACCAGGCAATGTGGCATTTCTTACTCGGTCTGGCCACCACAACCATAGGAACACCACCATCCCAGTGGCTGCTCCTAACCATACACCAACGATCGACAATGACAATCAGGTCTCCCCTGAAGATCCTCTACTGTCTCAACTCAAAAAGACCAGAGCGGAGGTCACCATATGGCAACTCATATGCACGTCGCATGCTCATAGACAAAAGATGTTGGATGCCCTTACAGCGCTCACAGTACCGCCTACAATGACTCCTGAATCCTTGGTTGCTCATGTGACCACTCAACAAGAGATGATTACTTTTGGGATTGAAGATTTGCCTCAGGGAGGAGCATCTCATAACAAAGCCCCCAGACTTACGGTCTGATGCTCCAACAAAACTATCCTCAGTTACGGTCGACAATGGTTCAGCTGTAAATGTGTGCCCTTGGAGGACGACGTAAAAGTTAGGAGTTCAACAACAACACTTGGCTCAAAATGGGGTACAACTAAGGGCATATGACAGTTCACCTCGGAGATCAGTCGGATCTATAGTATTGCCCATTACTACTGGCAGCGTCACTCGGAATGTGGAATTTGTGGTGCTAGGCATACCAGCTTCCATCAATTTACTATTAGGGGGGCCATGGCTTCACGAGTGTAACGCTATAGCATCCACTCTACATCAAAAGGTGAAAATGCTGGTTCAAGGACAAGTGATCACTATCTCGGGAGAGTCTATCAATGTTGTTTTCACGCCTAAACAGTCAACTCTCGAAGTGGAGCACAATTCAATGGATGAAGAACTCCATAACTTTGAACTTGTGGCGATGATGAGCCAGGATGAAGCACCTTTTGACTTCGATTCCTACTCAAATCCCAAAGTACATGCTATGCTCAAGAGACAAGGATATTTCCCTGGGATGCCGCTGGGAAAGAATCCGAAGAATAAAATTCCTCCTGTGTTCAAGGCCTTCAAACAGAAGGGAAAGTTTGGTTTAGGTTACAAGCCAACTGAGAAGGAGGTCAGGCTCGCAAAGATGGCTATAACTGAACAGAAGAGGATGGATAATCCTCCCACTCCATTCCAGATGAAGCCCTATCCACTTACTCTGAATGGGCAATTTGTTAGGGAGGGTGACGACTTCCCCTACTATGGGTTCCCCTGAGCCATTCTATCTAAAGAACAAAGGAATTCAAGTTGCTGGATTAGAAGTCTTCGATTATTGTTCCATTAATATGACTATTGTCTTTGTTCCCGCTCGGGACAAGCAGCCTCCATTAGAATGGACTCATCTCACTGGGAGCAACATTTTTGGCATGCTGTTTGGACAAGAAGCTGTCCAAGAGAAGTCTGAAGCTGATACTGTTATTGCTGCTTTGTCCAACACAAGCTTCGATCCAAGTCTCATGATTACTGAAGACGGAGAAGTTAAGGCGGTCTCGTGGGTCGATTCCGAGGAGAATAATTTTGCTTGATCTGTTGGAGAGTCTGTTCCTAAGGACATAGGGTCAGGTCTTAAGGATCTAGAGTCAAGTGAGTCTGGTCTTGAGTCTGCTGGCGATGTATTCCTTTCTGCATTCAATAAGATGAACCTTTCTGCTTACTCTGATTCTTCTTACCCCTCTTCCCTGAACTGCTGCTCCAATGATAATCTGGAATTTAATGAACCCTTAAAAGAATTTTCTAATGAACATGAGCATAAAATGGTGGTGTTGGAAGACACCATCACCATAAACGTGGGCACGAAAAAACAACCTCGGGAGTTGAAGTTAGGTAGCTCACTCGCAGCAGAAGAATGGGTAGCATTCACTGAGCTTCTCATGGAGTTTGTGGACGTTTTCGCATGGTCCTACGAGGACATGCTGGGGATTGACAGGGAAATTGCAGAGCACACCATACCTTTGCTTCCTAATGCAAAGCCAGTTCGACAAAAGGCTAGGAGAATTAAGCCTGAATGGGCTAAGAAAATTGAGGAAGAAGTGATCAAGCAGCTTAACGCTAAATTCATCACAACAGTTCAATATCCTGAATGGATTACTAACATTGTTCCGGTACCCAAGAAAGATGGGAAAGTGCCCATGTGTGTAGACTTTCAGGACCTCAATAAACCTAGTCCCAAGGATAGTCCCGCTACCTCACATTGATGTATTAGTGGATAACACTTGCGGACATGAGCTCTTGTCCTTTATGGATGAATATGCCGGTTACAATCAAATCAAAATGGCAGAAGAAGACATGGAGAAAACGTCATTTACCACGCCATGGGGAACATACTATTATGTGGTTATGCCTTTTGGTCTCAAAAATGCCGGAGCGACATATCAAAGAACTGCCAATACCCTACTTCATGACATGATGCACATAGAGGTAGAGGTTTATGTGGATGACATGATTGTTAAGTCCAAAACGAGGGAGGAGCATATACCTAACCTCCGCAAGTTCTTTTTGCGACTTCGCAAATACAAGATGCGGCTTAATCCAACAAAGTGCACTTTCGGTGTTACCTCTGGGAAGCTGCTAGGGTATGTGGTTAGCCAACGAGGCATTAAGGTTGACCCTTCAAAGATAAAGGCTATCCAAGAGTTGCAACCTCCCAAGATAGAAAAAGAGATAAGAGGCTTCCTAGGGCGAGTACAATATATCAGCAGGTTCATTTCAAAGCTCACCATGACTTGTGAACCTTTATTCAAGAAACTAAAGAAAGGAAGCAAAATAGAATGGGACGATCAATGTCAGGCGGCCTTTGACAAAATCAAGGAGTATTTGCAACATCCTCCAGTCCTCATGCCGCCAGTACCAGATGAGCCTCTACTCCTTTACCTTACCGTGACTAGCTCTACAATGGGGGTTATGCTAGCTCAGAAGGTCAAAGGTCAGGAGAGCGCCATCTACTACTTGAGCAAGAAGTTCCTGGACTATGAAAGTCGATACGCAGACATAGAGAAAATGGCTCTCGCATTAGTATGGGCCACCAAGAAGTTAAGACATTACATGCTTTCACATACAGTATATGTCATAGCTGAGAATAATCCCATCAAGTTCATCATGGATTAACCTACCATCAACAACCGCATTGCTCGATGGGTGGTCATGCTTTCGGAATTCAATCTTCTATACTTGCCTCAGAAATCCATCAAAGGACGAGTTGTTTCAGATTTCCTAGTTGCTTCACCATCACAGGAACCTCCAAGCACTCACTTGGAATTCCCAGATGAAGATGTATTCTTCACTGATGAAATAACATGGGAAATGTATTTCGACGGAGCTTCTAACCAAATGGGCTGTGGAGTAGGAGTACTACTAATCTCTCCAGAAGGGGCACATGTCCCTGTGACTGTGAAATTGGACTTTAATGCTACTAACAATGCCGCTGAATATGAAGCATGCATTAAGGGTTTACAAGCTGCTTTGGCCTTACGTATACGCCATATAAAGGTCTTCGGAGACTCTAGCCTTATCATTAATCAGGCTAAAAATACATGGAAGGTCCGGAATGAATGTCTTATGGCATACCAACAGAAGCTTTTAGGATTTGCTGACCAATTTGAGCAAATCAGCTTCCAGTATCTCTCAAGGGATCACAATGAGATAGCTAACGCCTTGCCAAGTTGTCTTCAATGATATCGATACCATCAGACACGCTCCAATTACCAGTAGTAGTAGAGCGACAGTCTGAACCTGCATATGTTTCTAATATGGAGGCACAAGAGGAAGAAATTGAGGAATGGTTCCATGACATAAATAATTTTCTTCAGAAAGGAGAATATCCAGCTGAGTTGGATGCTCGAGGACAGCAAGCGGTCAGGTCTCTAGCAGCACAATACTGCTTGATCCAAGATCGCCTTTACAAGAAATCACCTACGGGCATTAGTTTATCATGCATCGATGCTAAGAGCGCCAAGGAGGTCATGGCTACTGTACATGGAGGAGAGTGTGGTCCCCACATGAATGGACGTATGTTGGTGAAGAAGATTCAAAGGGCTGGTTATTACTGGTCCACTATGGAGGCAGATTGCTTAAAGTTCATTCGAAAGTATCACAAATGCCAAGAGTATGCCAACATACATCATCAACCCCCATCATATCTAACTACTTTGACATCTCCATGGCCGTTCTCAGTGTGGGGTATCGATATCATTGGTAAGATATACCCAACTGGAACAGGAGGACATGAGTACATTTTGGTCGCCATCGATTACTTCACTAAGTGGGTAGATGCAGCCTCTTTTTCCAAACTCACATCCAAGCAAGTGGCCAAATTCATCCTTCAAAACATCATATTGTATGGAGTGCCTCATGAGATCATTAGTGACAATGGAAGCCATTTTGGGAAGGAAGTAGAAACTTTGCTCGCCACTTACAAAATTCAGCATCACCGATCTTCGCCATATCGTCCTCAAGCTAATGGAGCTGTGGAAGTGGCCAATAAGACAGTGTTAGGAATCATTAAGAAAATCGTTGTCACTTACAAGGATTGGCCTGATAAATTGGCATTTGCCCTGTGGGGATACCGAATCTCAATACGAACTGCTACAGGTGCAACACCATATTCCTTGGTATATGGGATGGAAGCAGTCTTACCGATTGAAGTAGCGATCCCTTCGTTACGTATAATGGCCGAAAGTCAATTGCCAGAAGCAGAATGGTCTAAGGCAAGGTTCGAGGAGTTAATGTTAATGGATGAAAGGTGATTAAGGGCATTGCATAATGTGTAAGTATACTAAAGTAGGATCGCTTGTGCTTTTAATAAGAAGGTGAAAAGTCGTTCGCTTCAAGTAGGTGATTTGGTGCTTAAGGAGATGAGGGCACCTATACAAGATCCAAGGGGAAAATTTGCACCTAATTGGAAGGATCCTTACATGATTAAGGTCATTTTGCCAGGAGGAGCAGCTCGGCTTGCTACTACGGATGAAGAAGATATAATTCAACCCACGAATTTGGATCAACTCAAGCGATACTATGCTTAATATAACCAAGCAACTGGAAAACCAATTTTCAGACACTTGGGATATATTTAATAAATGCTCATGTACATAAGTAAAATAAAAATTGCAAGAACTCAATAATTGTGAATAATATTTCTTCTTTATTAATTGATAATGCGAGTACACTACTTGTAACATGAGAAAATTCAAAAGGCATAACTAAATAAAAGACTATTATGGCAAAGCAGTTTCAGTTCCTTCATTTTCATCCATCTTCTAATCTTGCTTCACTTTCTCTACTTCGCCAGTTGTCTCATGGTCAATCTCCGTGTCTCTAGGTCCGTTAAGAGCTTTCTCTTTGTCCTTGGGCTTATAGGCCCGCCTGCCTGGTTTTCGTGCCTCCACTCTCGGACCAAGTCTATCTTTCACCGATGTAACAACCCGCCCTAAAACGGTATTAATTAATGTACTAATTGTCGTAATTATCTAAATTACGTTTTAATTTTTTTCCGATTTTATTTAATTTATGTATGCTGCGGTGACAAGTCTCGAGCAGGAGATGGCAAAAGGGTGTCGAGTATCTTTTTAAAAATCCTTGAGTTCTTAATTCACCCGTTAAGTTAAACTACTTCGGGTTTTATCGGTTACGTTATTTCTTTAACCAACAAGGGGTTTAATTATTTTACTCCTTAACATTTGTATTTTATTATCCAAACCTTAATTTATTTAGGTTGTACTCTTTTTATGTATTTACAAGTAATACTTATATTTTACCTATTTAATTTCTCTTTAATCTAAGGTTCTAATTTATTGTACCGATTGTTATCGATTAATTTTATTTAATACAAACTAATTATTTCAACCTAGTGTACTCACACTTATTTTATTTTATTACTTGATGTTTCTAATGTCATTAAGCCTCTAATTGTTGTCCTAATTTTTAATTAGTTTGGTTATATTAAGAGAAGAGGGGGTAGGGGATCATTTTCTTTTTTACACTTTTTAATTTTTCCAAACATCAAACCCACTCCTCTCTCCCTCTCCTTCCCTCTGCCGTGCACCCCCTCCCTCTGCTGGTGTTTTCCGGCGACCGACGCCCGCTGCAGGAGGTGGCCGCCGGCCACTCCTTCCCCTCTCTTGTGTTTTCATCAATTTTCTTCTCCAAAGGTAATCTCTAAAACCCCCAATTCAAATCCAATTAAACCCTAATCTGAAACTCATGTTCTTTTTATGTTGTTCTTGCAAATTCTATCTCTTTATTACTCCTTTAGCATGAATTCAAAGTTTTGATTGTAATTGCTAAGTTAGGGTTTGAGTTTGGGTTGAATGCATGTGAGTTTTGAGTTGTTCTTGAGGTGTTTTGGTTGAAATTATATTGAATAATGATTTTCCTCTTTATGCATGTGGGTTTATTGAAGAAACAGTGAGTTTAGGGACTGATTATAAGTATTGATTAGGTTAAATAAGTGTTTTTATGCTCTAGTGTTATAAATTGGAGAGTTTTCATGAAGAAGGTACTAGTTTGAATGTGGTTTCATATAACATGTTGTAATCTATGGTTGCATGTGAAGTTTATGGCTGTATTTGAATAAGTTTTGAGTATTTATTTCTGGAAATATGGTGAAAGTTAGCTAATTTGAGGTTTGGTTGTGAATTGGTATGATTTAGGAGCTTAATCAAACATTAGAAATGAGATTAAGAAGCTTTAAGGTTCTGTTTGGGAATCTGATTTTTACAGGGAATTTAGAGCATGTTTTTAGCCCGGATTTTTACTCCATATGATAGTCCAAGGTGTTAGCTAACTATAGGCTTTGGAATTTCAAGTTTCCGACATGTATAGACCGAGTTATGGCCAAAACCGTGACGACACGAAATTAATTACGTTTTCTGAGTCAGTGACTTGAGGGCAGTTTTTCGTTCACTTGGAGACTTTATTAGTTCCTGGAGTAAACATGAAAGTTTTAGGCCATGTTGCAAGCTTTCCGGAAAGATATGATTTGTAGACATCCGATATCGAGAGTGAGAGTTATGAGGTCGCGAAGAAGGGCTGTCCATAGACGTTCTGCCTAGAAAGTTTAATAATAATTTAAGGTTTGGTGATCCAATGTCAATCTTTTGAGGGATTCTTTTATTGGAAGATCCTTTTGGTCAATATTAGAACATCCAAGAAGTGTTTCCTAAGTTGAAAATGCTTTCTCTTGAAGGGTAAGGATTTTATCAAAATTAGGATTTTTGGTGGGCAAGTTTGAAGGTTAAATTATAGAGTGTTAGCGACCTAAGGTTGGGTTGCAAATTGCATCAGTAGCACAAGAGCTCTTTGAGGTCTAATGATCCTAGGATTTAGTCCTTCACCAATTCTTAAATCCAATATATCCTTCAAACACTTTCAAAGCTCATCAATCTATCTCTATAAGTTTGCTTCGTCGCTTAGCGACCTATCTATTTAAAACCAAAAGCACTCTGTAATCCTTACTCTAGCTTCTCTTCTCGCTTCCTTAACTTCCATTCTTCATTGATACAATTACTTTAAGTCTTTTCGCATATTAAATTACCATTCGTTCTTGTTCAAGCCTCTTTTGAGTTCGTATCAAGAAATCAAACCGAAGGTTTTTAAGTTCCAACTTTCCGCTTCAGCATCTGTCCGGGCTATTTTTCAGGCCCTTACCTTCATTTTTAGACTTCGGTCATGTTGACAAAGTCGTAGATCATGATTTTCCCTATTCCAGGATGTTCTCGTCTGCGAAATTCCAAGTTTTCTAACCCGAGTTATGCTAAAAGCTTTATTTCTTAAAAACCTGAAATTTTCCTTCTAAGTTATTTCATTCTTAGTTCTTATGTTACTTAACTTTTGAAAATCACTAAGAACTTTATTCGGTTCTCCATTTTTATACTTTTCTTATCTTAGTTCCCAAGCCACCCAAGCCATCCCAAGGCCGAGACGCACCGCCTAGCATCGCATCGATTCAAGGTACGCAAATTGTCCAACTTTTACCATTCAAGCACGTTTCGATGCTTTTTGCATTCATTTTATGTCATGATATATGTTATACAATAATAATATTTTCAAAGGTGGTCCCGCCTTATTCGTATCATTCTAGCTAGTCGTGTAGTGCTAGCCTTTATTTCTTCTATAGGGTGCTCTGATCAGTACTGCACTGCGATGTCTCGATCATTAGATCACCCTCCCAAACTCCAGATCGGTTTGGGGCGTGCACGTGTTAGGTGCTTTGCACCAGATCGTAAGGGATGCCACTCTAATATATTTATATATATATATATATATATATATATATATATATATATATATATATATATATATATATATATATATATATATATATATATATATATATATATATATATATACCATGTTCACTTTTATATGCTTACATCTCTGTCAAATCCATTTTAATGTTTATTTAGCCCCGCTCCCGTTTTCAAAGTGAATTTAAATGCCGGCACCGAAAACCGCTTTCGAACAGTTTGACGTGTTGGAGGTTGGTGTACTGAGTGTTTCCCCACTCACTTTTGCGCCTGTTTTAAATGTTTTGTTTTAGGAGGTTCGAGCTCCCAAGGCAAGGGTAAATCCAGTCAGAAGTAATCCGACCCAAGCAAGGTAGACTCCGGGGTCTTTCGCAATTAAGCATGGGCGTTCGGGAAATTGAAGAAGTTGTGGAACCTTTCTATTTAAATGATTATGCACCTAGTTCAAGTGTTGTAAAAGTTGTATTATGAGTTGACTTATGATGGAGTTAAGCTTATCTTTTCCTTGTGGTTTGTAGTCTTCTTGGTGGTTGTGTTGCCTTGTCCCGAGTGGGGACGGCGTATACTCTGCTATGTACCGCTGCGCTAATCACAGGTTTGGGTTCATAATTAGTGATTTAATCTTGTGATTAAAAGTTGGGGTGTTACAGTTTTTGGTATCAGAGCGGTGTTATAAGTGGAATTTGGGGTTGTAGAATTCCCTAAGATAGTGAGTATTATGCTTTAGACTTGAGAGGGAAAGTTAAGTATGGGTGGGATGTATGTCTCTTATGGTTAGATTGGGAAAAATTTGTGATAATGTGGGATTTGTTGAAGAGCATGAAGCTCTAGTTGTTGTATGGAGTATGAATTGTTTTCCTTGCAGGTATACAAGATTATGTAAATTTGAGGACAGCTCTATTTACAGGGGAAGTGCTGCCGAAATTTTCCCAGGATTTTAGAGAACTCTAGTCAAATCTAAAGGAGAATTTAAGTGAAATTTGAGTTGAATCTAAGGATTTACGCAAGTAAAGCTTGATAAGTATATTGGGGAATAATGAAGCCTGTTAAAGTACTTTTTAAAGGTTCGTAATTGTTAATGTAACGGTTATAATACAAGTCCCAAGTGGGATTGGTGTAGGGTGAGATGAGTGTTTGAGCTTAGTATGAGAGAAATTTGTTAGGACGTCCAAAATGACGCGAGTTAAGGGGTGCAAGAAATTGTTAAAAAGAAATTGAACAAGAGCTTCTTTGAGTGCTCATAAGGGAATAACTTGGTTGAGACTCGAACCTTGCCATGTGTTTTGCTTCTTTTATTTACGCCATCAAGTTTTCTTTAACTTGTAAGACTTTTAAGACCTTACGTTTGCACTTTATGCATAATGTAGATGGACGCCAACGGAAACCCTCTCCCAAATCCTTTCGCGATGTTCATGGAACCTTCTACGAACGTTCAAGCCCATCTCAAAGTCTTGCAAGATGCTTTCGAAGTTCATTGCGCCGCAAATCCAAAATCGGAGTACCACGACGATGATTGTCGAGCCCGATGCTTACTCACCACTCTTGCCCACGAGAGCCCGTGGGATGATATTAGAGACAGGTATCGCCAACTGCTCCTTCGAGGAGAACCAGGACGTCATGCGTGGTGCCTTAATTACGTTGGAGCTTGGAACCAAATAGCTATGGAGGCAGTTATCACACAAACTGCGCAATCATTAGGCCTCCATGTCAGCAAGCTAGGACCCTACCTACACGAGATGCTAGCGTTGCCCGCTTTTCCTAATGCAGGAGTGACTCCACCGCATGTGTTTTCTCCACCGGCGGATGAGGTACGGTTGCACTTTACCCCTCTCATCACGGGACACCCGATCGCTCCGAGATCGCCTACTCATGGGGAGACTACGCCCACAGCCCGAAAAGCCGGGGAGGAAGAAGATGATCCTAGCATGGATCGGGACCAAGAAGTGGAAAGCCCAGAGCCTAGGCATGCCAAGAACCGCGACGGGGGAACATCTACTCATGTAGTGCCGATAGCGAAGCGCTTTGACTGGACCGACTTGGGGCCCAAGATCCGCCGCACCAAGCGCAAGAGTGTTCATCCCTTGCGACTACGACACGTGGAGGAAGCTAGGGAGCAGGAAGGGTCCAACTCACAAGTTTGAAGAAGTCAGAATATAACTAACTTTTGTGCAGGGATAGCTAGGAAGCTAACCTTAGATTAAGCTAGATGACTGCATACACATTGCGGGTGGCTAAATATTTTGCCTTGGGTCACCTTTGTAATTAGTCAAACTATGCTGATTTTGTGATCTCCCTTTGATTATTTTGCGAAAGGGGAGTATTGATTGTAACCCGTGGAAAACCTTAGAACTTGTTTATTTGCTATCGCGTTGTTTTATGAATGAAGGGCGGAAAAGCCTGCCGTAGGACAATTAAACAGGGGTTTTCATTCCCGCAATTGGTTGTGATTGGGTGCAGTAGTATTATATATGTTGGGTTTTCTTTCTTCTTTACTGCATAGGTCGATGTATCTTATGATATTATGGGATTGTGAGGATTTTAGTTGGGGTTTCTAATATTACATGCATGTAAGTGGGGGTTATAACCTAACGAAGTAACAAGGATCCTATAAGGAGACGTTTGGTAAAAACTTAAAACTTCTATGGCTGAGTTATGAAAAGGGGGAACAATGTTAAATTATGTGGAATAATAATATGCTTTGTCGTTATATTGTAGCATGTCGCAAAGTTCGGGGAATACACCACCGCTAGGAAGGTCCGAGAGTGAAGCTTCGAGAAGAAACCAGCTTGAGTTATAAGGGCCTCAAATTAACCCAGAATTAGTTACCCATCCTGAGTCATCTTTGGGTTCCGCCCCTCTTAATCCACCACCATATCCTGACCCCTTTGGGATTTTAGTTCAAGAATTACTCAAGCGTATACCCATACCCTCTGTGGGTCAAGCAAGTCAGCCTAGGGAAGAGAATTACGCAGATAGGGTAGCCAGGAGGAACCCAACCTTTTACACGGGAAGTTATGACCCCGTAGTGCTAGAGGAATGGATTCGAGAGATGGAGAAAATCTTTGAGGTAGTGGAGGTGCCCAAGGGAAAAAGGCTGACCATAGGGACCTATTACCTAAAAGGAGAAGCTGATATCTGGTGAAAGACCATTAAGGATGCATACCTAGGGACTGATAAGACTTGGAACGATTTTCTAGGCGATTTGAGAGCCCAGTTCTACCCCGTCTCCCTTAGGCGTCAAAAGGAAAAGGAGTTCCTGGAATGGAGTATGCTCAATAGGGATATCACGGTGGTGCAGTACACGGCGAAGTTTAATGAGCTGGCCCGTTTTGCCCCGGACTATGTGGCCTCGGAGAGATTGAAACTGACCCGGTATGAGGGAGGCCTAGCGCCATACATTCGTAGCCAGCTGTCGTCTCATCAATTTTAAACCATGCAAGAAATGTACGAAAGGGCTGCTGAGGTAGAAAGGGTAAGAAAGGAGCTGCGAGCCCTGAACCCGGGAAGCCAAGGGAATACAAAGAGAAAATGGAATGATAAGGGAGTGACTAGTGTGTCTACCGTGGAGGGTAGTCAGGTCAAGCGACCAATGCCTCCGACTCCCAAGAATCAAGCCGCCCCAACTGCTGTTAGGGAACCCTGCAAGAAGTGCGGCAGAACCAACCACACTACCGCCCAATGTCGGGTGGGCACCGGCAACTGCTTGTGGTGCGGGGCATCGGATCATAAGACTCTAGAGTGTCCAAGGAGGTCACGAAGACAGGAACCGGGTACCACACGAACAGCACCGCCAGTGAGAACCACGCCACAGTAGGGCAGTGTGGGTCAAGCATATGCCATGGGCAGGAAAGAGGCAGCAAGATCTGGTATGGTCGTGAATCGAATCAATAATATATGTGCACAACCTTTAATTGCATTGTTTGATTCTGGTGCAACACATTCTTTTATCTCATCAAAAGTTGTCACGAAATTAAATTTGCAAAGTCTAGCCTGCGCAGTGAAATATTCCATCAGTTTGCCTAACGGTCAGACCATGTTGTGCACAAATAGTTTTGTGGGTGTACCACTTATGTTGAAAAAAGAAATATTTCCAGTTAATCTCATTCAGCTAGATCTAGAGGAATTCGATATTATCCTAGGAATGGATTGGTTGAGCTTCACTCAAGCGCAGATTAGATGCGGGGAAGGTATAGTTATCCTTAAGAACACTTCAGGTAGAGAAGTTCGTTTCATTGGGGACTTACGAGTTAAACCGTGTCCCATCATAACTTATGTGAAGGCTCGGAAGCTGCTAAATCACGGGTGCGAGAGTTACCTGTGTTCGGTAAGCGAAAGTCCGAAGAGTCCACCCAGGGTAGAAGAGATCCCCGTGGTGCGCGACTTTCTAGATGTTTTCCCCGAAGAAGTTGCGGAGTTACCCCCGAGGAGGGAGATCGATTTTGAGATTGAGCTAATTCCGGGAACTAGACCTATATCTAAGGCACCTTACAGAATGGCACCTGCAGAACTTAAGGAGTTAAGGGTACAATTGGATGATTTGTTGAGTAAAGGATTCATCAGACCTAGTACATCACCCTGGGGAGCTCCAGTGTTGTTCGTGAGGAAAAAGGATGGTAGCTTAAGGCTATGTATTGACTACCGGGAGTTGAACAAGGTTACCATCAAGAACAAGTACCCTCTCCCGAGGATCGACGACCTATTCGATCAACTCCAAGGGGCCGGAGTGTTCTCCGAGATTGATCTAAGGTCAGGTTACCACCAGCTCAGAGTTAGGGCCGAGGACATTCCCAAGACTGCTTTCAGGACAAGATACGGGCATTATGAATTTACAGTGATGCCGTTTGGGCTTACAAATGCACCAGCAGTCTTTATGGATCTGATGAACCGAGTGTTCAAACCTTATCTGGATAAATTTGTGGTAGTATTTATAGATGATATTCTAGTGTACTCAAAGAAACAGGAAGAGCACGAGAGTCATCTAAGGATTGTCCTTCAAAACCTAAGGGAACAACAGTTGTATGCTAAGTTCTCAAATTGCGAATTTTGGCTTAAGGAGGTGGCATTTCTAGGGCATATAGTTACTAGTCAGGGTGGACCCTAGCAAAGTTTCTGCTGTTCAGGATTGGGCAAGACCCACTACGGTTAGCGACGTTCGAAGCTTCTTAGGTATGGCCGGATATTATAAGAGATTCGTTTCGAATTTCTCGAAGATAGCTCTTCCGCTGACTAACCTTCTCAAAAAGTCAATCCAGTTTGAATAGACCGGTAAATGCGAGGAAGCGTTTCAGGCGCTCAAAGAAAGATTAACGACCGCACCGGTATTATCCCTTCCCGAGGAAGGAAAGGAGTATGTGGTATATAGTGATGCATCCCATCAAGGGTTGGGATGTGTGCTGATGCAGGACAATAAGGTAATAGCCTATGCGTCACGGCAACTGAAGCCCTACGAAAAGAATTATCCAACGCATGATCTAGAACTCGCAGCAGTGGTGTTTGCCCTGAAAATTTGGAGGCATTATCTTTATGGATTTCCTACGATTATCTTTACGGACCACAAAAGTCTCAAATAAATATTCACTCAAAGGGAGTTGAATTTAAAGCAACGAAGGTGGTTAGAACTCATTAAGGATTATGATTTGAATATCCAATACAATCCCGGTAGAGCAAATACTGTGGCTGACGCTCTGAGTAGAAAGACTCAGCATGGGAGGTTGACCTGCCTCGAAATCCATCCGAAATTACAGCAAGAATTGTGTAAAGAGAGCGTTGAGCTAGTTAAGCAAGGGAAGGTGATCAAGAGATTGGCTGCATTGTCCCTACAACCGTCCATTATTGAAGAAATTAAGGCAGAACAGTTAAACGATCCCGAGCTTAAGAGGACCATGGATAGTCTAGTAGTGAAGGGGATGTCGGGATTTTTGATTCAAGAGGACGGGACTTTAAGGTTTCAGAATAGGTTATGTGTACCCAACAGGGGAGGTTTAAGGCTTAAGCTGTTGGAAGAAGGCCACAATTCATCCTGTTCCGTACATCCTGGAGGTACAAAAATGTATAGAGATTTAAGGGAAAACTTTTGGTGGCCGAATATGAAGAGGGACATAGCCAACTATGTGGATAAATGCTTAACATGCCAAAGGGTCAAGGCAGAGCATCAACGACCAGCAGGTGAACTTAGACCCTTGGAAGTTCCCACATGGAAATGGGATTCGATTTCTATGGATTTCATTATAGGATTGCCCCTCACTGTATCCAGAAGGAATGCCATCTGGGTGATTGTGGATCGCCTTACAAAGTCGGCACATTTTATTCCTATCCATGAAGGGTGGAAGGTAGATAAGTTGGCTGATATATACATTCAAGAGGTTGTCCGGCTGCACGGAATCCCAAAAGATATAGTATCTGATCGAGACACAAGGTTTCAATCGAGATTTTGGAGCGCGCTGTAGAAGGCTTTTGGTTCTAAACTCAACTTTAGTAGCTCCTACCATCCGGAGAGTGACGGTCAAACCGAAAGAGTGAACCAAATCGTAGAAGATATGCTACGTGCGTGCGTTTTAGATTTTCAAGGGAATTGGGACAGATATCTCCCGCTTGTAGAGTTTTCGTATAACAATAGCTATCAGTCCACCATTAGAATGGCTCCTTTCGAAGCTCTTTATGGCCGAAGATGTCGTACCCCATTGTGTTGGGGAGATTTAGACGAAGCACTATTCATAGGTCCAGAGTTAATTCAGGACACCACGGAGAGGATCAGAGTCATTCAGCAACACATCAAGACCGCCCAGAGCAGGCAAAAGAGCTATGCGGATAACAAGCGAAGGCCGCTCGAATTTCAAGTCGGAGACCAAGTTTTTCTTAAGGTTTCTCCAACTAAAGGGGTCCGGAGATTTAACATTAGAGGGAAATTAAGCCCTCGCCATATCGGGCCATACCCCATTGTGGAAAAGATCAATCCAGTGGCATATCGGATAGAATTACCCTCTAGCTTAGGGAAGACTCATGACGTTTTTCACGTTTCCCAACTCCGAAAATACGTGCGGGACCCGACGCATATTCTTGATGAAGAACCCTTGTTATTAGCCGAAGATCTAACTTTCGAGCAGCAGCTGATTCAGATTTTAGATCAAAGAACTAAACGACTACGTTCAAAGGAAGTTTCCTTGGTCAAAGTACTTTGGGCAAATCCTTCACCTCAGAAGCCACATGGGAAACCGAGGAAAGCATGAAGCAACAATACCCTCATCTCTTTGGTGGTAAATCAACCGCAATCGCTACCAACAGCAAGTTTCGGGGACGAAACTTTCTTTTAGGGGGGGAGGGTGTAACAACCCGCCCTAAAACGGTATTAATTAATGTACTAATTGTCGTAATTATCTAAATTACGTTTTAATTTTTTTCCGATTTTATTTAATTTATGTATGCTGCGGTGACAAGTCTCGAGCAGGAGATGGCAAAAGGGTGTCGAGTATCTTTTTAAAAATCCTTGAGTTCTTAATTCACCCGTTAAGTTAAACTACTTCGGGTTTTATCGGTTACGTTATTTCTTTAACCAACAAGGGGTTTAATTATTTTACTCCTTAACATTTGTATTTTATTATCCAAACCTTAATTTATTTAGGTTGTACTCTTTTTATGTATTTACAAGTAATACTTATATTTTACCTATTTAATTTCTCTTTAATCTAAGGTTCTAATTTATTGTACCAATTGTTATCGATTAATTTTATTTAATACAAACTAATTATTTCAACCTAGTGTACTCACACTTATTTTATTTTATTACTTGATGTTTCTAATGTCATTAAGCCTCTAATTGTTGTCCTAATTTTTAATTAGTTTGGTTATATTAAGAGAAGAGGGGGTAGGGGATCATTTTCTTTTTTACACTTTTTAATTTTTCCAAACATCAAACCCACTCCTCTCTCCTCTCCTTCCTCCGTGCACCCTCCCTCTGCTGGTGTTTTCCGCGACCGACGCGCCTCCCACCGCTGCCCAGCAGGTGGCCGGCCACTCCTTCCCCTCTCTTGTGTTTTCATCAATTTTCTTCTCCAAAGGTAATCTCTAAAACCCCCAATTCAAATCCAATTAAACCCTAATCTGAAACTCATGTTCTTTTTATGTTGTTCTTGCAAATTCTATCTCTTTATTACTCCTTTAGCATGAATTCAAAGTTTTGATTGTAATTGCTAAGTTAGGGTTTGAGTTTGGGTTGAATGCATGTGAGTTTTGAGTTGTTCTTGAGGTGTTTTGGTTGAAATTATGTTGAATAATGATTTTCCTCTTTATGCATGTGGGTTTATTGAAGAAACAGTGAGTTTAGGGACTGATTATAAGTATTGATTAGGTTAAATAAGTGTTTTTATGCTCTAGTGTTATAAATTGGAGAGTTTTCATGAAGAAGGTACTAGTTTGAATGTGGTTTCATATAGCATGTTGTAATCTATGGTTGCATGTGAAGTTTATGGCTGTATTTGAATAAGTTTTGAGTATTTATTTCTGGAAATATGGTGAAAGTTAGCTAATTTGAGGTTTGGTTGTGAATTGGTATGATTTAGGAGCTTAATCAAACATTAGAAATGAGATTAAGAAGCTTTAAGGTTCTGTTTGGGAATCTGATTTTTACAGGGAATTTAGAGCATGTTTTTAGCCTGGATTTTTACTCCATATGATAGTCCAAGGTGTTAGCTAACTATAGGCTTTGGAATTTCAAGTTTCCGACATGTATAGACCGAGTTATGGCCAAAACCGTGACGACACGAAATTAATTACGTTTTCTGAGTCAGTGACTTGAGGGCAGTTTTTCGTTCACTTGGAGACTTTATTAGTTCCTGGAGTAAACATGAAAGTTTTAGGCCACGTTGCAAGCTTTCCGGAAATATATGATTTGTAGACATCCGATATCTAGAGTGAGAGTTATGAGGTCGCGAAGAAGGGCTGTCCATAGACGTTCTGCCCAGAAAGTTTAATAATAATTTAAGGTTTGGTGATCCAATGTCAATCTTTTGAGGGATTCTTTTATTGGAAGATCCTTTTGGTCAATATTAGAACATCCAAGAAGTGTTTCCTAAGTTGAAAATGTTTTCTCTTGAAGGGTAAGGATTTTATCAAAATTAGGATTTTTGGTGGGCAAGTTTGAAGGTTAAATTATAGAGTGTTAGCGACCTAAGGTTGGGTTGCAAATTGCATCAGTAGCACAAGAGCTCTTTGAGGTCTAATGATCCTAGGATTTAGTCCTTCACCAATTCTTAAATCCAATATATCCTTCAAACACTTTCAAAGCTCATCAATCTATCTCCATAAGTTTGCTTCGTCGCTTAGCGACCTATCTATTTAAAACCAAAAGCACTCTGTAATCCTTACTCTTAGCTTCTCTTCTCGCTTCCTTAACTTCCATTCTCCATTGATACAATTACTTTAAGTCTTTTCGCATATTAAATTACCATTCGTTCTTGTTCAAGCCTCTTTTGAGTTCGTATCAAGAAATCAAACCGAAGATTTTTAAGTTCCAACTTTCCGCTTCAGCTTCTGTCCGGGCTATTTTTCAGGCCCTTACCTTCATTTTTAGACTTCGGTCATGTTGACAAAGTCGTAGATCATGATTTTCCCTATTCCAGGATGTTCTCGTCTGCGAAATTCCAAGTTTTCTAACCCGAGTTATGCTAAAAGCTTTATTTCTTAAAAACCTGAAATTTTCCTTCTAAGTTATTTCATTCTTAGTTCTTATGTTACTTAACTTTTGAAAATCACTAAGAACTTTATTCGGTTCTCCATTTTTATACTTTTCTTATCTTAGTTCCCAAGCCACCCAAGCCATCCCAAGGCCGAGACGCACCGCCTAGCATCGCATCGATTCAAGGTACGCAAATTGTCCAACTTTTACCATTCAAGCACATTTCGATGCTTTTTGCATTCATTTTATGTCATGATATATGTTATACAATAATAATATTTTCAAAGGTGGTACCGCCTTATTCGTATCATTCTAGCTAGTCGTGTAGTGCTAGCCTTTATTTCTTCTATAGGGTGCTCCTGATCAGAGTACTGCACTGCCGATGTCTGATCAGATTGCAATCACCCTCCCAAACTCCAGATCGGTTTGGGGCGTGCACGTGTTAGGTGCTTTGCACCAGATCGTAAGGGATGCCACTCTAATATATATATATACCATGTTCACTTTTATATGCTTACATCTCTGTCAAATCCATTTTAATGTTTATTTAGCCCCGCTCCCGTTTTCAAAGTGAATTTAAATGCCGGAACCGAAAACCGCTTTCGAACGGTTTGACGTGTTGGAGGTTGGTGTACTGAGTGTTTCCCCACTCACTTTTGCGCCTGTTTTAAATGTTTTGTTTTAGGAGGTTCGAGCTCCCAAGGCAAGGGTAAATCCAGTCAGAAGTAATCCGACCCAAGCAAGGTAGACTCCGGGGTCTTTCGCAATTAAGCATGGGCGTTTGGGAAATTGAAGAAGTTGTGGAACCTTTCTATTTAAATGATTATGCACCTAGTTCAAGTGTTGTAAAAGTTGTATTATGAGTTGACTTATGATGGAGTTAAGCTTATCTTTTCCTTGTGGTTTGTGGTCTTCTTGGTGGTTGTGTTGCCTTGTCCCGAGTGGGGACGGCGGTAATACTCCAGCTTAAGTGTACCGCTGCGCTAATCACAGGTTTGGGTTCATAATTAGTGATTTAATCTTGTGATTAAAAGTTGGGGTGTTACAACCGAGTCTCTTGCGCCCAGACGGTCCTTTAATGAAGTACGAGGACCCAATCTTTCCTTTGCAGATGTTTGTCTCCTTCTCGCTTCCCCAGCACGGCGAGATTCAACAGCAGCAATCAGCCATCCATGGTAATCAGCATCGGCAATATGAGACACGTGTATCTTTGGAGGGTCTTTGAGAGTTGGCCTCCTTTCCCATTATTTCAGCCATGGCTCAATCACCAAGCTTTGAAGCTTTAATTGTTCGGGAGTTTCACACAGAAGCTCGGGAATATCCTGCTTACGACCCATCTGGCGCTTCACTCGCGCTGGAAAATAAAAGGTCATGTGCATCAAGCCAACAAGACATACATAGGCATTGCGGAATTCATGGGTCACATATTCGGAAACGTGCCACCATTCGATCCACCATAAGATCTCCCGAGGCTCCTTTAAGAATGTGATCCATTCCGTTACCGAGCGAAGGTCGGTGTACTTCCTCCTGCTCTGACAATAGTTCGCCATCGCTAATGAAGTCCAAGGTTCTTCAATGAGACCCAAATGCTCCATTAACCAGATCTGTCCAACAGTTAGCCAGGGTTAGATTGCATGCCAATTATCCCAAACTAAAAAAAAATGCACAAAACCCGCGCGGGTTTTGCAGGCAGTAGAGGTAGAAGTCAGACATGAGTGAAAAGGAGGAGTGAAATACCTGAAGTAGCAAGGGACTTCCTCGGAAATCATGTTCTGGATTCGGGTCATCCAAGCCCATCATGGTTTTCGCTAACATTAAAGGTATGGGATTGTAGCCTCGGGACATGTCTTCGATGATTTGGATCAAATTCGTCGGTCCGGTTCTTTTGCCGCCATGGTAGAAGCAAAACTCGCCAAGGAGACATAATACGAGCGCTCACACTCGTATCACTGGACCATATTCCAAGGTATCAGAAGATTGAAAATATTCAACTATGGTTTGGAAGTGTACCTTTTCGCCGAATATTGCGCTTCTGATGACCCGAGAAGGAAGGCATAAGAGCTCCTTGTATTGCTTGGGGATATCCGTTGGCGTTGGAGGTGATGTCGCCCAAGCAAAATGATTTGTCCCTAGGATTGAGGACCATTCCACCTGAAGCGGACATAACTCCTTCCACGCAAAGCGGAAGACATGCATCTTCGGATCCCAAATAGTCTCCGCCGCAGAGAGAAAGTCGTGATTAATCCTCACTTACCGAAGACTCATCAAACTCGTTAACTTATATCGTCCGAGCTCTTTCTTCTCTTCCTTTGGACAAGGTGCTCATCAAAGTTGCAAGTTTCTTCTCGAATGCCATGAGAATCGGGTTTTCTTTCTTCTTTGTGTTTTAGGAGAATATGTGATTAAGGATTTGAAGTGATGATGAGGAGTGGTAATTACATGCATAACATGAGGTATTTATATACCTCTACTCATGATCAAAATGGAGAAAATGCAACCAGCAACGATTACATAGTCGTTGCCCTCCATATCCCATGATTTCAGCCCATCCACAACGGCTAGCAAAAAAAAAAAAGGAAAAGAAAATCAAAAGGAAAAGGAACAGAAGTGATGATGAGGAGTGGTAATTACATGCATAACATGAGGTATTTATATACCTCCATTCATGATCAAATTGGAGAAAATGTAACCAGCAACGATCACATAGCCGTTGCCCTCCATATCCCATGATTTCAGCCAATCCACAACGGCTACCAAAAAAAAAAGGAAAAGAAAATCAAAACCCGCGCGGGTTTTGATGTGCCCAGGTCCACGCGCGCGCCCCCAAGCCCAGGCCCACGGCCTACTGAAGAGGAAACCCGCAAGGGTTTTCTGGAGACATGGGTCGCCTTCCGCAGCTCGACCCACCTGTTTCTGATTGTAATTGGGCCCTGGAATTAAATTGGCCCGTCCATATATTTTTTGTTTTGGATCTTGACCCTATGATGCTCGGTTCTGAAATTTTTGCTCGAGTTTACTCTGACACTTAGGTTTTTGTTTTCTTTTATTTTCTTTTCTTTTTGGGGAAGCGAGATTAATTTGGGGTTAATCCCGTCATGTAGAAAGTCGTTCAGAAATGCATTAATAAATTAAAATCGTGCATTCACCGAGTCTTGCATATAAAATAAATAAAAAAAATTCATAAAGAGTCTTGCATTAAAAAAAATAAAAAATAATAAAAAAAGAGTACAAAATCATCTTGCAGACAAAAGTCTACAAATGCATAGGGTCTTGCTTGTCATTAGGCTGATCACCACAGGGAGCCCGAATCGCCGCTATCTTCAACCGGGTCGGTACCAGCATGAGAAGTCCCAACGTTGGAGGCACCAGCCGTGCCGAAATAGGTGTCCTAAGAATAATAGTCAGGACCAGGAGCCGTCTACGGTGGTCCAGACAAGGGAAGTTCAGAAGGATGCACGCTCGACGGTGATGATATGGAATGCTCCTGCGATCCGGCTAGCCATGAATGGTCAGGAATGTGCCACTCAACGGAAGGGGTAGGCCATACAGGACCAGTTCCGTAACCGGGGGCTAGCCAACTAGAAGAAGTAGATCCTCCTAGCCAAGAGTGTTGAGGTGCAGATCACTCCTGCATACTCGCAGGCCATGAAGGACCCACTCCAAGGGTCGGAACTGGCCATCCAACAGAATAAGAGCCAGAGCCAAAAGAGGAGGCATCGTATGATGCAGGACGTGAAGTAGCGTCATCCACTAGGGCCTGACCGCCAGGATACCCTACGGATGCACCTGAATCATGGTCCCTAAATACTATCTCCCGACCACGACGAGCAGAACGCAATGAGGCTGGAGTACGGCGAGAATGAGAAGGCTGGTTAGTAGCACTTGACTTCGAAGCATCTTCCACCCAGTAGGAATGGGGTTGGGTATCTCCACCATACCTAACACTGTGATGTGACCCCCCTTGGCCAAGTTGTTCCTCCAAGGACATCTGAGCCATGTCCTCTTCCATATGATGACGATCTCTGCTACTGGATCTGCTACGATGGGACCCAGTTGAATGGTGACCCTCGACCATGATGCCTTTACCGCGACCCTCTGGCACAACTACTAGAGGAGGACGAGAGGACCCACCAACCTCTTCCCGAGATCGGCCCCCGGAAGAATACTCCCCTGCCAAAGATCGACATGGGGGCTCAGTGCGAGGGACCCCTGCAGTAGAACGCCGAGGGGGATCCCGAGGAACAGACTCTGCATCGGCCTCCATATCAGCCCTCCTGGTGGTGTTCTCGCGATACCTGCCCGAGCCGGTGAATACTCGGTCAAGGTGCTTCAACATAGTACTCCACTCCTTGGTCACTTGTTGGAAGATAGCCCATCTTGGCTGGAAGACGATGAGACCAAGGTTAGACATGTATAAATGGCATAAAGGAGAAAAGGAAGCAACACGAAGACTTACCGGTTTCCGGTCAAACTCTCGGAGTGCAGAGCATTAACTGCTGGTCTCCACATCCAAAAATCGCCGATCCTCCTTCTCGCTGGTGGGACTTCTACTCAGCGGCTCTAGCGTAGGGCCCCAATTGTAAACATTATGGTTAGAAATCAACCAAAACATGACAGAAATAAAGGAAGAAGATACGCACCACCCGGGGCACTAAACGGCTCAAGTAGCGCTTAAATTCCTCATCAAATTGCTCCTGTGGGACGTCAAGCACAAAGTTGTCGAAGTCTTGACCACGAATCTAATCTCCCAAGGCACCCGGAGTGACGCGCCATGGCTCGAACATGTGCTCTGGAGGATCCCGGGGTATAAGTATAAGGCCGGAATATCCCCCCAAGATTTGCCTCGTATCTCTCTCCCCTAAGTATCATATGAAGCCCGACGATCCCTCCATCAGGATGCTAAGGCGAGTATCATGCTCCACCGTTTGCAAAGGGGTGGCCAATCCGCCCAAGTTGAACTCCGCCCATGGACGCCAATTCACTTGATCCTGTGAAAGAAAGAGAGTCACTTCGAGGATAGAAGCAAAATAAATAAAGACGTTAGGCATGAAGAAATACCCGAGTGAGGTCATCCAGCAACGGCGTATACGATCGAGACTTCCTGACTGGAATTTCTTCCCACGAACGGCCTCAGTAGTCCAACGTTCAGCAGCTGGGACTGTCTTATTCTTTTTGGAGCGAATACCCAAAGACAGAATATACTCGTATGCCCATGACTGCATGAATATAAAGTCAAAGAAGGAGCAAAAGAGTAGCAAAAGTACAAAGAGAAGAGTATCGGGGATATACCTCGAGCACCTCCCACAGAGAAGGGTTGTACTGCTAGCGAGTATGAGATTCGTGGAGGTAAACCAGATCATTATCTTGTGAAAGCCTAACGCCGCGGCGAAGCCAGAGAATGAAGTTTGCATAAGCCGCCTTGCCCCAGTTCAAGTTCCGGACATTATTTAAGTCCAGAAGATTCCGAAACCACGTCAAAGTGATGTTATCTCCCCAGTTGGCGAAAAGGGTGGCGGAAATGATGCACGCCAGGAAGATAAATCGGCGTCGATCCCCGGGTAAATTCTGGAAGTTGGCGTCGCGAATGGCTGCCTCGAAGTGTGCGTAGGAGAGGTTGGAAAGGCCCTGTCCTTGGCCTAAGCCCGTTGACACTAGAACCAGAAGATTCAAGACCATTGGCGGAATCTCGGCGTCGAAAACTACATCACGCCCGCCCCAAGGAAGACCAGTGATCATAATAAAATCTATAAGGGTAACCGCCATCTCGCCCACAGGCAAATGAAAGGAGTTGGTGGTGTCCCAGAACCTTTCAGCTATAGCACGGCCTATAACAGGTATGTACGACCCTTCCAGGCCACCAAGCATTTCCAGAACGACATAAGTTCCGCCGCGGTCAAGATGTTGCTAACAAAGTCCCTGAGAATTTAGTCGGCTACCTTAAGGGGATCCTTTAGGACGCCGAGGGTTTTCAAGTTATCCTCCTAAAGGCAAACAGAAAGGGCCAGTTAAAGTTGGGGGCTCATCTAAGGCATTGGACTGAGGCATAATCTTGCGGGCCCTAGCTGGACCCAGCACCAACACTGGGCTCACAGCCACGGCCTACGAGATAAACAAATTTGAAAATAAAAGAAGAAAAAAGAAAAAAAAAGACAAACGTGGCCCAAATGTCCCTGCCCAACAGAAGTAAAACCCGCACGGGTTTCAAATCCTTGGTGGGTCACACATCCAGGCCCATTGTTTTTGTTAGGCAGCCCATGAGCCGCCAAAACCCGCACAGGTTTTCCTCGCGTTTGTGGGTCGTTCCCTAGTTGACTGAGCCAAGCATGCAAAGGCCCAATAACATAAAACTCACGCGCTGTTTTTCTCTAAACTTTGGGTCAGGTTTTGGTCCGTCTTTCAGATTGGGTTATCGTTTGTGATGCGTAAATAAATAAAATAATAAAAAAAGGAGCCATCATGAAGACATGCATACGCATCAATTTAAAGGATGCTTAAAATAATGAAAAATCGACAAGACATGAAAAATAAATTCGTGCTTGCTCATTTTTATTAAACTAAGCATAAAAGGAGAGGTTTTGGAAATTACCTTGCCATGGGAGCGGTAGAACCAAGCATGGTTCCAAGACTGAATAGTAAGGTCCGAAGGGTCGGTATTCGCACCCGGAATAAAATTGCGACGTGAAGATATCTCGTGGGACCATGCCGCCGCATGTGGAAGAGGAGGATTCCTATGACCTCAGGGATGCATTTTCTAAAGAACTCAAATTATCTTCAAAGAGCAAATTTTTCTAGAGAGAGAAGAAGGAGCTTTAGAGATAAGGAAGAGTTGAAGATGTGAATGAATGAGGTGAATGAGGCTTAGTATTTATAGAAGTGTTGAGTGAATATGAACCGCTCGTTTCTAGGACCAGCCTCGAGATGCCAAATACGTTTCATTGGTCGAAAATTCAAAGGTCATCCCTTTGCCACCCAAAGAGCAGACCAAGTCGGGTGGCATATCCTCATCCACACAAGAACCGGGCCCTCCTTGGATTCCCTTCACGAGAAGAAGAAAAAAAAAAGAAAACAAAGCCAAAACCCTCGCGGGTTTTGGGCGATCTACAAGCCCGTTCCTGCGGCCCAGCGCCTTTCAACGGCCCAATGAAGGTTATAAAACCCGCACAGGTTTTATACCAGTAGATGCCAAAATTCAATGGCCCAAGGTCCCACAACCCACTCGAAGCAAGCCATGCAACCCAAAGCTGACGGCCCAAAGACTGTGGCCCAAGGGTTCCCAAAACTCAGGTAAAAATCTGAGCCCATTTGCATTTCCGGAAACTAATACTTAATTTTCTTATGATTTTCAGGTTGCCGCATAAAAGAGCACCATCATCTGGTTGCCGCTAAAAAGGGACCATCCATCATCCGGTTGCCGCATAAAAGAGCACCATCATCTGGTTGTCGCTAAAAAGGGACCATCTATCATCCGGTAGCCACATAAAAGAGCACCATTAGCGACAGTCGTCAAACGGTTGCCACCTAAAGGCCTCCAACGATGTCGTCAACGACAGTCGTCCAACAGTTGCCACCTAAAGGCCTCCAACGATGTCGCCAGCAACAGTCGACCAACGGGTTCCACATAAAGGACTCTAACGATGTTAGCAACAACATTCGTTCAAACGGATTCCACTTAAAGATCTCCAACGACATTCTTAGCATTAGTCGTCCAACGATTGCCACCTAAAGGTTACCGACGACCTCTTTTTCAGCATCAGTTGTCCAACGGTTGCCACTTAAAGGTTACCAACAACCTCTTCATCAACTGCAGTTGTTCAAATGGATTCCACTTAAAGGTCTCCAACGACACCCTCAGCATCAATCGTCCAACGGTTGCCATCTAAAGGTTACCGACGACATCATCATCAGCGACACCACCTGGTCACCATATAAAAGAGCACCGCTAGCATCAAGACAGACATCAAGTCTACTTTGACCTTCGTCCTATTCGGCCTCAGTTCAAAGTGGGGGCTCTTTGTAGACACCGGGATTTGCACCGATATAATCCCGAATTGTCAAAAGTTTAAATAAAACATCTAGGGCCGGATACATCATTGGGTCGATGTAGCAAACAAGACAAACCAAGCCGGCCCACTACCAAAGACAAAATCCGCACGGGTTTTAATCAAAGGAAACGGCCCAGAACCAGGACAAGCCCAAGGCCCAGAACTAGTCACTTCAAAACCCGCGCGGGTTTTCTATCACCTGATGCGTGTCGTTTTGCTCCGTCCACGTCAGCGATCCATGTGTGGGATTTATAAAACCCGCGCGGGTTTTATCTTCAAGAATCCGGCGCCAAAAACTTGATCACCCTCCCTTGATATTAGCCCCATATGTTTGACTTCTTCCCTTGACCTTGGTGATTGCATGGCATGATCTTAGGGGTATGTTCCCCATTTTTTTCCCTCCAAACCTCACCTCCTTCACCTATAAATACCCCCCTCCATTCCATTCATTTTCACCAACTAATACCATCATTATCACCTAAACAATCTTAACATTCCATCATCCATATTCACTCTCTAATTCTCTTCTAATCACTTTTGTCACATCCATATCATCACCCTCATACAATTCTTCTAAACCACTTGCACCCTTCCATCTAAGTTCCAAGTCAAGGCAAAGTCAAGAAATTCAACTGGCGCATTCGGACTCCTAAGTCAAAGAGGTTCGCTTTACGTTTCTTTTCGCTATTATTATTTAACCATGTAATTTGTACTTTATTTCCATTATATGTGCATATTTTGTAAATTAAAAATCCATGTTTATATTGCATGTTAAGAATATAAACTTGCGAAATTAATTAAACTTCTCCCCGCTCAATTTCATTTTAATGTCGATTTTAGTAAAGTCTGTTTTCTAACAGGCGAATTCGAGAATTCTTATAATTCTCGAGTTCGTAACCTTACCCCCGAACTTAGAATCGGGTTTCATAGACCGGAGTTATTTTCATTATTTTTATGGTTTGTCGCTTTCCTTAAATCGGTTGGCGACTCTTTTATTTTTATAATTCGTTTAATTATTTAATGCTGGAATTTATGCTAAAATAATTAAGAAATGGTTTAATATCTTCCTCTCACCCAATTCAAGGCTAAAATCGGGAAAAAGTGGGCTAGGAGTCAATAAAACCCCCACGGGTTTTGTTGTTTCCAACTCTCATTTTCTGGCCCAAGGAAACAGGCAGCCCGACTCAAGGATTGTCAAAACCCGCGCGGGTTTTGGCAGTTCTTGGCGGCCCGCCTGCTTCCTATTGGGCCTGAATTTGATGTTTAGGCCGATTTTAAGTTATTATTAATATATTTTGGCGTAATTTAAAGTATTTAAATAATAAAAAACGGATTTGTAAAATAAATAAAGTTTCAACACCCCGAAAATGAATTTCATAAAATAAAAATATCCTTATTTAAGGATTAAGCAACCTTAGTCGGCTCCAGATTACTTAAGTAGCGCATCCGAAAACGATTCCCCGAACGAGAATTTTCCGGGTCCTACAGCCGTTCACCGATCTATGGGACGTTAGCGACGAATTTCGAGTTTAATAGCCAAAAGGAATAGATCGTGGACTTTCTTGAGAGAGGGGTAGACATTTCATCATCGGATTCTTGTTCTCAACGGTGGTTGTGGACCGTCGGTGGCGAGAGAAGACCGTAAAGGGGAAGGAATTAATATCGAAGGCGGCGCTTGGAACCGACCTTGGTGTTCGGCTTCAATGGCGTGGCCACCGTGGTAGGGAAGAAGTTTGACGGTTTGTGAGGGAGGGGGAGCACTAGTGAGAGAAAGGGGGCGGAGGTATCTACTGGCCAAGTTGGGGTTTGCATTACGGGATTTCGACAGTCTTCTTTTTGGGTCTATGTGGTTGATTATCCATTAGTTGGCAAATCGACTTTTAATATATTTATTAGTTTATAATTTTAATTCTAATTATGTATTAATTAGATAATTAGTATATTTTATGTTATCAAAAAAAAATTTGACTGATTATGATGGTTTGGTGCTTATTTTTTTAGTTTATGTAATTAATTTTGTAATGAGCATGCTAGAACTAATATGATTATGTATCATGGTGTAGTATGAGATTCATGTTAATGTGATTTAGTCTCCTGTTATGTTAATCTCACATATTATTAATGTAAATTTGTTTTACATAGAGCTAATGGTTTATTTTACATGTCATTATTATAAATTTGTTCTATATGTTTTAACTGTAAATTTGTTCTACATGTAGACGACATGTGAAATGTAAATTAGCTTTGCAAGTTATCGTAATTTTGTTTTACATGACTTTTAGTATATAAATGAGTTTTATATGCCATAATTATTCGTATGAATTATAGAATTAGGTTTTTATATGATATATGAATAATATGATATTGTTAGTTTTAGAATTAATGTGAATATATTGTCATATTAATTTACAATATCACATAAAAATTTGTTTTGTAGGCTTTATGTTAGATTTATAAAGTTTGACTTCTTAGGTCTTTCAATTGTAAGATAGTACATATGTAATTCAGTTTTACAAAGTAGACTTATAGATGTGTTTTATAATATATCACATATTATTTGATGTTTTATGAATTTATTTTATAATTTTATGTGACTATATTTCATATAATTATCTGGCCTCAGGAGTTGTAATTCAGTATTACAAGTTATGACATTATGAGTGTATGATATTTGTTTTATATATAGTATGGGTTAGTCTTATATAAAAGTACATAGATATGTTTCATGTATTACCAATGTGACTATAGATATAAATTTATTTTATGAGGTCTTGTAGTCCTTCTTGTCATGTTCTTTATGTAAATTAGTTTTGCATAAAAGGGATAACTAACATAATTATACAAACTAGCTTTGTATAATTATTATGTAATCTTGTTTTACATATTTCTAATTAATCAATTGGGACTTATAAAATGACAAGTCAAACTTCTTATGTGATTTTTTTATCACATGAAAGGTTATTAAAGACTAAGTTTGATGGGGTACCCTACTGTCTTTGGCCAGGTGTATCTCATCTACAAATCAATTTGAGATTATGAGAGGTCTGATTCAAACTGATGTCTTTCATATGATTAATGGTGAAATTCTCCTTAATCTCCAAAATTGTTCATTCAGAATTTTTGTAAGGGAAATTAGCTCTCTTATGATCCCTCCATCTGTTTTTTCGGAACCGATTAGTAATGAATCCACCTCACATGGATTCTCTAGTGATGAGGATCATGATGAAGAGCATGAAGTCAATGTTCAGATTGCATCTAATGATGTTTCGGCTTCTCCAGAAGCCAACAAACAGTTAAACAGTCACTCAACCAGTGTTCCAATTCAATCTCGTGCCTTGTCAAGGAACCCGGATGGCCATGAAGAGTCTAGCTCGCGTCCAATTACTCCAGGTAATGAGTTTATTAAATCCCGAGGAGGTGACTTGAGTAATGAAGTCAGGATTGAGCTTGTAGAAGTTGAAAAGCCTGAGAATGAAGTCAATGTGTCTCTAACCTCTGTTCTTATTATCAAGGATCAGCAGCTAATTAATATGGCTGCTGTGTTGGGAAGTGAGGTTGCTAAGGGTGTTGAAAATCTGTAGAGATTTTGAATGAATCCAATCATCAATGGGTTCCATAATCTTTAGATCAGGATAGTCTTCCCTTGTCTCAGAACTCTGATGATGAATGCTCACTTTCATCAGATTGTGATTCGATTATAAAGGCTAGAGCTCTCATTGTAGAAAAGACAATAAGGTTTGGGGAGGACAGTGGGTTTATAAGAGCTAAGAAAAATATCAATCCAAGAAAATACCTTGAAAACAAGCTCTCTTCAAGGAAAAAGAAAAAGGTAAAAGAAAGTGAAAGGAGAAATAAATCAATCTCAATGTCTTCGACTTCACTTTCCTTCTAAAAGTGAGGCTCTCCACTTCTAAGGAAGAGTTATAGATCGTCAAGGGCTTTGGGGGGCTTTAACATTCTTCAAGTTTGGATGTTAGCAATGCTTTGATCGGTGACTCCTGTGATCTCTTGACAATGTTGAATTGATCTTCTTTGTGGTTGATAGTTTTGAGCTTATGTGTTTGCTGTTTGTGTGACGATTTCTTTTTTGGGAGTTCCAAGCTATAGTGTTGTCTTCTTCTGTTACGGAGTGTTAGCAGCAGTAATGTAACTCAGTTCATGTTAGTGATGTGGGCTGTTGATGGCTGTGTAAGTGGCGTTTTGGTTGGTGGTAGTTTTATTGAGGCTAAGGTTAAATAGACTTGGTTGGTTCTGGTTCTGTGGTTTTTTTCTCTGTGCTTTATAGAAGAAGAAGGTGAAGTCTTTGTCATGTTCAAGATGCATTTGAAGGAGGGTCATGGCTTACTTTATGAATTGGGATTGCTCATGGTGTCAAAATGACCTATGGAGGCATGTTACAGGGTTCTGTTGCTGCTGTCTCATATTGGTTTGGGGGGGGGGGGCAGTCTAATTGATGCTGTTGAGTGTTCTTGGGATCAAGATAATCTTTGGAGTCAGGTTACAATGCTCTGCTGATGTTGTCTGGGATCTTTATTTAGCAGTCGGTTCAGTTCATTGGTAGCTACATTTCTTTGTAGCTGCAGGTGGTCTGAATTGTCTGCCACAAACCTGCTGCTGATGCTGTGAGAATGAAGTAGCAAGTATATATTGTTATGGGCAGGCTTGCTGCTAATAAAAATCCATGTGTTCTAGAAATACCTTTCTTCAGTGGTGACCTCAATACTGGTATCAAATTAAGATCTGGTGGGTTTGGTAATAAGCACTACTCAATGTGATTCTGAAGATTGGTGGTGATTCTGAAATTGCAGTTTTCAAGCCTACATTGAAATAGTTTTGTTTTTTCTTGTATCATTTAGGGGTTGCTTTCTTTCATTGTGGTATGTTCGTTTCATAATGGTCGTATTTTCTCATGTGTTGTTGTAAGGCTTTTTGACATTTTTGTGTCATTCAATTAAAGGGTCTTTTGACCGTTAATTATATATAAAAAAAGACTAAGTTTGACTTTGTGAATTTGTTTTATATAACCTCATCTTAGTTAAAGATTACATGATTTTTGTTCCATATGATCTAAAATCAACTAAAAGTAATGAAATTTTATTTTATGTGCTTATTATATGATTTTATTTCATGTAATATTAATTGATTAAGTTTAACATTGTTTAAATGGTATATAAGTTCGTTTTATCACGATACTCTTCCCTTGCGTCAGAACTCTGATGATGAATGCTCGCTTTCATTGGATTGTGATTCGATTACAAAGGCTAGAGCACTCTTGGTAGAAAAGACAATAAGGTTTGGGGAGGACAGTGGGTTTATGAAAGCCAAGAAAAATATCGATCTAAGAAAATTCCTTGAAAACAAGCTCTCTTCAAGGAAAAAAAAAGGTAAAAGAAAGTGAAAGGAGAAAGAAATAAATCTCAATGTCTTCGACTTCACTTTCCTTCTAAAAGTGAGGCTCTCCACTTCTAAGGAAGATTTATAGATCGTCAAGGGCTTTGGGCGGCTTTAACATTCTTCAAGTTTGGATGTTAGCAATGCTTTGATCGGTGAGTGCTGTGATCTCTTGTCAATGTTGAATAGATCTTCTTTGTGGTTGATATTTTTGAGCCCATGGGTTTGTTGTTTGTGTGACGACTTTTTTTTTGGGAGTTCCGAGCTATAGTGTTGTCTTCTTCTGTTACGGAGTGTTAGCAGCAGTAATGTAACTCAGTTCATATTAGTGATGTGGGCTGTTGATGGCGGTGTAAGTGGCGTTTTGGTTGGTGGTATTTTATTGAGGCTAAGGTTAAATAGACTTGGTTGGTTCTGGTTCTGTGGTTTTTTTCTCTGTGCTTTATAGAATAAGAAGGTGAAGTCTTTGTCATGTTAAGGATGCATTTGAAGGAGGGTCATGGCTTACTTTATGAATTGGGATTGCTCATGGTGTCAAGATAACCTATGGAGGCATGTTACAGGGTTCTGTTGCTGCTGTCTCTTATTGATGCTGTTGAGTGTTTAATTCTTGGGATCAGGATAATCTTTGGAGTCAGGTTACAATGCTCTGCGGATGCTATCTGGGATCTTTATTTGGCAGTCGGTTCAGTTCATTGGTAGCTACATTTCTTTGTAGCTGCAGGTGGTCTGAATTGTCCGCCACAAACCTGCTGCTGATGATGTGAGAATGAAGTAGCAAGTATATTTTATTATGGGCAGGCTTGCTGCCAGTAAAAATCCATATGTTCTAGAAATACCTTTCTTCAGTGGTGATCTCAATAGTGGTATCAAGTTAAGATCTGATGGGTTTGCTAATAAGCACTGCTCAATGTGATTCTGAAGATTGGTGGTGATGGTTCTGGGTTTCTGAGATTACAGTTTTCAAGCCGACATTGAAATAGTTTTGTTCTTTCTTGTATCATTTAGGGGTTGTTTTCTTTCATTTTGGTATGTTCGTTTCATCATGGTTGTATTTTCTCATGTGTTGTTGTAAGGCTTTTTGACACTTTTGTGTCATTCAATTAAAGGGTCTTTTGACCATTAATTATATATAAAAAAAAAAGACTAAGTTTGACATTGTGAATTTGTTTTATATAACCTCATCTTAGTTAAAGATTATATGGTTTTGTTCTATACAATCTAAAATCAATTAAAAGTAATGAAGTTTTATTTTATGTGCTTATCATATGATTTTATTTCATGTAATATTAGTTGATTAAGTTTAACATTGATTAAATGGTATATAAATTTTTTTTTTATCCGGATACTCTTCCCTTGCCTCGGAACTCTGATGATGAAGCCTCGCTTTCATCGGATTGTGATTCGATTATAAATCAATCTCAATGTCTTCGACTTCACTTTCCTTCTAAAAGTGAGGCTCTCCACTTCTAAGGAAGAGTTATAGATCGTCAAGGGCTTTGGGGGGCTTTAACATTCTTCAAGTTTGGATGTTAGCAATGCTTTGATCGGTGACTGCTATGATCTCTTGACAATGTTGAATTGATCTTCTTTGTGGTTGATATTTTTGAGCCCATGAGTTTGCTGTTTGTGTGACGATTTCTTTTTTGGGAGTTCCGAGCTATAGTGTTGTCTTCTTCTGTTACGGAGTGTTAGCAGCAGTAATGTAACTCAGTTCATATTAGTGATGTGGGCTGTTGATGGCGGTGTAAGTGGCGTTTTGGTTGGTGGTATTTTATTGAGGCTAAGGTTAAATAGACTTGGTTGGTTCTTGTTCTGTGGTTTTTTTCTCTGTGCTTTATAGAATAAGAAGGTGAAGTCTTTGTCATGTTAAGGATGCATTTGAAGGAGGGTCAAGGCTTACTTTATGAATTGGGATTGCTCATGGTGTCAAGATAACCTATGGAGGCATGTTACAGGGTTCTGTTGCTGCTATCTCTTATTGGTTTCGGGGGGGGGGGCACTCTTATTGATCCTGTTGAGTGTTCTTGGGATCAAGATAATCTTTGGAGTCAGGTTACAATGCTCTGCTCATGGTGTCAGGGATCTTTATTTGGTAGTCGGTTCAGTTCATTGGTAGCTACATTTCTATGTAGCTGCAGGTGGTCTAAATTGTCCGCCACAAACCTGCTACTGATGCTGTGAGAATGAAGTAGTAAGTATATCTTGTTATGGGCAGGCTTGCAGCCAGTAAAAATCCATGTGTTCTGGAAATACCTTTCTTCAGTGGTGATCTCAATACAGGTATCAAGTTAAGATCTTATGGGTTTAGTAATAAGCACTGCTCAATGTGATTCTGAAGATTGGTGGTGATTCTGAGATTGCAGTTTTCAAGCCTAAATTGAAATAGTTTTGTTCTTTCTTGTATTATTTAGGGGATGGTTTCTTTCATTGTGGTATGATCGTTTCATCATGGTTGTATTTTCTCATGTGTTGATGTAAGGCTTTGTGACACTTTTGTGTCATTCAATTAAAGGATCTTTTGACTGTTAATTATATATAAAAAAAAGACTAAGATTGACTTTGTGAATTTATTTTATATAACCTCATCTTAGTTAAAGATTATATGATTTTGTTCCATATGATCTAAAATCAATTAAAAGTAATGAAATTTTATTTTATGTGCTTATTATATGATTTTGTTTCATGTAATATTAATTGATTAAGTTTAACATTGATTAAATGGTATATAAATTCGTTTTATGAGGATACTCTTCCCTTGCCTCAGAACTCTGATGATGAATGCTCGCTTTCATCGGATTGTGATTCGATTATAAAGGCTAGAGCACTCATGGTAGAAAAGACAATACGGTTTGGGGAGGACAGTGGGTTTATGAGAGCCAAGAAAAATATCAATCCAAGAAAATACCTTGAAAAGAAGCTCTCTTCAAGGAAAAAAAAAATGTAAAAGAAAGTGAAAGGAGAAAGAAATCAATCTCAATGTCTTCGACTTCACTTTCCTTCTAAAAGTGAGGCTCTCCACTTCTAAGCAAGACTTATAGATCGTCAAGGGCTTTGGGGGGCTTTAACATTCTTCAAGTTTGGATGTTAGCAATGCTTTGATCGGTGAGTGTTGTGATCTCTTGACTATGTTGAATTGATCTTCTTTGTGGTTGATATTTTTGAGCCCATGGGTTTGTTGTTTGTGTGACGATTTCTTTTTTGGGAGTTCCGAGATATAATGTTGTCTTCTTCTGTTACGGAGTGTTAGCAGCAGAAATGTAACTCAGTTCATGTTAGTGATGTGGGCTGTTGATGGCTGTGTAAGTGGCGTTTTGGTTGGTGGTAGTTTTATTGAGGCTAAGGTTAAATAGACTTGGTTGGTTCTGGTTCTGTGTTTTTTTTTTCTGTGCTTTATAGAATAAGAAGGTGAAGTCATTGTCATGTTTAGGATGCATTTGAAGGAGGGTCATGGCTTACTTTATGAATTGGGATTGCTCATGGTGTCAAGATGAACTATGGAGGCAGGTTACAGAGTTCTGTTGCTGTTGTCTCTTATTGTTTGGGGGGGGTAGTCTAATTCATGTTGTTGAGTGTTCTTGGGATCAAGATAATCTTTGGAGTCAGGTTACAATGCTCTACTGATGTTGTAAAACCCCGAAAAATTCGAAGGTGTTGACTGTTACGTCACTTGTTGTTTAAGTTGACTCCGTTAAATTTTGAGATTTTATCGGCGTTTATCTTGCTGACACTTGAGCTCGTAGGACCGTTGAGAGACTAACAAGGGTAGTTTTGTAATTTTCTACGTGCATGGAAGTGTGGATACCTTAGTTATTTCATGTGTTAATATTTGATGAGTTATGTGTTTTCCTTTATTTAATTATTTTGCTATTATAAGGATTATTATTATTATTATTTTAGAAAATAAAATTTATATATTTTTTTTCCTAGCTATTATCATGCGTCAGAGAAGGTGGGTTGTTTTACAAAAAAAATTATTTTTGTTAATTATGTTTTAGTAGTATATGATATATAGTTATTAAAATCTTAATCCCAAACCCTAATCTCCCTCTCCTCTCCCCTCTCTCTACACTCTCTACGTAACCACCACAGCAGCCATCAACCGCCCAGCCACCACCAACCGTCCGCCCGTAACCGTCGCCGAAGACCACACCGGCGACCACCGCAGCAACCACCGTCCTCCTCTCAATCGTTCTCTCTCTCTTTCTTTCTCTACCTTCAACCTTGCCACTGCTGCCCTCCAATTGCCGCCACAGCCGTCACCGACAACCACCATCGATTCCCGGTGCATCCTCGACAGTCGCACCGGAGCCACCGCACGTCGTCGTCTCCCAGAAACGAGACGGAGACAGCAGCCCGCTGTGCATCGAACTCGAAAAACCGCCACCACCGCGACTCTCGACCACCGTAACCCCACTGTCCGGCGACCACCCAGACGCCCTCCGCCGCCGCCGACGTCGCCGGAGTCCCGCCCGACGTCCACCGTTCTGCCAGTTCTGCCCAGTCGCGTACACCCTAATTCCTAAAATTTTGCTTCTTGCGTTTTCTTTGTTATTATCATTATTATCATTATTATTATTATGATTGTGGGTATTTATATGATCTTATAATCTGATTTGTGTACTGTTTATGTAAATATACATGTTACAAACTGCTTGTTTATGAAGTAGGTAGATTGTGGTAATTATGACATTCTTATTCATGAATATGTGATGAATATTGAGTAAATGTCTAATTTTAAGTGAGTATGTGATTATCTTTACTAAATGAGGTGGTAGATGTAGTCAGTTCATATGATTTATGTATAGGGTGTCATTAATATTACTTTATGTGTAGGTCAGTAGTGTAATCTAATGCTTGTGGGCCTTACATATTAGTATCATGTTTTAGGTTATGAGTAGTATTATGATTATGTGTATGATTATGATTAGGATTATTATTATGATGATGTTCTTTTATTATTATTATATGATAGCTTTTGATGATGTTCTTTTATTATTATAATATGATAGCTTTTGAAACAGAGTCTTGTTAAACCTCCTTATGATTTTATAAGTTAGATTATATTATGATAATAAAGTTTTAATAATTGACGTATTAATCGTATTATTTTTGATTTTTTTAATCATATGCGACTTTGTAAAATAAGTCCTAATCGATTTTTTTTTCCATTTCAAAATACTCCGAAATTTGACCTTGCGTGAGGGTTTAGTATATTGGCTGTTTTTTAAGACCTTAATGTGTGTTTTAGGTCTCGAGGTCAACATAGGAGTTTTAGTAGACATCCCGTGGTTTCCAGAAAGTCCAAAACCATACCCATAGGAGGTCGGAAAGTCAAGATATGGTTTGTTTTTTTATAAGTGTTGCAATCTGTCCAGTTTGCATTTTCGAATAAATGTGTTGTCATGCGTGTGAATTATTTATCTATTGTAATATGTAAGTGTTTGTGATATGTGACCGTTTAGAATATATGAGTTACGTTTAAAATGTTAATTTATGAATGATGGGAACCTTATAGTGTTCCTAGGGGTGGGTTAGGAGGAAATTAGATCGTGTTAACTCCGTACGTCGCGTTTTGATTTTAGAAATTTCTTTATTTTTTTTAGGCGCGATCTAGACCTTTCGTTTTAGTGAGCTCAAGTGTATTCGTGAAGTGAAGAGAAGATTGTCAGGTAATGTCTATGTCCTAAATCTCGCCGGGGTGCGCTTTAATTGTTTTGTTGATTTTTAAGTTATTTTGCGGTTTGCATCTCGAAGGGATTTTATGGTGGAAATTGGTTGTCTATTTTGGATGTTGATTATATTCTTCTTAGTTGGTAAAATGTGGACAGTCTTTTATGTGGATTTGGAAATGGTTTTGGAAACTGGGATTGGACTGATTGAGTTGGACAGGATCTGTTATTAACCTGACTAATAATTCAAATGAGACATAAATGCGGGTTCGGGCAACGCCCCATGTACCGTGATCTGCTCTCGCAGGAGGTTGTCAAGAGATCGGGATGCCCCGATATGGTTGTGTGTTCGGGCAATGCTCCATAGACCAGATCTGCTCTCAGGAGGTTGTCAAGAGATCAGGGATGCCTGATAAGTGTTACTTCCCCGGGGTTAGTTATATGCACGTGTGTGAAATGGATGGCCATCCGTATTATTGAATTTGTGATTGATTGAGATTGATATTGAGATTGTGATATGATTATTGTGAAGTCTTTGACTTCGAGCGCCAAATAAGCAAGGTCCGCCCGCTTAATAATTCTGAAAGATGGTTTGGGTGGTTGGGAAAGAAAGTTGATTTTGAAAAGGTTTGACTTGTTCACTTCTCCCCCAAAAATGAATTGAAATTGTTTTTAAATTGTTTTGACGGTTAGGGGTAGACATTATTGAGTCCTCCTCATGTTTTTAAATGTTTTGTTTTCAGGTGAAGAGTTCTGTGATGGGAACGGGAATTAGAAGTGAGGACGTTGAAGTTAGTAGCTTGAGAATAAAAGTTTAGTTATGTTTAGACTTGAAATTAGTTTATGTTGAGTTTTGTCTTTAGAATTTGAAGTTTCTTTCGTTCGTTAAATGGAAGTAATTAATGATTAGTTGTTAGTTTTCATTTCTTGCCTTGTATTCCTTCGGGGATACGGCAGTAACGCCCAATTAAAAAGAAAAAAAAAGTCTTCCGCTGTTAATGTTAGTCAATGTTTGACTTTGACCGTTAAGTTTAGAGTTTAATTTCCAGGGCGTTACTGAATGGTATCAGAGCTCTGGGTTGTGACCTGGTAGCTCCTCTGTGTCTATTAGGTTTTAGTTAGAACTTAGGATGCTACGTTCGGAGTGATGAGTTTAGGATGGGGAATGGGGTATGCTTTGCTTCCCTACTTGTTTATTAGTTTTAAGTGCTTATTTACTCTGCTTATTATCAAGTAATCCTGTGAACGTTTGCTATGCTCGAACTATTAGGATATAAACTCGTTAGTAAGAGGTGAATAAGAGGACTCTTCTGACTCCAGGATGACTCAAGACGACGGGACCAGGTCTAATGAGCCTCAAGGTAGAGCTCTCCTAACTAGCGATGAGCTGAGACAACGTATTGTAGAACTTCAAGAGACGACAACTGCACGAGTTGCCACGAATGGAGATACCCCGCCAGTAGTTCCCGATTTGACCCCACTAATGATGCTAGAGATGATGGCTCGACAGACTGAGCACTTCCAACGGATGTCGGAACAACGGGTTGAACCGAGGAAGGACAACGAAACCTCCTTATTCAAGGAGTTTAACAGCCTCAACCCTCCCACCTACTCAAGGGTAGCTGACCCCAAGGTGTTTGAAGAATGGATACGGGACATCGAGAAGAAATTCGACGCTCTCCCCTGCCCTGAGGAACGGAAAGTTGGATTTGCAGCCTACCACCTGACGGGAGAGGCTGACATTTGGTGGATGAGTGTGAAGGAACGACAACACGAATCAGGGTTCAACTGGAACCTGTTCAAGGAAATGTTGAAGAATCGTTTCTATCTTATGGCACTCCAGAAAGCTAAGGAGAAAGAGTTCCTGGAGTTGGAACAAGGAAGTGGAACAGTGTTGCAATACTCCGCCAAGTTTGCGGAGTTGTCACGCGCTTTTTCGCGGCCACGCCAACGAGACCCTGAAAATGAACCTCTTTGAGAGTGGCTTGAGCTTCGATATTCAGGAACGTATGACCGCCCGGTCCTTCTCGTCATACGAAGAGATGCTGGATGTGGCCCTCAACATTGAGAGAGTGGCTATAGCCCGGGAGGCACATCTGAACAAGCAAGGGAACAAGAGGAAGGAACCTTCCCGCTCTGACCCTACTCCAATGTACCCCGACAAGAGAAGCCACCACAACAACTGGCAGAGTAGCCAATGGCGAGCACCTCCACCTGGCTTGTTTTGTAGAGCTTGTGGCAGGTCGGGCCATCTCGCCAGGGATTGCAAGAGTAGCTGGAAGGCAAGTCGCACCGGGTGGCATCCACACCATTTGGTGAGATCGCCTTTTCCGGCACCAGAAGGACCCAACCATGGAGGTAGCAACGATTAAGGAGCTCCACCCTTGACATACCAGGATCGAGGAGGCTACAATAGGAACACAAGGCAACAACACCAGAAACGAGAGGGCCCCGACAGGAACCAAGCGAATCGTAACAGGCCAAGCAATCAACACCCACCTCACCAGCAATGAAACAGAAAATTTGGACAACGCTGTGAGTGGTACGCATCTCTCTTTCCTCGTATGTTATAGTATGATGAAATTTTGGTTCCTATGCTTGTGGGGGATGTTGGGTTTCGAGGACGAAACTCTTTTGAAGAGGGTAATGATGTAAAACCCCGAGTTTTTGGTCAAGGCCACCATTAGTCCCATCCGGCAGATCGTCGGTTTTGAGTTTAAGTTTCGAGGACGAAACTTCTTTTAAGGGGGTAATGATGTAAAACCCTGAATTTTGGTAAGGGACACCGTTAATTCTGTTAGAAAGATCGTTGGTGTTGAGTTTAAGTTTCGAGGACGAAACTTCTTTTAAGGGGGTAATGATGTAAAACCCCGAAAAATTCGAAGGTGTTGACTGTTACGTCGCTAGTTGTTTAAGTTGACTCCGTTAAATTTTGAGATTTTATCGGCGTTTATCTTGCTGACACTTGAGCTCGTTGGACCGTTGAGAGACTAACAAGGGTAGTTTAGTAATTTTCTACGTGCATGGAAGTGTGGATACCTTAGTAATTTCATGTGTTAATATTTGATGAGTTATGTGTTTTCCTTTATTTAATTATTTTGCTATTATAAGGATTATTATTATTATTATTTTAGAAAATAAAATTTATATATTTTTTTCCTAGCTATTATCATGCGTCAGAAGGTGGGTTGTTTTACAAAAAAATTATTTTTGTTAATTATGTTTTAGTAGTATATGATATATAGTTATTAAAATCTTAATCCCAAACCCTAATCTCCCTCCTCTCCCCTCTCTACACTCTCACGTAACCACCACAAAGACCATCAACCGCCTACCACCACCAACCGTCCGCCCGTAACTGCCGCGAAGACCACACCGGCGACCACCGCAAAGAACCACCGTCCTCCTCTCAATCGCTCTCTCTCTTTCTTTCTCTACCTTCAACCTTGCCATCGCGCCTCCAATTGCCGCCACACCGCCACCGACAACCACCATCGATTCGGTGCATCCTCGATCGACCGAGCCACCACGCCGCCGTCGTCTCCCAGAAACGAGACGGAGACAGCAGCCCGCTGTGCATCGAACTCGAAAAACCGCCACCACCCCGACTCTCGACCACCGTAACCCCACTGTCCGGCGACCACCCAGACGCCCTCCGCCGCCGCCGACGTCGCCGGAGTCTCGCCCGACGTCCACCATTCTGCCAGTTTTGCCCAGTCGCGTACACCCTAATTCCTAAAACTTTGCTTCTTGCGTTTTCTTTGTTATTATCATTATTATCATTATTATTATTATGATTGTGGGTATTTATATGATCTTATAATCTGATTTGTAATCGCTTATGTAAATATACATGTTACAAACTGCTTGTTTATGAAGTAGGTAGATTGTGGTAATTATGACATTCTTATTCATGAATATGTGATGAATATTGAGTAAATGTCTAATTATAAGTGAGTATGTGATTATCTTTACTAAATGAGGTGGTAGATGTAGTCAGTTCATATGATTTATGTATAGGGTGTCATTAATATTACTTTATGTGTAGGTCAGTAGTGTAATCTAATGCTTGTGGGCCTTACATATTAGTATCATGTTTTAGGTTATGAGTAGTATTATGATTATGTGTATGATTATGATTAGGATTATTATTATGATGATGTTCTTTTATTATTATTATATGATAGCTTTTGATGATGTTCTTTTATTATTATTATAATATGATAGCTTTTGAAACAGAGTCTTGTTAAACCTCCTTATGATTTTATAAGTTAGATTATATTATGATAATAAAGTTTTAATAATTGACGTATTAATCGTATTATTTTTGATTTTTTTTAATCATATGCGACTTTGTAAAATAAGTCTTAATCGATTTTTTTTTCCATTTCAAAATACTCCGAAATTTGACCTTGCGTGAGGGTTTAGTATATTGGCTGTTTTTTAAGACCTTAATGTGTGTTTTAGGTCTCGAGGTCAACATAGGAGTTTTAGTAGACATCCCGTGGTTTCCAGAAAGTCCAAAACCATACCCATAGGAGGTCGGAAAGTCAAGATATGGTTTGTTTTTTTATAAGTGTTGCAATCTGTCCAGTTTGCATTTCCGAATAAATGTGTTGTCATGCGTGTGAATTATTTATCTATTGTAATATGTAAGTGTTTGTGATATGTGACCGTTTAGAATATATGAGTTACGTTTAAAATGTTAATTTATGAATGATGGGAACCTTATAGTGTTCCTAGGGGTGGGTTAGGAAGAAATTAGATCGTGTTAACTCCGTACGACGCGTTTTGATTTTAGAAATTTCTTTATTTTTTTTAGGCGCGATCTAGACCTTTCGTTTTAGTGAGCTCAAGTGTATTCGTGAAGTGAAGAGAAGATTGTCAGGTAATGTCTATGTCCTAAATCTCGCCGGGGTGCGCTTTAATTGTTTTGTTGATTTTTAAGTTATTTTGCGGTTTGCATCTCGAAGGGATTTTATGGTGGAAATTGGCTGTCTATTTTGGATGTTGATTATATTCTTCTTAGTTGGTAAAATGTTGACAGTCTTTTATGTGGATTTGGAAATGGTTTTGGAAATCGGATCGATTGAGTTGGACAGATCTCATTATTAACTCGACTAATAATTCAAATGAGACATAATGCGGGTTCGCAACGCCCATAGACCGTGATCTGCTCTCGCAGGGAGGTTGTCAAGAGATCAGGGGATGCTCTGATATGGTTGTGTGTTCGGGCAATGCTCCATAGACCAGGATCTGTTCCTGCAGGGAGGTTGTCAAGAGATCAGGGATGCCTGATAAGTGCTACTTCCCCGGGGTTAGTTATATGCACGTGTGTGAAATGGATGGCCATCCGTATTATTGAGTTTGTGATTGATTGAGATTGATATTGAGATTGTGATATGATTATTGTGAAGTCTTTGACTTCGAGCGCCAAATAAGCAAGGTCCGCCCGCTTAATAATTCTGAAAGATGGTTTGGGTGGTTGGGAAAGAAAGTTGATTTTGAAAAGGTTTGACTTGTTCACTTCTCCCCCAAAAATGAATTGAAATGGTTTTTAAATTGTTTTGACGGTTAGGGGTAGACATTATTGAGTCCTCCTCATGTTTTTAAATGTTTTGTTTTCAGGTGAAGAGTTCTGTGATGGGAACGGGAATTAGAAGTGAGGACGTTGAAGTTAGTAGCTTGAGAATAAAAGTTTAGTTATGTTTAGACTTGAAATTAGTTTATGTTGAGTTTTGTCTTTAGAATTTGAAGTTTCTTTCGTTCGTTAAATGGAAGTAATTAATGATTAGTTGTTAGTTTTCCGTTCTTGCCTTGTATTCCTTCGGGGATACGGCAGTAACGCCCAATCAAAAAGAAAAAAAAAGTCTTCCGCTGTTAATGTTAGTCAATGTTTGACTTTGACCGTTAAGTTTAGAGTTTAATTTTCAGGGCGTTACAGATGTTGTCTGGGTTCTTTTTTTGGCAGTCGGCTCAGTTCATTGGTAGCTACATTTCTTTGTAGCTGCAGGTGGTCTGAATTGTCCGCCATAAACCTGCTGCTGATGCCGTGAGAATGAAGTACCAAGTATATCTTGTTATGGGCAGGCTTGCTGCCAGTAAAAATCCATGTGTTCTGGAAATACGTTTCTTCAGTGGTGACCTTAATACTGGTATTAAGTTAGGATCTGATGGATTTGGTAATAAGCACTGCCCAATGTGATTCTGAAGATTGGTGGTGATGGTTCTGGGCTTCTGATATTGCAGTTTTCAAGCCTACATTGAAATAGTTTTGTTCTTTCTTCTATCATTTAGGGGTTGCTTTCTTTCATTGTGGTATGTTCGTTTCATAATGGTCGTATTTTCTCATGTGTTGTTGTAAGGCTTTTTGACACTTTTGTGTCATTCAATTAAAGGGTCTTTTGACCGTTAATTATATATAAAAAAAGACTAAGTTTGACTTTGTGTATTTGTTTTATATAACCTCATCTTAGTTAAAGATTATATGATTTTGTTCCATATGATCTAAAATCAATTAAAAGTAATGAAATTTTATTTTATATGCTTATTATATGATTTTATTTAATGTAATATTAATAGATTAAGTTTAACATTGATTAAACGGTATATAAATTCGTTTTATCAAGATACTCTTCTCTTGCCTCAGAACTCTGATGATGAATGCTCGCTTTCATTGGATTGTGATTCGATTACAAAGGTTAGAGCACTCATGGTAGAAAAGACAATAAGGTTTGGGGAGGGCAGTGGGTTTATGAGAGCCAAGAAAAATATCAATCCAAGAAAATACCTTGAAAACAAGCTCTCTACAAGGAAAAAGAAAAAGGTAAAAGAAAGTGAAAGGAAAAAGAAATCAATCTCAATGTCTTCGACTTCTCTTTCCTTCTAAAAGTGAGGCTCTCCAGTTCTAAGGAAGAGTTATAGATCGTCAAGGGCTTTGGGGGGCTTAAACATTCTTCAAGTTTGGATGTTAGCAATGCTTTGATCGGTGAGTGTTGTGATCTCTTGTCAATGTTGAATAGATCTTCTTTGTGGTTGATATTTTTGAGCCCATGGGTTTGTTGTTTGTGTGACGATTTCTTTTTTGGGAGTTCCGAGCTATAGTGTTGTCTTCTTCTGTTATGGAGTGTTAGCAGCAGTAATGTAACTCAGTTCATGTTAGTGATGTTGGCTGTTGATGGCTGTGTAAGTGGCGTTTCGGTTGGTTGTAGTTTTATTGAGGCTAAGGTTAAATAGACTTGGTTGGTTCTGGTTATGTTGTTTTTTTTCCTGTGCTTTACAGAATAAGAAGGTGAAGTCTTTGTCTTGTTTAGGATGCATTTGAAGGAGGGTCATGGCTTACTTTATGAATTGGGATTGCTCATGGTGTCAAGATGACCTATGGAGGCAGGTTACAGGGTTCTGTTGCTGCTGTCTCTTACTGGTTTGGGGGGGGGGGGTAGTCTAATTGATGCTGTTGAGTGTTCTTGGGATCAAGATAATCTTTGGATTCAGGTTACAATGCTCTGCTGATGTTGTCTGGGATCTTTTTTTGGCAGTCGGCTCAGTTCATTGGTAGCTACATTTCTTTGTAGCTGCAGGTGGTCTGAATTGTCCGCCACAAACCTGCTACTGATGCCGTGAGAATGATGTAGCAAGTATATCTGGTTATGGGCAGGCTTGCTGCCAGTAAAAATCCATGTGTTCTGGAAATACGTTTCTTCAGTGGTGACCTCAATACTGGTATCAAGTTAGGATCTTATGGGTTTGGTAATAAGCACTGCTCAATGTGATTCTGAAGATTGGTGGTGATGGTTCTGGGTTTCTGAGATTGCTGTTTTCAAGCCTACATTGAAATAGTTTTGTTCTTTCTTCTATCATTTAGGGGATGCTTTCTTTCATTGTGGTATGTTCGTTTCATAATGGTCGTATTTTCTCATGTGTTGTTGTAAGGCTTTTTGACACTTTTGTGTCATTCAATTAAAGGGTCTTTTGACCGTTAATTATATATAAAAAAAGACTAAGTTTGACTTTGTGAATTTGTTTTATATAACCTCATCTTAGTTAAAGATTATATGATTTTGTTCCATATGATCTAAAATCAACTAAAAGTAGTGAAATTTTATTTTATGTGCTTATTATATGATTTTATTTCATGTAATATTAATTGATTAAGTTTAACATTGATTAAATGGTATATAAGTTCGTTTTATCAAGATACTCTTCCCTTGCCTCAAAACTCTGATGATGAATGCTCGCTTTCATTGGATTGTGATTCGATTACAAAGGCTAGAGCACTCATGGAAGAAAAGACAATAAGGTTTGGGGAGGGCAGTGGGTTTATGAGAGCCAAGAAAAATATCAATCCAAGAAAATACCTTGAAAACAAGCTCTCTACAAGGAAAAAGAAAAAGGTAAAAGAAAGTGAAAGGAAAAAGAAATCAATCTCAATGTCTTCGACTTCACTTTCCTTCTAAAAGTGAGGCTCTCCAGTTCTAAGGAAGAGTTATAGTTCGTCAAGGGCTTTGTGGGGCTTTAACATTCTTCAAGTTTGGATGTTAGCAATGCTTTGATCGGTGAGTGTTGTGATCTCTTGTCAATGTTGAATAGATCTTCTTTGTGGTTGATATTTTTGAGCCCATGGGTTTGCTGTTTGTGTCACGATTTCTTTTTTGGGAGTTCCGAGCTATACTGTTTTTGTAAAACCCCGAAAAATTCGATTATTATTGCCGTTAAAATTTCTGACGTGCGTTACTTTCCGTTGGTATGATATGTTATCACACGGAGCTTTTAGGACCACGAGTGCGTTCGTTAGAATTTTTAGAGTCTTAAAAGTATCAGTTAGAGACTTTTTGGGTATCGGTTAAAATTAATTGGGATCAGTTGGTATAAATCGTTTAAAGAAAGGTGTTGTTTTAGGAAAAGATTAATTTTGGAAGGGTGTTACTAACACCTAGGTTTAATTTGTACTAATTTTATCCTAATTTCTTCCCCTATAAATACCCTATTTGGATCCCTACCCCAATAATCAAATACCCTAGTTTTTGTCATCAGCCGCAAAACCCATATTTTATTCTCTCTCTTCCCTCTCTCTCTATCTCCTCCTTTTCTCCCTCTGCTTCACCCCGAGCCACCACCTCGCACCACCACCCACCACCTTACACCACCTCCAACCACCCTCCTTCCACCAGAATCTCGCCGCCAACCACCACCCCGTCGTCCTCCGACCGTCGTCCTACCTTTTCCGGCCATTATCGCCGCCCGGAAACACCTCAAACATCACCCTGGACCCCCTTTTTATTTTGCCCTAACCGTGAACCCTGATCGTCGACGCCGCCATTTCCGACGACCGCCGCACCTCCGTAGTGCCGCCCCATCTCCGTCGACCTTCCCCCAGCTCCAACGAGGCAGTTCGACCTTTCCCCAGTTCCGACGAGGACGAAGTCGATCTCGGTTTTACTCCGAGTTGAAGCCGCCGTCAATCGCTCCGCCGACACCGACGACGACTGACCGCTCGACCACCAGGACTCCGCCGCCATGACCTCCGACCACCCAGCCGCCGACCTCTCCGTGCGTCGTAGCTTGGACCCCTTGTTTGTATACTCTAAACCTCCTTTTCAATCTCTATAATGTTATTAGTTTGGGTGTGGTTTGTATTGTATTTTTGGTGCATAAAATGATACTTCTAAATGTTGAGTTTGTAGTAATCTAGTATGCATGATGAATGTTTAGGTGTTGGTGGTAGAGTTGGGTTAATATGTTTGTATAAGGGTTCTAAGTTATATGTAAAATCTTTGTGTTATTATATAGTACCCATGTTGTTATTTTATAATCTTTGATGCGTAAATTACTCCTATGTTTTAGAAATTAGAGTTCATGTTATAAAGGTTTTTCCTATTTATAAGTTTATATTAGTGTAAAAGTATTCTCTATATTACTAGATTTTAACACAATGTAGAAATGCTCTTTTTAGTAAGTGTTTTGGTTCCTCAAATTATTAAGTATAGTATTAATGTAAGTTTTCATATTATATGATGTCTCTATAATGCTACTAGGCCTTTTTTTGGAAAATATTTCATGATTATACTAAGTTTCTTAAATTACAAACAAAACCCTATTATTTAGGGTCTTTAGAAATCTTTTTGCTAGTAAGTTATCTTAAATTTCTCTTCCAAATTACTAAATCATTAAGTTGTGTTGAAAATTCTTATGTCTTTTCTAAGAATAGTATATTAAGTGTGAAGTATTATTTTGTATATATATGGATCCTTGCAAGTCCTTATAGAGATTTTAGGTGTAATCCATATCTTGGTTTTACATGTTTTGGGTGGGATTGATCTATTTTAGGGATGTTCATGTTGATATGTTTTTGTGGAAGACCTAGAAATATGTTAGAAACCCTCAAAGAATAAGTTCTCTAGTTAGTAAGCATGCTATAGAGGACTAGTATAGTTATTGCATGAATGATGGCAATTTGGTAAATTATATGAATAGTGTCATGCCAGTTACCTTTAGAATTTAGGTACTACATGAATATGGTGAAGTGATTGATATAATTTAGGTGTGAATTATTTCATGTATGTCCCTTGTCCTATAAGGCATGCTTGGTACATAATTAGTAAGTTTTGTTGTTAAGTAGGAAGGGTAGAATATAAGCGTATTAGTGATCGTGATTGAGCGAGTTTTGATTTTAGAAATACTTCGATTATTAGGTTTGAGCGAGGAAGAGACCCAGTAACTCTGTGTGCGTCTTTCTGAGTGACATAAATTTCTACAGGTAATGTCTATGCCCTAATCCCCTTTGGATGTTCTTTACTTGTTTTATTGATTTCTATATTGATTTCGGAACATGCATCCCGAAGGGGACTTTATCTGAAACTTGACTGTCTATTTCGTTTAAGAAAGATTTGTTCCTTGATTCATAAAGTATGGACAGTCCTTTGGTATTTGTGTTGAAAGTGTGTTAGTTTGAAATTTTGGTTTGGAAGTGTTGGTTTTGGAAATGTTGGATTTTGAAATGTTGATGGACATGCAAACCTGATTAAATAAAGGCTATGAGTATAATGCGGGTTCGGGCAGTACTCCCCAAGACCAGGTAGTTACCTGTGAGGGAGACTGTCAAGAGACCAGGTGATGCCTGGTATTGTGGATGTGAGTTAGGCACTGATCAGTCGAATAGGAATATTTACGCGAGTCCGTTTGACTCCGAAAGAAAGAAAAGAAAGAAAGAAAAGAAAGAAAAGAAAAGAAAAGAAAAGAAACGAGTTATGCGCTGATCAGTCGAATGATGTTGTTTATGCGAGTCCTTGGGACTCCGAACCATGTTCTGCGAGTCTTCGACTCCGAGGGGCAATATGGAAGCCCCGCCCGCTTTAAAGTATGGAAACAGGTAAGGTTGACGGGTAAAAGATATTTTGAAATGTTTGACTTGTTTCCCCTTCCCTTAAAATGTGTTGAAATGAATTGTAAAATGTTTTGACTGTTAGGGGTAGACATTATTGAGGTTTCCCCCCTCATGTTTGTAAATGTTTTGTTTTCAGGTAAACATCAGTTATGTGATGGGGACGGGCAATTGAAGTGAGGACGTTAGTCTTGAAGATAGAAGTTTTGAGAATGTAGCTTTGTTTGTGTTTTTTTAGAATTGAAGTCCGTAAATGTTTAGTGTGTGTTGTCTCTAAAATTCGAGTTTCTTCCGGTTGTAAATTGAAGTAAATAATTAGTAGTCGTTAGTTCCTCTTTCTTGCCTTGTATTCCTTCGGGGATACGACAATAACGCCCAAGTAAATAAAAGAAGAAAAAAAAATGAGTCTTCCGCTGATAATGTTAGTCAATGTTTGACTTTGACCGTTAAGTTTAGAATTTAAATTTTCGGGGCGTTACAGTTGTCTTCTTCTGTTACGGAGTGTTAGCGGCAGTAATGTAACTCAGTTCATGTTAGTGATGTGGGCTGTTGATGGCTGTGTAAGTGGCGTTTTGGTTGGTGGTAGTTTTATTGAGGCTAAGGTTAAATAGACTTGGTTGGTTCTGGTTCTGTTGTTTTTTTTTTTTTCTGTGCTTTATAGAATAAGAAGGTGAAGTCTTTGTCTTGTTTAGGATGCATTTGAAGGAGGGTCATGGCTTACTTTATGAATTGGGATTGCTCATGGTGTCAAGATGACCTATGGAGGCAGGTTACAGGGTTCTGTTGCTGCTGTCTCTTATTGGTTTAGGGGGGGCAGTCTAATTGATGTTGTTGAGTGTTCTTGGGATCAAGATAATCTTTGGAGTCAGGTTACAATGCTCTGCTGATGTTGTCTGGGATCTTTTTTTGGAAGTCGGCTCAGTTCATTGGTAGCTACATTTCTTTGTAGTTGCAGGAGGTCTGAATTGTCCGCCACAAACCTGCTGCTGATGCCGTGAGAATGATGTAGCAAGTATATCTTATTATGGGCAGGCTTGCTGCCAGTAAAAATCCATGTGTTCTGGAAATACGTTTCTTCAGTGGTGACCTCAATATTGGTATCAAGTTAGGATCTGATGGGTTTGGTAATAAGCACTGCTCAATGTGATTCTGAAGATTGGTGGTGATGGTTCTGGGTTTCTGAGATTTCAGTTTTCAAGCCTACATTGAAATAGTTTTGTTCTTTCTTCTATCATTTACGGGTTGCTTTCTTTCATTGTGGTATGTTCGTTTCATAATGGTCGTATTTTCTCATGTGTTGTTGTAAGGCTTTTTGACACTTTTGTGTCATTCAATTAAAGGGTCTTTTGACCGTTAATTATATATAAAAAAAAGACTAAGTTTGACTTTGTGAATTTGTTTTATATAACCTCATCTTAGTTAAAGATTATATGATTTTGTTCCATATGATCTAAAATCAACTAAAAGTAGTGAAATTTTATTTTATGTGCTTATTATATGATTTTATTTCAAGTAATATTAATTGATTAAGTTTAACATTGATTAAATGGTATATAAGTTCGTTTTATCAAGATACTCTTCCCTTGCCTCAAAACTCTGATGATGAATGCTCGCTTTCATTGGATTGTGATTCGATTACAAAGGCTAGAGCACTCATGGTAGAAAAGACAATAAGGTTTGGGGAGGACAGTGGGTTTATGAGAGCCTAGAAAAATATCAATCGAAGAAAATACCTTGAAAACAAGATCTATTCAAGGAAAACGAAAAAGGTAAAAGAAAGTGAAAGGAGAAAGAAATCAATCTCAATGTCTTCGACTTCACTTTCCTTCTAAAAGTGAGGCTCTCCAGTTCTAAGGAAGAGTTATAGATCGTCAAGGGCTTTGTGGGGCTTTAACATTCTTCAAGTTTGGATGTTAGCAATGCTTTGATCGGTGAGTGTTGTGATCTCTTGTCAATGTTGAATAGATCTTCTTTATGGTTCATATTTTTGAGCCCATGGGTTTGCTGTTTGTGTGACGATTTCTTTTTTGGGAGTTCGAGCTATAGTGTTGTCTTCTTCTGTTACGAAGTGTTAGCAGCAGTAATGTAACTCAGTTCATGTTAGTGATGTTGGCTGTTGATGGCTGTGTAAGTGGCGTTTTGGTTGGTCGTAGTTTTATTGAGGCTAAGCTTAAATAGACTTGGTTGGTTCTGGTTCTGTTGTTTTTTTTTCTGTGCATTATAGAATAAGAAGTTGAAGTCTTTGTCTTGTTTAAGATGCATTTGAAGGAGGGTCATGGCTTACTTTATGAATTGGGATTGCTCATGGTGTCAAGATGACCTATGGAGGCAGGTTACAGGGTTCTGTTGCTGCTGTCTCTTATTGGTTTGGGGTTGGGGGGGGGGGCAGTCTAATTGATGCTGTTGAGTGTTCTTGGGATCAAGATAATCTTTGGAGTCAGGTTACAATGCTCACGATGTCCAGGATCTTTTTTTGGCAGTCGGCTCAGTTCATTGGTAGCTACATTTCTTTGTAGCTGCAGGTGGTCTGAATTGTCCGCCACAAACGTGCTACTGATGCCGTGAGAATGATGTAGCAAGTATATCCGTTATGGATGTGCTTGCCACGCCGAAAATCCATGTGTTCTGGAAATACGTTTCTTCAGTGGTGACCTCAATACTGGTATAAAGTTAGGATCTGATGGGTTTGGTAATAAGCACTGCTCAATGTGATTCTGAAGATTGGTGGTGATGGTTCTGGGTTTCTGAGATTGCAGTTTTCAAGCCTACATTGAAATAGTTTTGTTCTTTCTTCTATCATTTAGGGGTTGCTTTCTTTCATTGTGGTATGTTCGTTTCATAATGGTCGTATTTTCTCATGTGTTGTTGTAAGGCTTTTTGACATTTTTGTGTCATTCAATTAAAGGGTCTTTTGACCGTTAATTATATATAAAAAAAGACTAAGTTTGACTTTGTGAATTTGTTTTATATAACCTCATCTTAGTTAAAGATTACATGATTTTGTTCCATATGATCTAAAATCAACTAAAAGTAATGAAATTTTATTTTATGTGCTTATTATATGATTTTATTTCATGTAATATTAATTGATTAAGTTTAACATTGATTAAATGGTATATAAGTTCGTTTTATCACGATACTCTTCCCTTGCGTCAGAACTCTGATGATGAATGCTCGCTTTCATTGGATTGTGATTCGATTACAAAGGCTAGAGCACTCATGGAAGAAAAGACAATAAGGTTTGGGGAGGGCAGTGGGTTTATGAGAGCCAAGAAAAATATCAATCCAAGAAAATACCTTGAAAACAAGCTCTCTACAAGGAAAAAGAAAAAGGTAAAAGAAAGTGAAAGGAAAAAGAAATCAATCTCAATGTCTTCGACTTCTCTTTCCTTCTAAAAGTGAGGCTCTCCAGTTCTAAGGAAGAGTTATAGATCGTCAAGGGCTTTGGGGGGCTTAAACATTCTTCAAGTTTGGATGTTAGCAATGCTTTGATCGGTGAGTGTTGTGATCTCTTGTCAATGTTGAATAGATCTTCTTTGTGGTTGATATTTTTGAGCCCATGGGTTTGCTGTTTGTGTCACGATTTCTTTTTTGGGAGTTCCGAGCTATAGTGTTGTCTTCTTCTGTTACGGAGTGTTAGCAGCAGTAATGTAACTCAGTTCATGTTAGTGATGTGGGCTGTTGATGGCTGTGTAAGTGGCGTTTTGGTTGGTGGTAGTTTTATTGAGGCTAAGGTTAAATAGACTTGGTTGGTTCTGGTTCTGTTGTTTTTTTCTGTGCTTTATAGAATAAGAAGGTGAAGTCTTTGTCTTGTTTAGGATGCATTTGAAGGAGGGTCATGACTTACTTAATGAATTGGGATTGCTCATGGTGTCAAGATAACCTATGGAGGCAGGTTACAGGGTTCTGTTGCTGCTGTCTCTTATTGGTTGGGGGGGGGGGGCAGTTTAATTAATGTTATTGTGTGTTCTTGGGATCAAGATTATCTTTGGAGTCGGGTTACAATGCTCTGCTGATGTTGTCTGGGATCTTTTTTTGGCGGTCGGTTCATTTCATTGGTAACTACATTTCTTTGTAGCTGCAGGTGGTTCAATTGTTCGCCACAAACACGCTGTTGATGCTGTGAGAATGAAGTAGCAAGTATATCTTGTTATGGGCAGGCTTGCTGCCAGTAAAAATCCATGTGTTCTGGAAATACCTTTCTTCAGTGGTGACCTCAATACTGGTATCAAGTTAAGATCTGATGGGTTTGGTAATAAGCACTACTCAATGTGATTTTGAAGATTGGTGGTGATGGTTTTGGGTTTCTGAGATTGCAGTTTTCAAGCCTACATTGAAATAGTTTTGTTCTTTCTTGTATCATTTAGGGGTTGCTTTCTTTCATTGTGGTATATTCGTTTCGTAATGGTGGTATTTTCTCATGTGTTGTTGTAAGGCTTTTTGACACTTTTGTGTTATTCAATTAAAGGATTTTTTGACCGTTAATTATAAAAAAAAGACTACGTTTGAATTTGTGAATTTGTTTTATATAACCTCATCTTAGTTAAAGATTATATGATATGATTTTGTTCCATATGATCTAAAATCAATTAAAAGTTAAGCAAGTAGAACTATTGAATAAGTTACTCCAAAACTAACATTACTATACTTAAGAATCCTTATGTTTCTTAATAGAAATAATACATTACACGTTATTTGTTATTTTGAGGAGTTTTTGCTTTGATTATTAATATTTTAAATGCCAGTTGCTAGACCGGACAATTTCTGACCCGACATGAACCTGCCCGAAATTTTGGGTATTAAACACGATTTTTCAACTAAACCCGAAATACGTTAAACCCGAAAATTAGCGGGTCAAACCCGACTCGCCCATTTGACCCGAATTGGAAAATTAATTTTTTTAAGTTCAACTATGTTAAAAATTTGTGACTTTTGATTGGAATTTTTAACTATTAAACTATAAGTGCAACTCATTTATTTGTTATTTCTCCAATTTAAGTTAAAATAGTTACAATAATATCTATTATTATTAGAAGATAATCATATTTTATTATCTATAGTGTACAAAAAGTAGTATTTAGAGACCATTTCTTTAAAAGAAAAAAATGGAAAAAGGTCGTAATCATAACCCGTTTTTTTTATCCAAAACCGAAATACGCCACACATATTTACTCGAACCCGAAATGCACTCAACTCGTATTTACCCGAACCCGATATATGACCGACCCGAATCCCGCCGACCCGGTCGAATTGACAGGTCTACCAGTTGCCCTTTTAAGTAACTTTGGTCAGAGTAAAATATTCAATAAAAAATTACCCACTTTATCATTTACTTCAAAACTGGTGGACTTAACGTGCACAGAAAAAATGATTGGCTTGTTATGATTCACTTGAAATATTGATATTATACTATACTTTTTTTTGTTTTTATTGGGGTTTGAAACTATTAACAAAACCTTAGTAATGCATATCTTTATTGTTATAGACCAAAATCACGAATAATGAACAATTGATTTTACAAGGCATACGAATTGAACACAACTCTAATAATTATTCAATGTAATGTAACATAAATAGCAAGAAAGCATGTCCTTTGCTTGGAACATACAATAATAAGGTCAAAGCCTAAAACTACTTTTGATGCTTTTTTAACGTCCAATATTAACATTATACCTTTTGACGGAGAACTCCAAAAACTTTTCCTTTCATGCTGCTTCATAAGGAGACAATTGATAGGAATTAAGATCATTGCAAATAGGTACAAAAAGAAGATATGGATAATACTTGCAATGGGTGTTGAAATTGTGTAGAAAGCCAATAATAGCACGAAAACCTAAAAATCCTTAGAGCAGCAAATACAAGGGTGTTTAAAACCAAATGACATGTTGATCATTACCAAGAAAGCGTGTTTGAATCTTATTTTACACTCATCACTAACAACAAATTTGTTAACTCTCCTAGATTAACCAATAACTTACATGGAAAAGAGATGTGAGAAATGTAGCAGATAAGCAATAAAAGTTACAAGAACATCATTCAGGGAGGAGAGGAATAAGATTATGAAGAAGCTGAATAGAGATAATGTAATTCAATATTCACTAATGATTTATGCTTAATTCAAAAGACAGAAAAACAATCGAATGTCAAATCAATTGTGCTATATTACCTTGTCAAAATTGGTTATCATCCTTACTACAAAACGCATTTTTACATGATGGAGAAATAAAAGAAAAAGTTTCTTCATCAGATGATGGCCTACAATTTCCCAGAATAAAATTAAAATTAAAAATTAAAAAATGTGAAATTATAATAAATTAGCAACTAAAAATTAAAAATTAAAATTTCAAAAATTAAAAAATTAAAAATTGAAAATTTTCAAAAATTAATATAAAAAAATCAAAAATCAAAAATCAAAAAATTAAAAATTAAAAGATTAAAAAAATTTAAAAATTTTATAATTTTACAATTTTAAAAATTAAAAATTTGGAAATTAAAAATTAAAAATTAAAATCAAAATGAAAATGATAATGAAAAACTTAAAAATTATAAAATCAAAAATTAAAATTAAAAAATTTTAAAAATTAAAATTAAAAATTTTAAAAATTAAAATTAAAAATTTTAAAAATTAAAATTAAAAATTTTAAAAATTAAAAATTAACAAATGTCAAAAACCTTTAAAAATTGATAAGGGCAAATCAGAATTTTTTTGTGTATTTTGGCCCTTTGCCGGAGTAAAACTTAAGATTGGGCTAAATTTTTTGGGTACTCAAAGTACAGGGTCCAAAAAATAAACTTTGAAAAGTGTGGTACCAAATAATAAATACCCCAAAGTTGAGGGTCCAAAAACCAAAAAACCCGTCCATGGAGTAGATATCAAGCAAAGCATTCATAAAAAATGCATTTGAAAGGCTATTGAATCAACTAAATTTAATGCATTTTTTTTTTACGGATCTTGAAAAATACTTAAGCTCCTAAGATCTTATCTTTAAATCACACTCCAAAACTTCAAGATAAAATATCTCATGGAGACGTCAATTAACATAAAGCCAAAAATCAACAACATATACTTAGGTTAAATTGTATGAATTTGACAATAGTATAACTGAAATCTAATTATTAATAACCAAGTAGAAAATGGCAAGTGAAAAAAAGGGAGAACCAAATGACAAAGAAACCAAATAACTGAAAGAAGTGGTTGTATATTTGATTGCCTTGTATATATTTGATATTGTAATCAAGCAAGTCCTTGCACAGAATTGACGAGTCTAAGTCATTACACTGTAAACTTATTGATCCACCAATTCCAATGACAAAATAACCAAAAGATTAAGAGAAGGATCATATATGTCATGCGTAAATAGATAAGAAAATACTATATAGGGGAGATTGGAATTCTTAAAACATAGAAAGAAATATACAAGCACAAGGATCATCTTATATGTTATATTGCACACAATCCTTATAGTTTAATATAATTGGTAGTAATAACTATTTGCCTTTTTAAAGAGAAATAGGAAAATCCTAAACTATTGGCAAAGAAAGAAATCAGATGTTACCTGTTAGATACCTACAATTAGGGCCTAAGAAATTTTACATGCCTTCTCCCACTAAACATAACTGAACTAAAGAAATATTTAATCACACAATGATCAAAAAGATTGAAGGATGAATTATATGTTGCACAGTTATTCCTTTATAACAAAAGAAAAGGAAAACTAATAACAAAAAGTGATGGCAATGGGTCAGGGATAGATCCAGCTCATTACCATTGGAGTCGAGTGACTCCACTGGAATTTTGAGAAAATAAAAAAACTGCCTTTGAAAAAAACTTATGTAAAGAATATATACTAGTTTGCATAATATGACACATCAATAGAAAGGTAGTCAGGTGGTTCACATGTTAGACTCCTAGGGACGAGCCTTGAGTTCGAATCTTAATTTGCAAGTGTTTGATTTTTAACCTATTAACGCTTCCATTTTACTAAGTGATAAGTTCGAATCCTATCAACATCAGTAAGCAAGTAGTAGCTAAGTTTTTAAGGTATTTACATATTATTTGTAGCTAGTGGGGTGCGAGTTCAAGACTTTTTAGATCAAGTTTTGCATTGTTTTTTTTTAATGGCTTTTATTCACTAAATTGCTGCTCTCCTACATTTCAAAATACAATCGAATTTGGAAACTCCATCACTATCTACTCTAGCTTCTAGACTCCGAAGTCTTATCTCTCACCCACCCTGGGTTCCTGACTGCCACCTTCGCAGCAGCCAACCAACCCTCTGTCAATCTGTCTTTCAGTCTTTCTCTGTCTCTTCTCTCAAGTCTCAACTCAACTTCTTGTGATTTTTATCCTTAATTACTCTAAATTTCTATTATAAATTTATCATTCATGATTCTTCCATAATTCATTCCCGATTCTCTAGGCATTCTAATTTTCTCATTATCTAGTGGCTAAATTAGGGTTTGTATTTAAACTGATTAGTTATTTTTCAACTGAGTCAATATAATCAAATTTAAATTGCTAATTGGATGCATAGCTTACTATTTTCTATGTAATTTTGGAGATTGTCAATTTTTGTGATTTTGAATACTTACTTGCTAGCTAATTGAATTATTAAATGTCAAATTTACTAAACTATTTAATGAATCAATTTGGTTAAATTAAAATTTGAGAGAGTTGTTAACTTTTCACTTTTGTTGGTTTTGTGAGATTCTCAATGGTTTATTTCTTGGTTCTTTTATGTTTTTGAGATGTGTTGTACTACCTTCGTCCCTTATTGAGTGTAACTAAAACTAACATTTTAGGAGTTCAATGTATCTAGAAAAATTGTGTAAAAAAAGGGATATTAGATGATAATATACCAACTTTTGGGGTTATTGGACTATAATATACTGACCTTTACTATTGGATAATAATATCCCTGTCTTTTATACATAAGTGATATTATTATACCAATAGTGAATAAGTCGATGGTGAACTAGTTTCCGTGTTGATGTGGCAGGCGGAGGGAAAAAAACTGGCCCCATCCTATTAACCCCTCCATTTTTCTCACTAACTCACTTTAAAAAATTAGCTCAACCCAATGATTAAGGGGCTAGTGAATCGGTCTACATTCTGACTTGGTACACAACTAACCAATGTCTTGTAACCTGGGTCAATAAAAAAAACGAAGGGGTTAACAAGGTTACTGGAATGGGGTCAATTTTTTTCTCTTCGCTTGCCATATCAGCACGGAGACCGATTCTGTAATGCCCCGGCCTCTCCCGGGCCGCGGACATTACTGATAACCGTTTCAAGGATCGCTGACTGGCCCCACAAATCACCACGAGTCTTTCCAGCGTGCTTCGTCCTCGCTCACACGCTTCCCGAAAAACTTCCCAGGAGGTCACCCATCCTTGGACTACTCCAAGCCAAGCACGCTTAACTGAGGAGTTCCCAACGGATGAGCTACCATAAAAGAAGGTGCACCTTGGTGATATAAGTAGTCATTTCAATCCTTTTAAGCATCACTTAACCATATACCCGGGGTGTTACAATCACCCCCACTTAAGCGCACAACGTCCTTGTTGTGCCTCAATACACTCCAGAATCTTTGCCCCGCTAGGTGACTGCCCGTGGCTCTCCCGTCCACTGGCGCAGCTCATGGGCGCAGGTCGGCTCTGATACCATCTGTAATGTCCGCGGCCCGGGAGGGGCCGGGGCATTACAGATTCACCACCTCTTTTGTCATTGTTGGTATAATAATGTCACCTAAGTATAAAGGTCAGAGCTATTATTGTCCAATAGTAAAGGTTGATATATTACAATCCAATACCACCAAAGGTCAGTATATTACCATCCAAAAATCCTAAAAAAAATTAGGCTTGGACAAATATACCATTTCACTTAGTAGGAATAAAGGAGAATATTTTAAAAGGTAAAATAAAATCTCATTCACTAATTAAGTGTAATGAGAATATTTTAACTATTGGGTTGTAAAATTGACTAATAAAAAGTGACCAGATTGTTAGAGAATTTGACATTCATTTATGGACGGAAGTAGTATATACCTAATAATATTAAACATTAATTTTTTTTAGTAAATGATTGTTGACTCCACTGACATTGAATCCTACATCCGCCACTGCAATGGGTTGACTATTATTACCACTACACCTGCATCAACTTAGTGGGCATTTCATTAGTTCCTTTGAGTTGTTTTTGTGATCTCGTAAGTATGAGTACAATAGCCAAATTTTAGGATGAAAAAGCAAAATCAATATAAAAACTGATGAGGCTAGGCTCAAAATAATTAGAAGTTGAATTAAGAGTGCTAGACCATATAAGAATGATAAGCTATGTTTAAAAACTAATGAACGCAAAAAAAAGTTATGAAAGGAATAAACTTCATGTTTTACAAGATGCACATTTTCAAACTACTCTATGTAATCAAATTGAAAAAGATCTAGTAATTAAGGCATTTTAGGTATACAATATAGAAACTAATTATATCCTCTTGGAAGGTTATCATAGAACTCAAGTACTTACTTGGATAAAAAGTTTATGTCCTAAACTTCCGACTTTAATTTATAGCGCACTAACGAATTCTCATAACATTTAATAAAAAGTCCATATAAAAGCCCAACTTATTACCAACCACAGTTTGGTGAAAGCAACAACCAATATGATACCAATCTTCAAATCTATCCTTCATCATTGTTTGTCAATAGTGATCTTGACATGCTCTCTTCAAGTCTAGCATAAAGCTAGCATGTCATGAAAGCTCATGTGTATGTATGTTTCGCATGCCTGCATAATCTTTTTCTCTTAATTGTACATCTTTTTCAAAAACATAAAATGTAACAATCAATGGAACAGTCAAATTCTAACCATAAGGCTCAAAGAAGATAGGTATTGGAACGATGTCTTTGACATATCAATCAAGTAAAGTTTGACTACATTTTGTAGTTCAATGGTAGTCAATTACATGGTCAAGTAAGAACTATTTTTAGATGAAATGTGAGGTCCAACACCTTGTTTGATATTTTAAATACAGTGAGTTGTTTAATTATATTTAAATGTTCAAAGTACAAACAATTAGACACCTACTATTTTAAAGTGTAAATTCAAAACATTCTTGATTTCTTTTTTTACATGCATGCATTGTCCTTGATATTTGAAAGGGCGAGCTTATAACAAATTCAGGATCTTACCATTTCTTGAAGATCATCAAAAGCGAATCATTCCTTGAATTGCACATCCAACTCAATTCTGCCTATGCAATCTGGAATTAAAAATTATTATTAGAATCAAAGAGTAGTAATGTTAGAATTAGTGTAACTTGTCACAACATTGATGAACTCACACTCAGATGTTGATAGAATATAAATATAGATAGATGCAGAGTGGAGAGACAAAGTGAAAATGGAGATAGGGAATGACTGAGAGCAAAAATTTTTGTACCTTGCCCTTGGTACATACTAGCCACATAAATAACAAACCTGGAAATTGGTTCTTCCAATTCCAATGTCTGCATAAATCACCCAAAACAAATACTCCCTCCTTCCCAAATTAAGTGTCACTTGGGACATAATTTAAAAGACCAAAAAAACTTCCTATCTACATTAATTTAGGGCATTGGAAATGTGGAAATGTTGAATAAATTGATGAATAAAAAAGGAAAAATGTGAATAAAAAAGAAAAATGAATGAAAAAGATGTAATTAATAAAGTTAATTTGATAAATTAGTAATTAATGTGCTATTGGAAATATAAAGTGACAGATATTATGGGAAAAAAGAAAGTTAGTTAAAGTGACAGATAATATGGGAAGGAGGGAGCAGATGTTATCAACTTAATTACTATTCCTAAAGGCTAAAACTTAATCAATTGAACAACTATTTCCCCTTTAGATTAAGATTGTACACAAAATGAAATGTACCATTAAAAAGTTCAATCATTACATTAGTACTCCCTCCGTTCCATATTAATTGTCATAATTTTGACTTTCATGGTCTCCAATATCACTCTTTGATTGATAATTTCTTGCATAATATCTTATTAACAATTGCAATATTTTACTTGTATGATAGTATTTTTCGTTAGGAATCTAATGATGGTAATTTTATATAGCAATTCATTGTATATATTGAGAATTTTAAGGTCAAAATTTTTGGAGTTTGACAGCACAATTTCTAAAGACGATAGTTAATATGGAACGAAGGGAGTAATAATAAAAAGAAACTCATCAGACCGAGTTTTTTTGGTAATTAAAGATGACAGTACAACCATTGTTGCTTATAGCTGCTTCATAAGATGATAGTACAACATGTTTGGTCGAGTCATTTCCCACTTCTATTACACATACAACACAACAACAATTGTAAAACAAGTGAAGCTAATATGATTTGCAATCTAATAGTCTTTGCATTCAAAAGCTTAGTTGCTTGAAACCGATAGAAGGATATAATATTTATATTTCATGATGAATCTTGACCCAAAGCAGTGATTGCCAAGGAACAAGTTCAAAGAGAAGTAAGCAGAAATGTAATTACATTTTTCTATTCATTTCACTACTTTACATTCCAGTGCAAGATAGACAATGATTGCATGAAAGCTTGGAACTTTGTTCTAGTAAGCTATATTATCAGTCTCCGACTATTGAAAAGCTATCTAACCTAGAATATCATCATGGACAAAGACAACACCTAACAAAAGTTAAAATTAAGCCCAACAAATAATACAAATAAGTCAAGACAATCAAGAACTCAAAAATTAGAAGATCTACTAGCATTATTAACCGATTGTCAATTCCATTATTAAGGCATTGCAAGCAGCATAATTCTATTCCGAGGCGGCGTTTCATTCTGGCAATATTCATGGATTTTCATTGGAGCCCAAACCCAAAATTCAGAATGTTACCGCTTAGAAATAACCAATACGACAATATGAAATTGAAAGTGTCAATGTATTTGGTAATAAAAATTGGACAAGATTGAGCTTAGTTCAAATCTCCTCGAAATTTAGGAGTGTCCAACTGATTTCATGCGATCAATTATAAATAAAAGCTTTGCATGTGAAAAATTGAAGAGAGATAGAATTGGAGTAAAATAATGAAAATTGTAAGAATACTCAAGTAGAAGTTGGTAAATTATGATATGCAAAACATTACATTAAATTACATAGAGGTACCCTAACTTTTGAAAAAACAATTTTTTGGTACCCTAACTTTTCAAAACTAATTTTGGGGTACCCTAACTTTTAGGATTAGAAATTACTAGGTGAATTTCCGACGAAACTCCGATTAATTCAAATCATTTCCGTCCACGAAAACAAAGGGCATTTTCATCCATAAAAACACTTAATCAATTTCCCGCCTAAAACTCACCGTTGAATTCAAATAATTGGCCGAAAATTCACCTAATTATTTCTAATAAAGCTTGTACTTTATAGCAATCGAAAAAAAAAGTTGGTAACAAGAAGTAAAGGAAAGATAATAAGGGAAATTCACCTAATTATTTCTAATTCTAAAAGTTAGGGTACCCCAAAATTAGTTTTTAAAAGTTGGGGTACCAGAAAACATTTCACCAAAAGTCAAAGTACCCCTGAGTAATTTTTTTAATAAAATTAGCTTAGATTGATAGAGGGATGTAAAAAGAAAGCACCTGTGGTGTGGAGATTGAAAAAAGGAACAATGATTCTTGTTTTGCATTGAAAGTTCAAAATAGCTACAAACTTGGGGAAATTAAAGGACGGGGAGGATAGTGATTCAAATCCAAGTACATAAAATGCATCGTGTTTGAGAGAGACATGAGGCCACTACTTGTCATTTGTTATGATATTTTTTTCACCATACGGACAAAAATGCCTCTGTTACTATTCATTGGAACAACGTCAAGATTACTATCCATTAGAACAGTATTGTCAATAGTAGAAGATACTCTAGCTTTTCAAGCATAGTGATAATAATTTATCTACTATTTATCATGCAATTTGAAAACACCCCCCATCAAAAAAAAATGTTATAAAATATGTGGCCCCTCAGCATGTTTTTTATATAGTATGTACAAATTTAAAAGGTGGTTTTGCATGTATATTTCGATCTGAAATATTTATATATTTATCATTTTGAATGCTAATAAGGATAATATTGAAATTTTAAAAAGAAGATAAAATTTATGTATGAAGAACACTAACAAACAGAAGCTACTAGATTATAATAATCAACGACTTGATTGAAGATGAGGTATGTATAAAAGTTTGTTACATTGAAGTTGTATAAGTTTGAACTACATCATACATTAAAAAAAATACTAACCCACAAAAGCTACTGTATATGTTATTATAATCTATTACATTACATTTGAACTTTTGAGATATGACTAAATATGTAACAATACATTTTTTAATTTCACGATCTTGTGTGATATAGTCGTTGCGATTGCCAAGTTACTTGAATTTCTAATTCAAGTAACAATACTTCTGACACATCGGATAATAGTTTTTTGTTGCGTCTGTAATAACACAAATAAGCCATTGAAAAGAATTAGCATGATAATCAATGAAAAACACCTAGTTCTGAAAATTAGACGGTTTGTTTGTATAGATATACTCACACATGAATATAAACCAATATATAAGACCTTACCTGGGCTTGGGAGTTGCTCTGTATTATAAATTGTTTTAGATCCTAGGCAACCAATCATGCAATAAAGTCCTTGGGCAGATTTCACATTTTTTGCAACAAAATTATCTGCTGCTGATTTGTCATTTTGAGTGCTAGTCTGCAGTCCGTTTATGAAACAATCTTGTGGGCAATTGGCATTGTCAGCTTTGCAACTCTCTAAGCAATTAATGACATCTGCACCAAATTGCAATTCGGCAGCCGCTCTTGGATCATTTGGATCCTCATTCTTTTCAATTGAGATTGCCATTATGTTGTCTACAACTATATTTAAAATAAGTGTTATGACCAAACAATGAGCGACATTTTTTCCTTTCATTATGAATAACATAGAAAGAGAATCCTTAACAACCTCGTTTGAGTACCCTCAATCTTCTTCGTTCTTTACTTTGGGTTGAAATTAAAGGTGACAATTTCAACTGAAGATCTCATTCCTTTGTTTATAGAATTATCTTACAATAATGGCCACGCTATGATAATGTGATATAGCGTTATTTTTTCCTATATTTTCTTTTCAACATTAACGTGGCTTTTCTTACCGTGATTATCAATATCTATTGTTGAACAATATTATTGAATGCACCTTAATTATTTCAAAATTGTCTTTGAGTATTTAAAATCCTCTCATTATGTATTCTTTTTTTGATATTCAACTAGGAGTAAAAATCAATCCCCAATTTTTATCAACAGTTACATTTTATCCATCTACTATCACTAATTTTACTAATATTTGAAACCTCAATTAAAAATATCTTTTTTTAAAAAAAGTAATATCTTATTTGTAGAGTAATTACATGTTTTTTTATGTGAAAATTTTAAGTAAATTTTACTAATATTTGAAGCCTATTATCACTATTTTTTAACTCTTAAATTTTAAAAATCTTGGAGTCAAGTTATAAAGGAAAAATACATCTTATATGATGACCAAATTTGTAATTATACTTTGTATTACTGCACGTCATTCTTTTTCAATCTATTGAATAAGATGGGTATCAGAATTTATAATTATACTTTATATTCGTGAAAGACGATCTTTTTTGCCAATATATGCTACAGAAGTGAAGCGTACTGGGTTCCTTTCTCCGCCCTCGTGGCCTAGGCTAAGAAGGTCACTTCCCGACCTCCCGCGGAGATCCAGTTTCACTTCGACTAGGGCCCGAGCAGTAGGGGTGGGCAAAACCGGATAACCGCATATGCGGTTTTCTAGATTTTGTAAACCTAAACCTAAACCGCTTTATGCGATTAATGACAAACTGATTAACCGCAAATGAAACTAGGAAACTGAAATAGTCGGTTAACCATATTGAGAACACGGTTAATCGCTTTTCGGATTTGATTTACGGTTAACCGCAGGTTTTTGGAGATTCAGAGCAACAACTATGGAAAAAATTAACATTCTACTTTGAAATTTTACATTTTTCTACTAAAGTAATCAAAATTGGTTAACCGTGGTTAACCACTTCACGAAAATGAAAAACCTAAACCTAAACCGGTTTGGTTAACCTAAACTGCATTTTTCAAAAATCCCAAATGCTGAAACGGTTTTACTGATTTAGTTTTTACGATTTTGCAGTTTGGTTTTCGGTTTCGGTTTTTCAGCCCACCCTTACCGGGCAGGATGATCACGGATATCTGATGGATGGGCCAAGATGGCCTCTAGGGAGTTGTCTTTTTCCTATTGGAATGAAGATAGGAACCAAGGGAAGGTGCAAGGGATGAAGGAAATCATTTTTGGAGGGTCAGCAAGGCTATCATGGGCGTGACTCCTATGGTCATGACCGTGACACACAAGCTGGGGATGCCTTGGCTAGAACTCAGGGTGTCGAAGGCGCGACTACCCTGGTCGCGACCGTGACCCCTTTCCTCCCCACCCTATGCTTTAGCCAAGATTTTCGTGGAGCTTTGTCTTGAAAAACATTACGATCGCGACATTAAGTTCATGACCACAAAAAGTTGGAGCCCCCAGAATGTCACGACTGCAATGAAGCTGTCACGACCATGACACTTTTCATCACGGTTCAACATCACACCCGCGTCAACCTAGGTCATGGTTGTGATACAACAAAGCCGATTTTGAGTGTTAATCGCCCGTCACGACTGTGACACTCGACGTCCTGCTCGCGACGAAAATCCCTGGAAGCTGCCCCCTTGATCAAGCCACCTTGTTGCAGTTGCGACGCCCTGGGTCACGCCCGAGACGATTGTACTTTTCCGGATTTCTTTGTCTTTCATTAAGGGTATCTTTGTCTTTGCTTTTATAATCAATGTTATTGTTTTTCTAAGTCAAAATCACTCATTTTATGTCTGAGTTGGTTTAGGCTCTAGGATGTAATTAACGTTGGTTTAATGACCCTTTTTTAAGCTAATCTCTCTTGAGGCTAATACCTATCCAGCTATCCTTACCTATACAAAGGGTAATTGGAAAAGAGAGGGCATTAGCTAAGTTGAATGAATTGAATGGATTTGTGAACCAACTCAAAACCTCTCTCTCAAACCTTGTTTACTTTACCCATTATCATAGGGGTGTTGCAAGTTTTTCCTTTATTGAATATATGGTAGAAATCCTTTCTCAAATTCATGGTAGATTGTTAGTTCTTGGTGGTGGCCTAGTGGAGCGTATCGACGTAGGGGAATGAATGAGCTTGAGTTGGGAAGCTTCTAGAAGGAGAAGAATGGAGATAACCTCTTGATTATCCTTGACATTGGAGATAGATGATGAAGAAGTTCTTCAATCCTTGCTTGAATAATACCAATAATCTTGAACAATCGATCAACAATAGTGAAAATAATCCAAATCAATCAATTACACCGAGCTTGAACACCAAGAAGACATGGATATGGCTTTGGATAAAGGAAAATTCTACCACCAAAGACCTAGCATTCCACCATGATTAGCTAAAAGACAATCCACCACTAATCAATAAAGAAATGACTTGCTAACACCACCAATAGATTGGATAAAGTAAAACAAGATTTGAGGAGAGTATTAGGGAAACCCTAAATTTCATTAGCCTAATCATAAAAGTCTGCCTCTAAAAATGAGGAAAAACGCATTTATATAAGGTAATTAGGCCCTTAAACACAACCGTTTAATGTTGAAAAAAGTTGCGAAAATTGGGTTGTTACAGGCGCGACCGATCTGGGCCAAGAGGCGTCGCGGGTGTGACTGATTTGGGTTTTGGGACTCTACGGGCGTGACCTCACTAGCGACCCGTACTTGGGAAATTTTCTCCAGAGCTGTCGCGGGCGCGACACCATGTCATCGCGGGTGCCACGACGTTCTGTTCCCTTTCCTATATTTTACCTCGAACGCGTAGCGGGGACGACCCTGACTGCCCTTTTGAGGGTGGTTGGTACCTCGGCTCTTCTTCCATGCCTCATACCCTATTGTTCGGTCTCGTTTCGAGCCGAATTGATATCATTTTGGGGTGTTCTGCTTGTTTGAGTCCTTTGATTATGTATTAGTTATGATGATTTTGAGTTTTTGTAGGATAATAAAGAGTTAAAGGAAAATCGAGCCAAAAGAGTCAAAAACAGCCCAACACCACAGGTGTAGCGCCCGCCACACTTAGCGTAGCGCCAGCGACAGTCGGGCAAGATGAGGTCGCGCCCTCAAACTGGGTGGTGACACCCGTGACGACAGTGAGCTGATTAACGCAAAATTCCCAGCGAAAGGTCGCACCCGCGAGCTCCAGCAAAACAGCCAAGGAAACGCACAGCACCCAACGGAAGAAACAGCGCCAATCACGGGCAGTCTGTAGCATACGCCACGGACCTTGGTGACTTGTAGTGCCCGCGACCATATGTGTGGCGCCCGCGACAGCTGTTGAGCAAATGACGGACGATTTCCAGAGTAAGGTCGCGTCCGCGACCTGTTTAGTGGCGCCCGCAACCGATCGACACAGTTGCGAAAATTAAACGCACGACCGCTGTCTTATTAAATAGGGTTTAGGATTTGTTTACTCCTATATATACCTAAACATTTTCAGTATTATTATCAATCTTTATCTTAGGATTAGCCTTAGGTACTTAGTTTTTATCATTAAGCTCTATTTTATTTTTAGGTTTTCTCTAGTTCTCTTTCAATTTGTAATCAACTCTCTTTCAATCAATTTAAAGAACAAATTTCCAAGTTCTTGAAAACATCATGAAAAGGTATTTTCTAAAAGTTTTCTAAAAGTTTTCATGAAAAGGTATTTTCGAAATTCCTTAGTTATCCAATTAAGAAACTTGATTTTGAAGTTTAGACAAGACGTAGGAGAACCTTACTGGAAAGCTTTTGAACGATTAAAAACCTAATGTCCCAATTCCCTCACCATGGTTTTGACTTGATTCGGTTGTGTCAAATTGTGTATGAAGGTGTCGACCAGAAGACTAGGGTCACACTAGAGTCAATGTGCCAGGGGGTTTCATGCATAAGACTACTGATGAGGCATGGGATTTCTTAGAGAGCATGTATGAGAGAGCTATACAATGGGGAACAACTAGAGATGAATCCATAGGTGCCTAACTGTCAAATGCTAGGGGGGTGTACATGTTGTGAGTGAGAGTACAAGCTATGAGGCTAGGTTTGCTTCCCTTGAAAACATCATCAAGACCTTAGCCCAACAACAGTTAGCTGCCTCACAACCCCAAATCTGTGCTCAGGTTTATTCTTAGGATCATCTGGTTACCCCTAACCCCTAGTCTTATGTGTCATGTGCCTTGTGCCAAAGTGTTGACCATGTTATTACTGCTTGTCCATTTTACATTCAACATCTGGCCACTAGTACTGAAAATGTGAATGCTATGCATCATAACTATAGGCCTGACCAGTACCAACCCTACCACCACCAGGGGATATGCAAGCACCCCTTACTCTCTTATGGCCCTGAGAACCAGAATGTGTTGAGACCACCCCTTAACCAAAGTGGGGGTTTCCAAGGAAACCACCCTCCTCAACCTCGACCATCAGCCCAGGGAGCTTATCAAGCTCCTAGAGGGCCACCTATCCAGTATCAAATTGCCCAAAACCGACTTCCATCAAGGTACAACAATGAGGATAGACATGAGGGAGAGATCAGGGAGTTGAAAAATGGATTGAAAGAGGCAAAAGAAACTGTGAAGAGTGATATGGAGAAGATGATGAAACAAATGAATGAAAATTTCTCTCAACTTTTGTTGGCTAATAGGGATAGAGGATCCTTTCCTGGACAACCTGAGGCAAATCCCAATGGGCAAGCTTCTGGTTCGTCATCTAGTGACCCTAGTCAGGTTAGAGGTTTGAATGTTGTTATTACTCTTCGTTCTGGGAAAGAGGTAGATAATAGGGTGTAAATGAAATCTCCTGATGTGTGTAATAAAAAGACTGTGACTGATGAATCTGTTGATGAGCATGTTTCCGTTGATGATGAGTCCGATGGAGCGAGGCCAACTGCTACAGTTGAACAACCTGACACCAAAACCTTGGCTAAAGTTAGCCCTTTGACTAGTCCACCACCTCCAGGGGCTTACAAGCCTCCTCCACCTTATCCTCAGAGGTTAAGGGGGAATAAGGACCAAAAGTTTTTGGACAAAATTTGGGAGACCTTTTCTCAGGTTAAGGTGAACATTCCTTTGTTAGATGCTATTCAACAGATTCCTCCATATGCCCGTTTCCTTAAGGAGCTTTGTACCACTAAGAAGGCCACCCAAGTACCCAAGAAGGCTTTCTTAGCCTTGAATGTGAGTTCCATTCTGTCGAATCAAATGCCTATTAAGTACAAAGACCCTGGATGCCCCACTATCTCTATTATCATAGGTGATAGTTTCATAGAAAGGGCATTGCTCGACCTAGGAGCTAGTGTGAATTTGTTGCCTTTGCATGTGTATGAAATGCTTGGATTAGGTGAACTAAAACCTACTATGATGGTTTTGCAATTGGCTGACAGATCTACTAGAGTACCTAAGGGGGTAGTGGAGGATGTCTTGATTAGGGTTGGGGAGTTTGTGTTTCCTTTTGATTTTGTAGTACTAGAAACTTCTAGAGTTCAGAGTACTAGAGATGAGACCCCCATTATTCTAGGTCGTCCTTTTCTGGCTACTTCTAATGTCTGGATTAACTGTAAAGATGGTAGAATGAAATAGACCTTTGGGAATTTGACTATGGAGTTGAACATCTTTAATCTGCAAAGTCACCCTTAGGATTTAATGAGCATGAGTAGAGTACCCTTAGGCCCTATTCTTTTATGCGGTATTCTGTGGTATGACGAGGTATGGTGTTGTGAAATTGTGGCGGGTTGTGGTGTAATTGTGGCGTGTTATTGGTATGTTGTGGTGGGTTTTTGTATATATATATAAATATTGTATTGGTAATTGTGAAAAAGTGATTGGAAAAAGTGAGTTGAAATATTGTATTGTTTTTTAATGATAAATATTGTATTGGTAATTGTGAAAAAGTGAGTTGAAATATATATATATAAATATTGTATTGGTAATTGTGTAAAGTAATTGGAAAAATAATTTGTGGTGGGTTGTGGTAAATTGTGGTAGAATGGTATTTTGTGGTGGGTTGTGGCAAACTGCGGTATGCTGTGGCACCGCAATTTGCCAACCGCAGAAAAGAACAGGGCCTTAATTAGGTAAATGATTTTGTTGATAATGAGAACCCTGACTTTGTTGATGTGTCCTGTGTTGATGAGTTGACTGCACTAGGAATTAATCTTGATAGTGTGAATTCTTTGTGTGATTCTGATGTGTTTGATGCTGATGTGCTATATGAATCCTTGTTTGCATCTCAAACCACACCTGAGATAGTAGTGCCTGAACCACCTTCGTCCCCCACTCTTGAGATGAAACCCCTCCCTTCTGAGTTGAAATATGCTTTTCTTGGCCCTAATGAGACCTACCCAGTAATCATTGCTTCTGACTTAGGTGGGGACCAGGAAAACCAATTGATTGAGGTTCTTAGAAAGAACAAGGGAGCCTTAGGGTGGACTTTGGGAGACATTAAAGGGATTAGCCCTTCCATTGTTCAACATCGAATCTTCCTAGAGGATGAAAATGCTGCTCATAGAGACCCCCTTAGGAGACTGAACCCACAGATGAAGGAGGTAGTTAAGAAAGAGATCCTTAAGTGGTTAGATCATGATGTTATTTACCCCATCTTTGATAGCAAGTGGCTTAGCCCAATTCATGTGGTCCCTAAGAAAGCTGGATTGACTGTTGTTGAGAATGAACAGGGAGAGTTAGTTCCTACCTGTGTCCCTTCTGGTTGGAGAGTCTGTATAGATTATAGAAAATTGAACAAGGCAACTAGGAAGGATCATTTTTCCCTCCCTTTCATGGATCAGATGCTTGAGAAACTTGCTGGGCATGAGTATTACTGTTTTCTTGAAAGGTTATTCTGGTTATACCCAACTCTCCATAACCCCTTGTGATCAGGAAAAGACTACCTTCACTTGCCCTTGTGGCACCTTTGCTTTTCGAAGGATGCCTTTTGGCTTGTGTAATGCCCCTGCAACCTTTCAGAGATGCATGATTTCCATATTTTCTGACTTAGTGGAGGATTGTGTGGAAATTTTATGGATGATTTTTCTGTGTTTGGTACTTCTTTTGATGCTTGCTTAGCTAACTTGAGTCGCGTGCTGAGTCGATGTCATGAAAAGAGTTTGACCCTTAGTTGGGAAAAATGTCATTTTTTTGGTGAAAAAGGGGATTGTTCTAGGGAATGTGATTTCTAAGGATGGGATAGAGGTAGATAAGGCCAAGATTGACCAAGCTAAGAATTTGTCCCCTCCCACTTTTGTGAAAGAAGTCCGTTCATTCTTAGGACACGCCGGTTTTTACCGGCGATTCATTAAAGACTTTAGTAAAATTGCTAAGCCCTTCTCTTCTCTATTAGCTAAGGAGGTGCCATTCCATTTTTCTGATGATTGTATGAGGGCCTTTAATCAACTCAAGGATGCCCTCATTTCCCCTCCTATTCTCAAACCTCCCACCTGGGGAGAGCCTTTTGAGATCATGTATGATGCATCTGATTATGCTATTGGTGTTGTTCTAGGACAGAGAATTGATAAGAAACCTGTTGTTATTCATTATGCTAGCCAAACCTTGAATGATGCCCAATTGAATTATACTGTGACTGAGAAAGAATTTCTAGCTGTTGTGTATGCCTTTGAGAAATTCAGACCTTACTTGCTTGGTGCTAGAGTCATAGTATACACTTATCATTCGGCTATTAGGTATCTGATGGAGAAGAAAGATTCCAAACCTAAGCTAGTTAGGTGGGTATTGTTGTTACAAGATTTTGATTGTGAGATTAGAGACATGAAGAGAGCTAAGAATCCTGTAGCTAACCACCTTTCTAGGATTGTGCCTGATACTGTGAATGTCACCCCTATTGCCGCTCAGTTTCCTGATGAGCAACTCTTTCGTGTGGGAGTGGAACCTTGGTTTGCTGATATTGTGAATTTCAAAGTGACTGGAGAGATGCCTAGTGATTGGAACAAACATGACAGGGATAGGTTTCATCATATTGTGAAAAATTTTGTGTGGGATGACCTTTACTTGTTCAAATACTTTCCCGACCAGATACTTAGGAGATGTGTGCCTGATGAGTCCATTATGGATGTCCTCTCTTTTTGTCATGACCAACCTTATGGGGAGCATTATAGTGGAAAGAAAACTGCTTACAAGGTCCTGTAGAGTGGGTTTTACTGGCCCACTATCTTTAGGGATGCCCATGATTATGCCCAATGGTGCCCTAGGTGCCAAAGTTTACAACCTGAGATTTTTGTTGATGTGTTTGATGTGTGGGGTATTGATTTTGTGGGACCATTTCCTAATTCTTTTGGGAATGAGTATATTCTCATAGCTGTTGATTATGTGTCTACGTGGGTAGAGGCCATCCCTACTAAGAGGAATGATGCTCAGGTAGTTACTAAGTTCCTTAGAGAATACATCTTTTCTAGGTTTGGGATGCCTAGAGCTATCATTAGTAATCAGGGAACCCATTTCAACAATAGATCCTTTGAGGCCTTATTGAAGAGGTACTCAGTTGTGCATATTCTCACCACTGCTTACCATCCACAATCTAATGGCCAAGTGGAAGTCTCCAATAGGCAAATCAAACAGATTTTAGATGAAACTGTGTCTAGAAATAGGAAGGATTGGTCTGTTAAGTTGATTGATGCCTTTAGGCAAGAATCGATGATTCATCAATTGTTTAAGCCTTGACCATGAAGTCATCTCTGCTCGACCCTCCCTAGCCCTTTGCACTTTGACATTCTCAAACCAAAGCGATGCAACTTTAGTGAGTTTCAAGCTAGCGATCTTGAATGTATTTTCATTGTTATACTCCTTGGTCTCAAAAATCCTTTCCATCAGTTGTACTCATTCAAGATAATCATCGGGATCATTAGAGCCATTGAACTTCGAAATGTTGATCTTGACCTCATGGAACTCATCGCGAGGAGGCCTCTCAACCATGTCCGATGTCGACGTCGTCGAAGGGAGTCTCTATCGTCGTCACTCAACTCAAAGGTGGGACGAGGACGGATGAGACTTCGGGTGGGTCTCCAACGCTCGTCACAGGGTGGGTTTTTTGCATTTTGGACCCCGAAGTGTAGGGATATTTATTTTCTGGGCCCTTGATTTTTCATTGTTTATTTTTGGGACCTAAAGTTTATGACTTGAATAAAAAAGGACCTTAAAGTTTGTAGGTTGAAAAAAGGCCCGTGTACTGTTTTTCTTTTTCTTCCCATGTTTGAATTTATCTCCCGATTAATGTCAAACTTCAGGAGTAAGTTTAAAACTGATATTGAAGCTATAATACACCTCTCTTATTCATGTTGGAACGTATTAGACCCTGAAGTGCCCAGGGTCTAAGTAGTTCCGGCATGAATAAGTGAAGCGTTACCGATCGCGTGGAGGGAGATTGATTGCTTGAGTAATGAAGAAAACAAGAGGAAGAACTTGAATAACAATGGAGATAATAGAAGACCTTGGCAAGGAATGTCAACCACCTTAGTGTAACATTTCACCATAATTAATTAGGACTAATCCACTATCAACCATTCAAGAAATGACTTGAACACCACCAAATAATACTTGGATAAAGTAAACAAGATTTTTTGGGAAGAGGCTTGGGGAGCACTCATTCATTTCATATCATAATAACATAAGTTGTCTTGGGAAGAATGAAAACAAGGTATTTATATTAAACAGAAAATTAAGCCCAAAACTCAAAAAAAAAAATACAACAAACACGTTGTGGACATTTGTCCTCGCCGTTCGGGCTTCCGAACGTCCACGTTGGATTGGGGTGTGATTCGGTGATTTGTGCTAGGGTTTGAACCTTTGAAAAAGACCGTTTAAGGAATTTTAATTACACGTCTCAGGAATAATATTTGTAAAATCACTTTCCCTTTACTTGTGCATTTTATGAGTCATTGAGATTAAACCTTTAAGAGTGAACATTCACCTGTTCCAAACTCTTCAAAATTTAATTCAATTTGTTCATTTAAGTATTAAGCTTGGAAGAAAGCAATTTATGCAAGCATTATTTAGAAACATATAAAGAAAAAACCTTAAAGTTGCATCGGCACATTATTAAACCATGTTTTACCATATTTTATGCAACCCGATGTACTTTTAGTTTGAAATGGGAGTCGCCACCTGACTTTTTACGGGAAAATCCAAGACAAACCAAAGAGAAAAGAAATAAAGACTCCGCCTGCGAAACCCAAGAATGGATTCGGGGGTAAGGCTACGAACTCGAAAAGTAGGAACTTGAAGAGTTCGCCTCTCGCAAAAGGAAAGACTCTACTAAAAGTTTTAAGTATACTTTTGATAAAGTTTGGAAGAGAGATAAATAAGAACTTTATAGAATTATTTCATTGAACATGCAAAAATAGAAATGAAAGAAAGAAATATACAACATGTACACTTTATTTACATAAGGAAGAAACAATTAAAAGCTTACATTGTGACCTTTCTTTAGGGAAGCCTTGCATAGCCTTTGTAGAAGCCTTTTTGGATGCCTTTGAAAGCCTTGAATACTCCTCTTGAAGTTGCCAAAATGGTGCTAAAAGTGGATGGAGAAAGTAAGGTATAGAAAAGGGGTGAGAAAAGGGTAGGAAAAGGCTCTTTTAGTGGTGTTTTAAGTAGTAGAAAGGTTAGGCTTTTTGTGGACTTTAGGGTTTTATGGAGGAATAATGGAAGATGGAATAAGAATAGAGATGAGAGGGCTTAAGAGAGTAGAGAAGTGGAGATAATAATGATAGGAAAGTGATGGAAAGGAATAGGAGAAGGGAGGAAAAATAATAGGAAGAAAGGCTCTTTTTGTGGGTTTTTAGGGGTAGTTTTGTGATGTTTTTGGGAGGTTTTATGAGAGATTTATGTAGGGATGAGGGAGGATGGGATAAGAGTGTGGATTAGAGGATTGAAGAATATGGATAAAATGGAGATTGGGATGGTTAGAATATGGTGGAAAGATGATAGAAAAGATGCAGGAAGAAGGACTCTTTTATGGTGCTTTTAGGATGTTTTGGGTGGTGTAAGGCTAGGCCCTTTTTGTGGTGTTTATGTGAGAATGGGTAGCATAAAGGTTTAGAGGTTTAGATAAGGATGGAAACGGAGATTCTGGAGGTAAGAAAGTGGTGGAAAGGTGATAGAGAAAGATGGTAAAGTGAAGATATTAGAATGGAGATGATGATAGAAATGGGAGAATGATAGAATTGAGATTGTAGGAGGAAGAAGGGACGAATGAGTGAATGAGTGAGTTTGGATTTGGCAAGAGGGGGTATTTATAGGCTTTAGGAGGAGCTTGAGATACATGAACATACATCACATATCAATCACGTGGTCCTCGGCAGTCAACGGCATAGTTTGCAAGGCAGCGAGGGGGAGTGTTTTGAAGTAGACGACAGCTCGTGGTGAATGAATGTGGGTGTGATCAAGCTTAAGGCTGACCGGCCATGGGAAAGAGTAGATATAACTCGAGCTTGGTTCACATATTCTTGGACGGTGAGGGAGTGAATGTGATGTACTCGAAGTTAGCTGTTCACACCATGGACAGTGTGACTTATTTGCAAGCTTTATGCATGTTTTTGTGAGGTCTTGAACTTGAGACCTCTTGGAAGCATTTTGCATGTGATCTTTACTTAGCTTTTGCATGGCTAAATGAAGCTTAGTTGCTTATGTAAAGATCATGCATGCAATAGGCTAGGAAATTCACAAGTAATGGTGCATCTGTACTCGTCTGAACTTGTGCATGTAGAGTGCATGCGAGCAAGTGTCTTCGCTTATCTTTGGCTTGGCTTCCCTAATTTCCCTAATTCTAACTAAAGTAAATAACTAAAGTACATAAAGTGGAAATAATAAAATTTACATTCAAAAACATATAAAATCTATGCTAAAATCCGATGTCTGAACTAGCTCATCGATCGGCTTCTTCTACTTTATTTATGCTTTGTTTATATGGTGTAGACACCCAAAAAGCGTCTCATAATTATGTAATTTTATTTTTTTTATTTTATTTTATCTTTATTTTATTTTATAAAAATGCCAAAGAAAGTGAAATGCAAAAAGAAAAAAATAAAACACAAAAAAATCAGCCCAATCTTGCTTGGCACGCAGCCCGAGGCGGAAGCGAGCTGGGCTGGGCAGGATTTGGCCCACATACCGCCAGGTATCGTGGATGGGTTCTGCCCGACCCGGGGCGCCTCCATCCGCCTCGGGAAGCGTGCCATGACCTATTTTTTCGCGCAGCCGGGCCTGATACTTGGCGGTATTATGCCGTATTTTTTCCCTCTCATTTTGACCTAAAATCTCAACGCTCATTCCTCCTATAAAAACCCCAACCATTTCCACTTCAACCCTACACCGAAATCACCCTGGCGTATTGACACTTGGTGATTTCATCTTCTCTTCTCCCACTTTATTTCTCTCATTTTGCATACACTTAATTGGCATCATTATTTTCTTTTTCTATTCTTTCTCCATTCATATTATGTTGTAACTTGAGTTACTTCTAAACTCGACCTAAATAATATGGATTGCTTGTAAATAAAGGTACGTTCTTATTCAATTCTTTTTATTTCTTGTATTTATTTTTCGTCTTATTATCGCATTTGCATATAACTAAATAACACTAATCACATTAATTAATACTCTGTTCTACTCTCTTCTTCTCCTCCTCTTCTTTCTTTTTATTTAACCGGTTTAGTAAAGTCTGTTCGTTGAACGGGCGGATTCGAGAATTTCTATTCTCGAATCCGTAACCTTACCCCCGGATCCGAATCTCGTGGTTCGCGGTTTGTGGAGTCTTTCTCTTTTTTTGAGTTTATTAATTCTCGTTCAAAAATTAATTGGCGACTCTTTTTTTCTTTTTCCTTCTTTTTTCTTTTATTTTCTCTTTTATTCATTTTCTTTTCGTATTTTATTTTCTGTTTCGGAAAGCTATTTAAAAAAAAGGGATTTTATTTTTAGTTCTCCATTCTCTGTCTCGGAAGCAGATCCCGAGGTCGGGACAGACAGAATACCTGGCGGTATTCTGGCCCGTCCCGTGCCTCGAATCTGACTTCCAGATCTGGGACCTTTTTTCAGGGCCACTGGCTCACAATACCTGAAGGTATTGCTACAGTAAATCATCCTGAGCCCATATTTTATTTTCAGTTTTTTTTTCTCTGTCTCGGAAACAGATCCCGAGGCCGGGACAAGCGGAATACCTGGCGGTATTCCGGCTAGTCCCGCGCCTCGGATCTGATTTCCAGGCCCGGGACCCTTTTTTTTTTCGGGGTTACTGGATCACAATACCTGCAGGTATTGCTACAGTAAATCATCCCGAGCCCAGTCCCGAGGCTCTCTGTTTTTTTCTCTTTTTTTTCGTTTCTTTTTGTTTTTCTTTTATTTTCTGTTTACTTTCTGAATAAATAAAATTCTCAAATTTTAATAAAATCTAAAAAAGGGAGATTATTTAATTTTAGTTTTAATTTATTTAAACGGAAATTCAAGCGAATCTTCTAAAAGAAAAGACACCCTTTCGACTCGTCGTTTACCGCGAGGGACACCAACGGAGATTTTCCCGGGTCCCACAAATGGCGACTCCACTGGGGACTTACTTTAAGAGGGTAAAACTTGAAAAGCCGGTTTTTAAAATTTTTGAGTAGAAAAGGAGAAATTAATTTTTGTAATTTTTTTATTTAGTTAGGCATCGTGCATACGGACCTCCATCTCGATTTTTTATAAATCGGGATGAACCCAAAGGTACCGTCTAGGTTAACCCATCTTCCCTTTTGGGTAAAGTATATTTCCGACTTCAAGGAATGAATCTCACATTTCGAGGAGTTCGCAAATTGCTTTCCCACTCATGAAGCACTCCAAGATTCTCGGGATCATGAATTTACATTTCCCCATTAATTTTGTAAGAAACACACGGGTCACACTACAATGAACTCCATAGAATTTGTGGCGCGTGAGAGACATGAGTATGTTAGTTTTAGGTACCCGACCTTAAACCTTTGAATATAAAACCTTGGTTAGGTGCATTACCCATTTTGTATGTTATGTGCATTCTTATTGTGATATGTGTAAATTATGTGCTATATATTTTTCTTTTTTTAAAGAGTCGGTCTCATGGTTTTTTCCCCCAAATACTGCTTTAGTTTGGGTAATAATCAAACAAAAGTTAAAGAAGACCTAGAGGTCTCTCTTGGGCCCGAATCAAAGAGGTTTGATTAAGCCCGAGATCTTAGCTTGATTTTGTCCAACCCTTGGAGGTATTTGGGCCTATAAAGTGTATCCGGTCGTTATTCGAATCTGAGTTCATTAAGACTTTAATGTTGACTCGATCTTATGATGGCCCGATGGACCTTCCTCGTACATAGTCTCATCCTACGCTAGAGGTCATCATGTAAGCCCGATGGTGGGTGAGTCAAGTCAAAAAGAAAAAAATTAGCATATAGGCATGGTCTGCATTAGGTTGTCTCACATAAGTCGCTAGGTCTTTGGGTAAGTCAATGTCAGGGTTAATTTTTGAAGTTTATGGTTTTCATACAGGCAGAATAAGGATTCGGTGGTCGACTTTGAATTCGGAGTAAACAAATTGCCTTCTTTGCACCACTGTCTCCAATGGCCTCCAACAGAATACCTAGCAACAGTGAATTCGGTCTCTTCATCTCCCAACATTTGACTGGAGATTCACAGCAAATGCAACGTAATGATAGGAGAATAGATAAAATCATTGATACGCTAGCAAGGATGAATGATAGGTTGAATTTTCTTGTTGAAGAGGAAAGCGACAACCATCACAACAAAATATCAGGCATGCATGAAATAGAGAGAGATATCCTTATGTCTGCAAATCACAATATGGACACGGGACTCACTTCTATTCTTAGAGACGATCAACCAGATAGGTTCAACTTATCAAGGGAGAAGTCCCCTTCAACTGAGAAGGCTGATCAAACCCCGGCCTCACTTACGAGAGGAGATCAAGAAAAAAGATATGGCGAACGAGAAAGTTCTTTTATGGACAAACTCTTTACCACAATAATTCAAATGCAATCACGCATAGAAGGTCTGGACTGAAAAATGGACATGATTCTTTGGACTCTATAAAACGATAGAAGGATGGCCAATATCGAACATTGCATCAAAGAAAATATAGGAGGAGGATCATCATCGACGGGGTTGTATGACATCCGTAAAAGGGCTCTTAATTCCTTTGCTAGAAATGCTGAACCACGACAACCCGTGTCTTTCACTCCGATCTCTACTACCTATGTGGAGGCTCACGACTGTCTCCTCAAGGAAGGAAGGATCAAGCTTCCCCCTATTCGAGCTGAACCTGAAGTCAAAAGCAGAACTTGGGATGCTGACAAGTTCTGCAAATATCATAGAATGCGAGGTCATGACACCGAGAAATGCAACATTCTCAAGGACAAGATAGAAGAGATGCTCCAATCCGGGGTATTGTCGCTGCTAATCGCAGAGTAGAGAACGTGGCCTACTACAAAGTCAAACGGAGTCTTTCCAAAACCCTAAGCTGCAAGGATCAATTGGGAGATCCCCTCATGTCGCGTCTTTTCTTTTCATATCTTCATTTTCAGAATCAGTTGGGATATCCCAAGTAGTTTCTTTTTATGTATTCATCTTAGCTGCATTCAATAAAGATGAAGTCTTTCATGATTGTGACTCTTGTCTTTCCTAACCCTTCATTTGCTTCTAAACTGCTAAGGAAAGAATCTTGTGCTTGCATTCTTGACTTGAATTGAAGAGCTCACTCACCCATATGACCATCCAAGTCGAACACATTCATCTGCTCATTTCCTCCATCTCACATATCCATCACACTTTCGTTATGCTTTTGTGCCCTATCCCGAGTCCAAGGTTAATAGAGAGAAGAGAGGCTAACTTCACCGCTAAAGCGAAGTTAGGAAAAAGGAGAGACAAATAAAAAACAGCGAGGCCAACTTGAACACTCATCTAACAAGTTGGGCAAAAGGAGAGGCAAAATGAGTGAAAATTAAGAAGAGAGAAGCTAACCTGAACGCTCACCCAACAGGTTAGGCAAAAGGAGAGAATTCAAAGCGACCAATAGTCTTTAAAAGTGAATCTCCCTATCAAATAAATCATGCAGCTGAAAAGGACATGCTTATGATAGAAGGTTTCTACCCTTTACCACCTACATCATCACCACCTTTCTCACCTAGCCGCTTTACCTACATTATTACTTTCTCACATTATCTTCTCAATTACCACCACGAACCCGATAATCCATTTTATGACCACCTCATCCCTAAGCCAACTAATATGTTGCGGGTGACAAATATCATTGATAAGAAAAATATAGGTTGAGGTAGTCGAGTTCAAAAAAAAAGAAAAAAAAAAGAAGAAAAAAATAAAGAGAGAAAAGAAGAAAAAAAATACAAAAAAAAAAAGAGAGAAAGAAGAAAGCAAGAATAAGAGGCATAAGTGGCAATTGTCGGTTTACATTGGTCGCTCGCACACATCCCAAAACCTTCCCGTCAAACCTTCACACCTATCCTTCCCATTAAATTTTAGACCCATCTCAACGTCCTTCTTGAGGCATCAATCAAAGCTGCACCTGTTGAACTACGACTGGCCTGATTCCATACTGGATACGTAGGAGAACCTCTTTGAGGCCCGGCCGCTGCAATTCACTTTAGAGAAAATCTATCATCAAATCTTTTGGTCTTTGAGAGATAAAATAAAGAGTGGCTAGCTTGAAAACCTCATCAGGCGAGCTAGGCAAAAGGAGAGGAAACCTTGGTCTCTAATGACACTGACAAGTTGTCAGATTTCTTTCACCAAAGCACACCCACCTTTTCCCATCAGACTTGGATCACCCTTCATACCTAAATCCATCAAACTATAGCCATTTGACCATCTCTTCCCTTATGAGATTAACCCACGAGACATGGTGCTCCGTCCATAGACCATTTAGTCCACCTCCATCAGTTCGAACCTTTGTCTATCGAGCTACCCATCCATTTACCACCTTGTCCAATACATCTAATCGCTACCTTCACCGAACCATTCACAATCTTATCTCGCCCTTTTATTTGGGCATGAGCATTTACTATCTTTTCCATCATTCCAATTTTCACCCCATCACCTTGTAAGCTATTTTGGTTCGGTCATTAGTGCATGTATGAGATTCGACAGTTAGTCCTCCTTCCACAACACCTGAGTGAAGAATAACTCCTTTAACATAACAAGAAGCCAACTTCATTAAAATAAGGATTACTTGAAGGCAATATGTACCTAGGTCAATCATTTTGACTCATCTAAAGACGTTTGTTCACCGGTACTGGGGGCTTGGTGCTTACATATTCCTCCCTAAATAAAAGAACCAGGAAAGATAGAGAAAAGGCAAGGGAAATCAAGATGGCTTACCACTTGTTCCCTCCTTGTGCTTCGGGTTCCTATCCATGTCATTGAAGTTAAGCATTCTAACCATCCCATTAAGAAGCATAAGCTAGCCGAGTCTTCCATTTATACCTTGTTTTGCGACATTTCAACTGGGGGCTCATTCATCACTCAATGTCCACTTCATGGCAACTTGCGAGACAAGAGAACTCATTGTTCTCCATTTTTCGTCTTGTCCTGAAACTCACTTCGAAATCGCCTTTGACATTTAGCGTTTTAATTTATTTTTCCTTTTTTTTCCTCGGGAAAGTGGGGGCTGTGCATATCACATAAATGCAGCAAATCAATGTGCATTTTTAGTTTTTTGCTTTTAGATCATGTGCATCTTTCATTTTAAGTTGCATTAGTTTGCATTTCGAGTCATATCATCTCGTTTTTCATTTTCATTTTGAGTCATGTTAGTTTTTTTCTCCCTCTCTCTTCTTGAGTCAAATAAAAGAAAAAAAGGGTTGCATAGTATAAAATGCATAATAGAGTTGTGTATCGCACATAAAAGAGTCTTGTACAATTTTTTTTTTTTAATTCTCATGTAGCATAGCATGCATAAGACCGCATTTGCATTCTTCTATCTCCCGCCCGAACCTCAAAACAAATGCAGCTATGGTGGCTAGAAATCAAGCAAGCTCACTTGGAGTCTTAATCACCTTCGGACGTATTGCCAGAAGCTCAAAGGCCGGTGCCGATGAAGAAATAATTTGAGTTTTACGAGAATTAACTCGTCTTCCGAGTTAAACTCTAAAAAATTCAGTTCACAAATTTTTATGAGAATTCACTCATTTTTCGAGTTAAACTCTAAAATTCCGATCGCAAATTTTTATGAGAATTAGCTCATTTTTTGGGTTAAAACTCTAAAACGGAACACAAATTTTTATGAGAAATAATTTAGAAAATAATTCATTTTCTGAGCTAAACTCTAAAAATTCAATTCACAATGTTCACGAGAATTAGTTTGGAAATAACTCGTTTCTGAATTAAACTGAGAAGACTCGAGCATACGGACAAACACGACCCATACTGCTAAGAACAAGTCGGGTCTAGGTCTTGCAACCAGACACTATACTGCGAGGTATGGCTCGAACCCATACCCAGGGTTCCGAACAGGAGAAGACCCGAAAAAGCCGGTACCATATTGCCAGACATGGTCCGGCCCTGGGTCCTAAAAATGAACCCGAGGCGAAGACAAAATACAGGATTTCATAGAGCAATACCTGACGTTATGCTCGGCGAAGGGGACTCAAGGTTGGGCCATGCGAAGAAAAAAACAACATCAGGCAGAGCGCCATGCCTACAAGCATGGCAGCTTGCCTAGGGTTCCGAGCAACAAGTGAAATTCGACTGACCGACCCCGGCCTGGACAGAGCTGCATGCCTGGAGACATGACAACCTGACTAGGCCCAAATCTGACGAGATAGTGTAGAAAAACAAAGAAAGTTGGACTGAGTTGCATGCCTGGAGGCATAACAGCCTGACTAGGCCCGAATCTGGCAAGACTGTGCAAAAACAAAGAAAATTGGACAGAATTCAGCAGACATAGTAGCATACCTGGAGGCATGCCAACCTGCCCAGATTTAAAACTGTCTAAACTGTGCAGAAAAACTCCGGACAGAGCACCATACCTGGAGGCATGCCAGCCTGCCCAGCTTAAATCTATCCAGACTATGCAGAAAAACTCCGGACAGAGCACCATACCTGGAGGCATGCCAGCCTGCCCAGGCTTAAATCTATCCAGACCATGCAGAAAAACTCCGGAAAGAGCACCATACCTGGAGGCATGCCAGCCTGCCCAAGCTTAAATCTGTACGGACCATGCAGAAAAACTCCGGGCAGAGCACCATACCTGCAGGCATGGTAGCCTGCCCAGGGTTCTGAACAAGGAGAAAGGACTGACTGACTGACATTGACGGGACAGAGCTGCATGCCTGGCATGGCAGCCTGATTGTACAAGGATTTGAAAAAAAAGTGTGCATAAATGTATGGAAAACAGGACAGAGCTGCATGCTTGGAGGCGTGACAACCTGATTGTATAAGGATTTGAAAAAAAAAAATCGTACAGAAAAATGGAAAACTAGACAGAGCTGCATGCATGGAGGCATGACATCAGATTTTTATGAGAAAAATCTTGGGTTTACTAGTTAATCCCAACATTAAACTCTAAAAAATTTGACGACAAAAGAAACAACAAAAAAGTCTTGGGCCTCAATACATGGCAAGATTAGTATAAAGCATGCATACGGGATACCAAAACCATGCAAAAAGAGATGAGCTTGAAAGGCTTACCGAGACTTCCGATCTTCGAAGCCACACATGCTCGTTTGGAAATTGCGTGAAGTTTGTCGGGTTGAACCCACCTTCGGGAAACCATTCCTTGGCAAAGAATGAATGGTGAACCCAATTCTCGGCGTGAGGAGCTACATGACCGCGAGGTTTCAAAAGTTGTGTCATCGTATAAGCTACAAAACACAAAAAGAAGGTTCAAAATCTCGGGACAAAGCAAAATTCTCGAACTAGAGCTAAGACCCAAACCCGAGACCATAAAAGCAAGTATGGAACAAACCCGAGACCAAACCCTAGGTTGTGCAACCAGAACAGGACAGCCTTGGGTCTGAACCAGACCATACCGTCAGGTATGGGCCCGGTTCTGAAGGATTTTCCGAGCTCGAAATTCCGAGACTCAGGCGGAAATCAGTTTAAAAAATGCGGAATCTGAAAACTCCGGGGAACACTTGCAGAATTCTGACAGCATGCAAAACCGAAATTCAAAGTCCGGGGAACACTTGCACACCTGGCGGTATGCGTAGGAAAGGGTACCGGGGCAACGCTTTTCCAACGGTTTCCAGATCAGACTATGGAAAATCAACCGGGAAAACTCTCACACACCTGGTGGTATGATGACAGAAACTCCGGTACCCGGAAAACCCAACTCCCAGCGAAATTTTCCAGATCCAAACTCCCGGTTATACCCGACGGTATGGTCGGACTGTTAGTGTCAAGATTTCAAAATTGCAACTCCAAAAATCAAAAATTTCAGCTCGAAAGTTCAAGATTGAGCCTCAGCTACGGACATACCTAGCGGTATCACTGGCTGCAGAAGTTCCGACGAACTTGTTGCGTGAAAACCGAGGTACACCAGCGGCAGGACGGCGCGGCTACACCTGGCGGTATGTCGTCTGCAGGTCTGCGAATCGGACTGGGGGCTGTTTAGAGAAAGAAAACGGGAACTCGGTCAACTGATACCTGGCGAGAACCAAAACTTCGACTAGGTGACAATTCCGGCGAGCACGCTGCACGAATCCCGATGAGCGCTGGATGCCTGGCGGTATGCCTACTCCCCCTCTGGCTCTCGTTGGTGATCGACGAACAGTGGAAGGGTCGGGAAACGCCACACCTGGCGGTATGCTTCCCCGGGACTGGCTGCTCGAGATTTTAGAGAGAGAAAGTGAGTGAAGAGAGTGTGAGTGAAGATGAAGCAATGTGAAATGTGTGGATGAAATGAAGACACCACACCCATTTCAAAGACCATTCACTCATCTTCTCAAACTTCCCACCTACCCATCTTAAAACCCAATTCAATACTCCCTTGACCGACCTAACATGCATTGACCGGGATATTATTATGAGAAGAATTTAAAACTTCTTTTGTTTTAATACTCTTATAATAAATAAAAATGAAAACAAAAAATATATATATATTATTTTCAAGAGAATATATGGAAATAATTATATTTTTTTAATTTTATTTTATCTTTATTTTATTTTACAAAAATGCCAAAGAAAGTGAAATGCAAAAAGAAAAAAAATAAAACGCAAAAAAATCAGCCCAATCTTGCTTGGCACGCGGCCCGAGGCAGAAGCGAGCTGGGCTGGGCAGGATCCGGCCCACATACCGCCAGGTATCGTGGGCGGGTTCTGCCCGACCCGGGGCGCCTCCATCCGCCTCGGGAAGCATGCCATGACCTATTTTTTCGCGCAGCCGGGCCTGATACTTGGCGGTATTATGCCGTATTTTTTTTCCTCTCATTTTGACCTAAAATCTCAACCCTCATTCCTCCTATAAAAACCCCAACCATTTCCACTTTAACCCTACACCGAAATCACCCTGACGTATTGACACTTGGTGATTTCATCTTCTCTTCTCCCACTTTATTTCTCTCATTTTGCATACACTTAATTGGCATCGTTATTTTCTTTTTCTATTCTTTCTCCATTCATATTATGTTGTAACTTGAGTTAATTCTAAACTCGACCTAAATAATATAGATTGTTTGTAAATAAAGGTACGTTCTTATTCAATTCTTTTTATTTCTTGTATTTATTTTTCGTGTTATTATCGCATTTGCATGTAACTAAATAACACTAATCACATTAATTAATACTCCGTTCTACTCTCTTCTTCTCCTCCTCTTCTTCTTTCTTTTTATTTAACCGGTTTAGTAAAGTCCGTTCGTTGAATGGGCGGATTCGGGAATTTCTATTCCCGAATCTGTAACCTTACCCCCGGATCCGAATCTCGTGGTTCGCGGTTTGTGGAGTCTTTCTCTTTTTTTGAGTTTGTTAATTCTCGTTCAAAAATTAATTGGCGACTCTTTTTTTTTCTTTTCCTTCTTTTTTCTTTTATTTTCTCTTTTATTCATTTTCTTTTCGTATTTTATTTTCAGTTTCGGAAAGCTATTTAAAAAAAAGGGATTTTATTTTTAGTTCTCCATTCTCTGTCTCGGAAGCTGATCCCGAGGTCAGGACAGACAGAATACATGGTGGTATTCTGGCCCGTCCCGTGCCTCGAATCTGACTTCCAGATCTGGGACCTTTTTTCAGGGCCACTGGCTCACAATACCTGCAGGTATTGCTTCAAGTAGAGCATCATTATTGCTTGAGATCAACCCCGACAGAGGAGCATGCCGCCTACAACCGCGATGTAGGACTCCGCTTCCAAGCATCACCTTAGACTTTGTATTCTAAAGTCATATCCCCACGCTTTGCATTCCAAAGTCATACCTCGACCAATGTCTATCAAATCAAGACTGCTTTGATTTTCGTCCTATCCTTGGACTCAATAAAAGTGGGGCCTCTTTGTAGACATCGGGATTTGGTACATAAATATATACGAGCCCATATTTTATTTTCAGTTTTTTTTTCTCTGTCTCGGAAACAGATCCTGAGGCCGGGACAAGCGGAATACCTGGCGGTATTCCGGCCAGTCCCGCGCCTCGGATCTGATTTCCAGGCCCGGAACCTTTTTTTCGGGGTTACTGGCTCACAATACCTGCAGGTATTACTACAGTAAACATCCCGAGCCCAGTCCCGGGGCTCTATTTTTTTTCTCTTGTTTTTCGTTTCTTTTTGTTTTTCTTTTATTTTCTATGTACTTTCTGAATAAATAAAATTCTCAAATTTTAATAAAATCTAAAAAAGGGAGATTATTTAAATTTTAGTTTTAATTTATTTAAACGGAATTCAAGCGAGTCTTCTAAGTGGTCTCAGGCGTTGGATGACGTCCTACTGAAAGTGATCTCGGGTGCTGAAGGCATCCCTACTTGAAGGTGTGGGCTGACACTTGGAAGTTGGGTCCTGTGTCACGGTTGGCGAACTTGCGCCGATAGGTGATCTCAGGCGAGAATGACGCCTTACTTGTTGGAGAGACTTCATCGGACACGATGCCGAGGGCTCTTGGAGTTTGATGTTGATTTTCTAGTCTTTCCCAGTGTCGTTTCCAGTCTTTCCCTGTGTCGGTTCCAATCTTTCCCGGTGTCGGTTCCAGTCTTTCCCGGTGTCGGTGTTGATGATTGTTGGCAGACTTCACCGAACGCGATTTCCATGGCCCTGAGGGTCGAGACTTTATCGGGCACGCTGCCGATGGCTCGGAGATTGAACCTTCACCGGGCGCGATGCCGGTGGCTCAGGATTGGAACTGCATCGAAACTCTACCAATGGCCCTGGGTGATCATGATAACGATGATGGTCGCAATTCAATGCCGAGAGACTTCACCGGTCACGATGTTGAAGGCTCTGATATTAGGGACTTACGCCGATTGGCGACTGTTTTTTGGTTTTTTTTTTATGATGGCATTTTCGATGCCGATGAGACTTCACTGGACGCGATGCCGCTGGCTCTTATTCCTGAGACCTCGTCGAACCATATGTCGACGACTCTTATTGCTGAGACTGCACCGAACTCTACCGGCGGCTCTGTATTTTTTATTTTCAATGGCAATTCAATGACTGGAGACTTCATCGATAGCGATGTCGATGGCTCTTATTTTCCCTCGGATTATGTCAGCATGATCATTGTGAAAATGCTCTTATTTGGGAACTTGATGCTTCATCCTGGAGAAGACTACCCTTCATTATTGGGCACACTTAGCCGTGCTCCTCCTTGAAAATGTACAAGCTTGAGCTCTTGGAAACAAGGATGGAGGAAAAAAAAAAGGCTCCTTCTTTCCCTAGGCCGGCCGGACACTAGAGAAAATAGAGGAATCCTTGCATTCACTTGGGCCCTTGGCAATAAGCATGGAGAAAAGACAAAGGCTCCTTCTTTCCTTAGGCCGGCCGGAAACTAGAGAGAAGAGAGGAATCTTTTCATTTACTCCATCTTTTGCAGGCCATGCAAGAGACAAATCCGGTCACAATTATTGTAGATAGCCCCAGGGCCGATCAGACTCGAGCATGGGCAAATGAGGGCATGACAGGTGGCTGTGTGAACCGCACTCTTGTGATTACAAATTGGAGCTTCTAGCGACAGCATTCTTCACCGCTTCTCATTCAAACTTCACTTGCTTCCCTTTCTTATTCTCTCTCTTGAAGGTCTTTTGGGTATTTTCATTTTCATCGCAAAAAGATGAATTTCCCAAGGAGAGGACGCAGACGTGCTTCTCTGCCAGCAGTCCAAGAAGATGATACAGAGGGAACATCCCAGTAGGGAGTTCACGCCGGTACAATTAATTATCCGACAAGATGAGCATACGTCGTCCTTTCATTCTTACACCTCGATATGCTTTATTTCTTCTTCAAGCTCATTTTTATAGCATGTTGTTGCTGAGACGACTTGCATGCTACTGCTTGTTTCAACACTTTAAGTTGAATTTAAAATAAATGATACTTCAAATTTTGCTTTAAACGCATATATCCTGCCTTTAGAATTTCACTGGGGGAAAGGATTCTTGAATTTCGCCCAGTCGTTGATCCGTATGAGTCATTTGATGAAGATTCTATCCTTCGTGTCGGACAATCACCATTCATGTCTGGCTAAGGAAGGTTGTGTCCTTCGTGTCGGACAATCGCCATTCGTGTCTGGCGGATGATGATCCTGTCCTCCGTGTCGAACAGTCGCCATTCATGTCTGGCGGAAATGATTCTGCCCTTCGTGTCAGACAGTCGATTTATGACTTGATTGGATGCTGACTTGACCTGCTAGAGTTGGATTTGAGGTTGCTCTAATTTTGCTCTTAGTGATTGAAAAACCTTTCCTGAATGAGATAACATATGGGCTCATCCAGCCCCCAGTGTTGCGTTCTAGCGCTTCTTTGTTGTTTCTTTTTTTTTCTTTTCAATATGCAAGTATGCATGCAAATGATCTACTAGACTCTGGACTTTATGCATGATAAACTAACTCAATGTGACTCTGACATGACTTATTTATGCAATGCAAACCTATTATGCTTAGACAAGACACACGTACATGATGCTTTATGATTCTAAACATGCAATTCTATATGCAGGTAACCCCTCCCCCCCGACTCTTTATTTATAAAACGATTTTCTAAGACAATGCATTTCCTAAAACAATGACTTCCTAAGGATCAAGGCCACTTGTAGGGAGTTTCAGGAAAATTCAAGATGAGGAACATTTCGGTCCAGGGGACAAGGAATAATGGTGGAGGTGCTAGGCCTGAAGGATGTGCTTCTTGGATGCTCACGTAGATGACCTCGATTGCTTGCAAATCTATGTATGACAAGCCCCGGTTTGGCGTAAAACCTTGATGACGTTGTCCTGCACTGGGAGGACATATTAGGGGTTTGTAAGGTCCCAGTTTAATGTAGACTCCGGATGACATTGTCCTGATTTGGAGGGCTCCTTAGAGATTTGCAAGCCCCCAGTTTCGTGTGGACTAACGATATGATGCACGGAGACCATGGATGGAAGGAGACATTGCTTCTTGTGCTGCAGTGATGGAAATCTGGTATGTCCTTAGCTGTAAGTCTCGATCTCTCCTTTTGCCTAACTTGCCCAAAGGGTTTTCAAGTTAGCCTCTCTTTTTCTTTTTTTTCATTTCCTTTCATTTTTCTTTTTTTTTCTTTTTTTTTCTTTTCTTTTTTTTTTTTTTTTTTTTTGCTTTTTTTCTTCTTTTTTTTTTCTTTTCGAGACCACTATTAGGACACCAATGGGAATGAAGATCCAGGATCTTGTAGGATAGGGAGTAGGTATCCCTCTTAGAAGCTTTCTCCGATAAATGTCATGAACGATGGTACAGGAGTAGCACGAACCCCCAGGTTAAAGTAGCTTGTTTCAGAGTCTATTCATGATCATGTAGTTACCAGCTAGCCGCTTGATTCGATGTGAACGAATTTTGCTCTTGCTAAGAGGTGAACCATACTAAGATGTGCTGAGAGTAGGTATTAAGAATAGAGCCTCATACTTGCATTAATTATTGAGCTGAAAAAGTTCTCAAAGAGTGAGATCGGATGAAAAGGCTAAAAAGGTTGGTTAGAAAGTGTTTGGAGAAAGAGATGATGGGAGAGGTATTATTAATGAATGGGAAGTAGAGACACTTAAGAATGAACGTGCCTTATAAAGGAATGAGAGATAGTCAAATGGGATAAACATCATCTCTTGGGAAAAGGTTGGAACATGGGGATAAAGAGACACTTAAGGACGATGTTGTCTTGAAAGGGTAAAGAGATGGTCAAATGGGGTAGACATCATCTCTTGGGAAAAGGGTTGGAACATGGGGATGGAATGATGTTCAAGTCTGACAGAAGAAAAATGGAAAATGATGGTAATAGAAATCCAGGATTTCCTCTCATTTTGCCTAGCCCGCCCAAGTGGGTTTTCGGACTAGCTTTTTATTCTCTCTTTTTTTTATTCTCTCAAAGACCGATTTATTCAGCGACGAACACTCTCTAAAGTGAAAAAGTATTGGGCCGGGCCTCGAAGAGGTTTTCCTACGTATTTAGGGTGGAATCAGGCCAGTCGTAGTTCTTCAAGCACAACTTTGATGGTTAGTGCCTCGAGGAAGGCTTAATGGTTCGGAAAGATGGTTACGAAGGCAGGTTATGGATGGTTATGAAGGTGCATGAAGGTTATTGAAGGCTGAAAGATATGATGAGGTGTATGGATGATGAGATGAAGGTTTGGGATCAATGGGATTTTTTTTGGTGTGCATGACACTTATTTACGCCTTCTAATTCTTATTCTCCCTCCTTTCTTTCTTTCCCTTTTTTTCCTCAACGTTTTTTTATCTCCCTTTTTTGTTATCTCTCTCTATGCTTTTGCTATCCCTCTCAACTTTTTTTCTTTTTTTTCTCTAACTTTTTTTTATCCCTGTCAACTCTTTTTTTTTTGTTCTAACTTCTCTTTTCTTTTGATTCTCCTCTTTTTTCGAACTTCTTCATGGATTGCCTCCTATTCTCCTTTAGTCATAACACACCTTTTAGATTTGGTTTTAATGAATGAAAGGGTTTTGAAAAGGTTGAGGTTTTGATGGAAAAGGCTAGAAACGTAAATGATAGGTAGTAAGTGGTAGGTCGAGGTTGGATGAAAAGACGAGGGTAATGTGGTTGGTGAAATGAAGGCTGGGCGGAAGCCTCCTGTCCTGGCACATTTGGTTAAGCTGCGGCATTTCTAATGAGCACTGTTCACTTTGGAGAGGTTATTGGACTTGGTCTTTCCTGACAACACTCTCTCCTTTTGCTCAGCCTGCTGGATGGGAGGTGCAGGCTGACTTCTCTCATTAATCTTATTCTCTCCTTTTGCCAGATTTCTCAATGAGGTTTTCAAACCGGCCACTCTATAGTTTTTCACTCTGTTTTTTATCACTCTCTCTTTTTTTTTTTTGAATTCCTCTTTATCTCTCTAACCCTGGATTTAGGAAAATGAAAAGACGGGAACGAGATGTAAGACAAAAAAATTGGAAAGATATGAGAGGGTGAATTTGTCAAACTTGGTTTGTGAAGATAGCGAATGGATGAGAACTTTTCAACTCAAATCAGAAGTATAAACACAAAATTCTATATAAACAAATAACAACAAGAGCAACTGAATTCAAGATATTAATTAAGAAGGGACTCTTAACTCTAACATACTCCGAAAGAAAAATTCTTGGCAATCAGGAATGTAGCTAACTCTAAGGCTCCTTTTCATGATGCGCCCTCCCTATCTTCGTATGGGGAAACCTTGTTCTATCTGACCTTGTGTGCTGCTTTCGGTGGGGGCAGTTCCCTAACTGGATCACGTCCTCAAAGTTTAATAATTCTCTATGTCGTGCCTCCGGGACCCCCGATAGTTGTAAAATTTCCCGTCATCCTGAAAATTCCCTTTATTGTTGGCTCAGGCCTTGACCTTGACACTGGACACTAGACCAAAGAAGAAAAACCCATCCCAATGCATGCATGTCCTAAATGACTTATATGGGACTTCCTAAAAATGAAAACACCTACATGCTGACTCATGAGACTCACCCAAGACATGGTTTTGAACGTGCTAATTGACCTACATGAGACTTTCTTGGATGCAAGACTTCTATATGTTGATTTAAGGAAAAGACTTACTCGCGACATGGGTCTACATGCCCTAAATTTTATATGAGACTTCCTAAAGTGCAAATCCTATATGATGACCTGGAAATGCTACCTTATGACATGGACCTACACTAGACTTCTTAAAAAGACACTCACATGATATGCCAACACGAAAGAAAGACACTCCCATGACATGGGTTTACGCTAGATTTCTAAAAAACAGGTATTTACATGATGACTTTAGACACAAACTTACCTATGACTTAGACCTTATACCAGAATTTCCTAACAAATGAAAAACACTTACATGTTGACTCGAAAAATGACTCAACGACTCACCCATGGCATGGGTTTTCATGACCTAGACCCTATATGAGACTACTATAATGGAAGGCATTCATATATTGACACAGGAAAAGGACTCGCCCATGGCATGGGCTTACATTGGACCTTCTAAAAGTAAAAGACACATGCATGTTGACTCTAAAACAAAGACTCGAGAATAAAGACACTTACATGCAGACTCTACAACAAAGACACTTACAGGCGAACTCTACAACAAAGACTCATCCATGACTTAGGTTTAAAAGGGACTTTCTAAAAATGAAAGACACATGCATGCAGATGTTAACACAAAGACTTATCCTAGACCTTTATATGAAACTTTCTAAAGAATGCAAGACACTCACATCCTGACTCTTAAAACAAAAACTCACTGGTGACCTAGACTCTATATGAGACTTGCTAAAGACACTCACGTCTTGACTCTAAAAACTTACCCATGACCTGGGTTTACATATATGATACCTCCTAACGTGTAAGACACCTATATACTGACTCAGGAAGCGACTAAACTATGACACAAGTTTACGAGTCCTAACCTCTATCCTAAAGAATGAAAGACACTTTTTTACTGACTCAGGAACGCCTAACCTCTGTACGACTCTAAGCACACAACAACAACACTTTTTTTTTTACAACAAGAGCATTATAAAGGGTCGGATAAAGTCAAACATAGCGAGTTGACATAAGTGGGAAAGCGCGAGTGTTTCTCAATTCGGATGGGCTTAAACCACAATCCTACCATTTTAAGGAGAATCCATCACTTGAACTAACAAACTTGTATCAACTCAAGCGATGTTGGCTATTATGCGGACTAGAATAATGCTCGACACACTAACAGCCTAACTTCTAGACTTCTATTTACACACTCTTTTTTTATGACCCAACACATTTATTTATTTATCTCAAGAAAAGTGCAAAGCCATCAAAAGGTGAGTTAAAACAGACTTATAAACTCAATTATTAATTTCACCATGGATGGGCTTACCAACGGGCCAACCATGGATTTTCCAGACTTAATAATCGAATTTATAAATTTATTTTCTCTAACCTTTAGACTATTGCGCGGGCTACAACAACACACCATGACTTTGTTTATTATTAATTATTTTCTTTGGATCCAAAATAAGAGAATACTGAGAAAGACCGAATAAAACCATCAAAGGTGAGTTAAAATGAATCGATAAACAAGGCCAATTAACCTTTAAAACGGATGGGCCTCACAACCAGGCTGCCATGAAATTTAAGGTTAATTAATCGAGTTTATAAACTCATTTTTTCTCAAATTCAACGATTATTACGCAGACTAAAACAATACCTCAAAATTAGTTCTGACTCTAACGAAGACACAACAAACACAAACGCAAACACATATTTACACATAACAAAGACTCAAAACACGTGTTAACAAAAACCTAACAAAGACTCAAACATGTGTTTACACTTAACAAAGACTCAAAGCACGTATTAACAAAAACCTACCAAAGACTTAAACATGTATTTACACCTAACAAAGACTCAAAACGCGTGTTAACAAAAACCTAAGAAATACTCAAAGCACGTGTTAACAAAACCCTAACAAGGACTTAAACATGTGGCAAAGACTCAACAAACTCAAATATATGGCAAAGACTCAACAAACTCAAACACGTGGTTACACAAATACATACACAAACACATACACATGCACAAACACATGCACAGACACATACACATACACATGCACAGACACAGACACAAACACATACACAAACACATGCACAGACACATACATATACATATACACATACACATACACATACACACACATGCACAGGCACATACACAGGCACATGCACAGACACATACACATGCACATGCACATGCACAAACACAAAGACATGCACAAACACATGCACTGACAAATACACATGCATATGCACAGACGCATACGCATACACATGCACAAACACATGCACAGACTCACGCACAGACACATACACATACACATGTACATGCACAGACGCATACGCATACACATGCACAAACACATGCACAGACTCATACACATGCACATGCATAGTCGCATACGCACATAGTCTACAATACACTTTATCTACTTTACGGACCTAACTCTATATAGACCCTAAGGACAACTGATCATTATAAAGGACCGAATAAAGCCAAACATGGCGAATCTAGACTGAGTATGGGAGTATAAGTCAGTGTTTCTCAATTCAGATTGGCCCCAACCACAGGCCGACCGTTTTAAGGAGAATCCGTAACTTGGACTACCTACACATACCAACTCGAGCCACGTTGACAATTACACGGACTATAATAATGATCGACAGGACTGACAGTTCGCCACTTTTCTATGCATTTTTTATTCTATTTGTTTAGGAAAGCGGATATCATAAAGGACTGGATAAAACCAACAACAGGCGAGTTGTAATTAGTTTATGGACTTAATTGCTAAATCCAATATGGTTGGGCCTAACCACGGGCCGGCCATAAGTATGATGGACTCAATAATTAATTCGATAAATTAATTTACTCAAGCCTGGTGACTATTACGCAGTCTAAGACATTATCCGCTAACTTTGTTTGATTTATTAGTCAGATTTTTTGGACCTAAGGACAACTAATCATTACAAGAGGCCAAATAAAGTCAAGCATGGCGAATCAAGCCTAAGTCAGGGAGCACAAATCAGTGTTTCTCAATTCGGATGGGTCCAATCCACAGGCCGACTGTTTTAAGGAGAATCCGTAATTTGGGCTACCAACTCAGACTTAATTCGAGTCATGCTGACTGTCATGCGGACTAAAATAACGATTAACAGGACCGACGACCCTTCTTTCTACCTCAATTTTTTTATTTAATTACCGGAAAGTAGGTATCATAAAAGACTGAATAAAAACAACGAGCAAGTTATAATTGATTTATGGACTTAATTGCCAAATCCGATATGGTTGGGCCTAACCACGGGTCGGCCATAAGTGTGACAGATTCGATAATTAACTCGATAAATCAATTTACTCTATCCCGGTGATTATTATGCAGTCTAAGACTTTACCCACTAACTTTATTTTGACTTTGATTAGGTTTATTAAACCTTCGTTAAGGAGATGTCGTAAAGGGCCACGTAGAATCATTAAAGGCGAGTTGAGTTTACTTTATGGACTAAGGTAATTAACCTTTATAGATAAATGGCCCCAACCACTGGGTCATCCATAATTTTTTAGGTTAATTAACCTAGCTGTAAACATAACTCTTCTCAGCCCAATGACTACTATACGGACTAGAACAACACTCCTAAACTTGGGTCGACTCTTTACAACAAAAGGAAACACATAGCACATAGCATACATATGAACAAGGGGATCCTAACCAAGGCTCTATGTACAAAAGGGGATTATTGGCTAGATAGGCTTATCGGCTCATGTACTCGCCCCGGGTGCATTCTCGTTGTAAAGGCAACTTGAATGTAGGGGTGTTGCTCTTTGTGGCTCGTGTGAAGACCTCGAAGTGTGATGCATGAGTGAATGTGGTGACTAAGTCTCATCTAGTGTAAAGACACCATCAGAGTATAGTCGGTCCTGCATCCCATGGGTAATTTTTGTAGTTGTAAGGAAAAATCTAAACCACCGCTTTAAGTGCGACCCAGCCCACATACGTGGCCGAGAGATAGCCCGGTATATGCAATGTATATATGCCTAAAAGAATGACTTAATACTATAAAGTAAGAATTTAATTTCTTTCCAAATTTTTAAAGCACACTAAACTTTTTTCAAGTTTTACCCACTTTTAAAACTCCCCAGTGGAGTCGCCAAAAATCATGTGGACATTTTTCCTCGCCGTTCGAGCTTCCAAACGTCCACGTTGGATTGGGATGTAATTCAGTGATTTGTGCTGGGGTTTGAACCTTTGAAAAATACCATTTAAGAAATTTTAATTACACATTTCAGGAATAATATTTGTAAAATCACTTTCCCTTTACTTGTGCATTTTATGAGTCATTGAGATTAAACCTTTAAGAGTGAACATCCACTTGTTCCAAACTCTTCAAAATTTAATTCAATTTGTTCATTTAAGTATTAATCTTGGAAGAAAGCAATTTATGCAAGCATTATTTAGAAACATATAAAGAAAAAACCTTAAAGTTGCATCGGCATATTGTAAAACCATGTTTTAGCATAGTTTCTACAACCCGATGTACTTTTAGTTCGAAGTGGGAGTCGCCACCTGACTTTTAAAGGAAAAGCCAAGACAAACCAAAGAGAAAAAAAAAAAGAAAGACCTCGCCTGCGAAACCTAAGAATGGATTCGGGGGTAAGGCTACAAACTTGAAAAGTAGGAACTTTAAGAGTTCGCCTCTCGCAAAAGGAAAGACTCTACTAAAAGTTTTAAGTGTGCTTTTGATAAAGATTGGAAGAGAGATAAATAAGAACTTTATAGAATTATTTCATTGAACATGCAAAAATAGGAATGAAAGAAAGAAATATACAACATGTACACTTTATTTACATAAGGAAGAAACAATTAAAAGCTTACATTGTGACCTTTCTTTAGGGAAGCCTTACCTAGCCTTTGTAGAAGCCTCTCTGGATGCCTTTGAAAGCCTTGAAAACTCCTCTTGAAGATGCCAAAATGGTGCTAAAAGTGGATGGCGAAAGTAAGGTATAGAAAAGGGGGGAGAAAAGGGGGGAGAAAAGGCTCTTTTTGTGGTATTTTAAGTAGTAGAAAGGTTAGGCTTTTTGTGGAATTTTAGGGTTTTATGGAGGAATAATGGAAGATGGAATAAGAATAGAGATGAGAGAGCTTAATTGAGTAGAGAAGTGGAGATAATAATGATGGGAAAGTGATGGAAAGGGATAGGAGAAGGGAGGAAAAATGATAGGAAGAAAGGCTCTTTTTGTGAGTTTTTCGGGGTAGTTTTGTGATGTTTTTTGGAGGTTTTATGGGAGATTTATGTAGGGGTGAGGGAGGATGGGATAAGATTGTGGATTAAAGGATTGAAGAATATGGATAAATAGAGATTAGGATGGCTAGAATGGTTAGAATATGGTGGAAAGATGATAGAAAAAGTGAGGAAGAAGGACTCTTTTATGGTGCTTTTAGGATGTTTTGGGCGGTGTAAGGCTAGGCCTTTTTTGTGGTGTTTATGTGAGAATGGGTAGGATGAAGGTTTAGAGGTTTAGGGAAGGATGGAAATTGGGATTATGGAGGTAAGAAAGTGGTGGAAAGGTGATAGAGAAAGATGGTAAAGTGATGATATTAGAATGGAGATGATGATAAAAATGGGAGAATGATATAATTGAGAGTGTAGGAGAGAGAAGTGATAAATGAGTGAATGAGTGAGTTTGGCTTTGTCAAGAGGGGGTATTTATAGGCTTTAGGAGGAGCTTGAGATACATGAACATACATCACATATCAATCTCGTGGTCCTCGGTAGTCAACAACACATTTTGCAAGGCAGCAAGGGGGAGTGTTTTGGAGTGGACGGCAGCTCGTGGCGAATGAATGTGGGTGTGAACAAGCTTAAGGCCAACCGACCTTGGGAAAGGGGATATATAACTCGAGCTTGGTTCATGTATTCCTTGACGGTGAGGGAGTGAATGCGATGTACACGAAGTCAGTTGTTCACATCATGGACGGTGGGAGCTTATTTGCAAGCTTTATGCATGTTTTTGTGAGGTCTTGAACTTGAGACCTCTTGGAAGTATTTTGCATGTGATATTTACTTAGCTTTTGCATGTCTAAATGAAGCTTAGTTTCTTACATAAAGATCATGCATGAAATAGGCTAGGAAATTCACATGTAATGGTGCATGTGTGCTCGTTTGAACTTGTGCATGTAGAGTGCATGCGAGCAAGTGACATGGCTTATCTTTGGCTTGGCTTCCCTAATTTCCCTAATCCTAACTAAAGTAAATAACTAAATTACATAAAGAGGAAATAATAAAATTTACATTCAAAAGCATATAAAATCTATGCTAAAATCCGATGTCTAAACTAGCTCATCGATCGACTTCTTCTACTTCATTTCTACTTTGTTTATATGGATATGCTATATATTTATGTACCAAATCCCAAGTTACACACACGCGTCGCAGTGGGTGGCGCGCGGCGACCACCGTCCATTAATCTGTCACTTGCCGAGGAGTGTCGCAGGCGCGACAGCCTTCTGCCCAACATACGCCTGGGTCTGCTGTGGTATGTCACGGCCGCTACAACTGGTGTCACGGGCGCGACGATCCGACCATAACAGTGTCGCGGGTGCGACGGAGACGACTCGGGTGCGACAGCACGTTGGGTGCTGACTGCACGTCGGCCAGACGGATGTCACGGGCGCGACGCCCGCTGACTCAGGTGTGACGGTCATCTGTTCCCGACGCTTCCATGCTTGCCGTGGTTCTTGAACTTTCTTTCTCTCGGGACTACACCCGAACCCCGATACCTCCTAACTTCCATTCTCGGGACGGCCCGGTCCGGTTCCGAGGCCTCCGGGGTCGATGCATCAAACGAACCCGCCTAGAAGGTCCCGGGGCCACCCATTGGATGGCCGAGACTAGCGTCGTAACTCCGGAAGTGACCGGGAATTGTAGTTTAAGGCTCGAGATGGACGTGGCGGCTCGCTTGGCGGAGATCACAAGCGCGGAGAACGGAACCTGGGCCTCTTCATCCTCCCCTTCTTGAAGAGGATTTTCCCTCAAATCCGCGTCGGGTTCAACATCCTCGATGTAAGGTGAAAGATCCCCGATGTTGAAAGTAGAGGAGATACCTATATCACCCGGAAGATCAAGCTTGTAGGCATTGTCATTTATCTTGGCCAAGATCTTGAACGGTCCCTCGCTTCGTGGCATTAGTTTACTACTCCTCCGGGAAGGGAACCGTTCCTCAAGTGGAGCCAAACTAAGTCCCCGGGTTTGAATGTGATACCAAGGCGATGCTTGTTGGCTCGGGCCTTATAAAGTTCATTGGTGCACTCGATCTTCTCTCGAATTTACCGGTGAAGTTTTTGGATCTCGACGGCCTTCTCACTTGCTTCAAAGCTAACCCTCGACTATAATGGAAGAGGAAGGAGCTCGATAGGAGTAATAGGGTTGACCCCATAGCAAGTCTCGAAGGGAGAACGTCCCGTAGCAAAAGAAGGGGCCCGATTGTAGGCAAGTTCGGCGTGACAAAGCTTGGCATCCAATTCCTGTAAACTCCTACTCACAAGACCCCGAAGTAATGTAATGAGAGTCTTGTTTGTTACCTCAGTTTGACCGTCTGTTTGAGGGTGACCCCGAAGTAAAACCTTGAACACCAACTCCAAATGTGTAAGATGCTCCGCTTCACTCCTCGAATACACCAGAATATCATCAAAATAAACCACCATAAATTTGCCGATGAAAGGTCTCAACACCTCATTCATAAGTCGCACGAACATGCTAGGGGCATTGGAGAGCCCGAATGGCATGACGAGCCACTCATACAACCCCTCTTTTGTCTTGAATGTCGTCTTCCACTCATCACCTTCCTTCATACGAATCTGATGATAACCACTCCGTAGGTCGATCTTGGAGAAGATACACGAGCCATGTAACTCATCGAGCATGTCATCGAGCCTCGGTATGGTATACCAATACTTGATGGTAATGTTGTTGATGGCTCGACTGTCGATAGACATACAGAAGGTATCATATTTCTTGGGGACCAGGAGGGCCGGGATGGAACAAGGGCTCATACTCTCTCGAACATAGCCTCGAGAAACAAGTTTGTCAACTTACCATTGCAACTCCTTGGTTTCCTATGGGTTGCACCGATATGCCGCCTTGTTGGGGGGTGGAGCTTGGGCATAAGGTCGATTTGATGCTCAATGCCCCAAATAGGAGGTAGACCCAGTGGAAGATCTTCAGGGAACACATCGTGGAATTTGGCAAGAAGAGGGGCAATGAGAGGGTGCTTGGGTGTCACTACCTCACTTGTGTTTGCCTCTAAGAGGAGTAAGGCAAAAATGGTCTTCCCCTTGTTTAGGGCTCGCTCAACCCGTGTTTCGCTCATGTATTTAGGCTCCTCACTTCCCACCCCGGGTTTAGGAGGTATGATTTCATGTGGTACTAGTAGAAGAAGCTTAACCCTCTTGCCCTTGTGGGTGAAAGTATAGGTGTTTTTCAACCCATTATGAATAGTATGCTTGTCAAATTGTCACGGTCGACCCAACAAGATATGACATGCGCTCATGGGAACAACATCACAAACAACAGAATTATCGTAGTTAGCACCAAAAGACAAATTTATGAGGACTTGATTGGTTACCTTAATGCCATCTCAGTCGTTGAGCCATTTGAGTGAATAAGGACGAGGATGAGGCAATAGCGGTAATCCTAGCTTGTCAACCATATAAGTGGATGCAACGTTGGTACAACTCCCTCCATCGATAATAAGGTTGCAAACCTTGCCCCCGACGAAACACTGAGATTGAAAAATCGTCTCCCGTTAGGCCTTGTCAAGAAGGGTTTCATGAGTGTGTAAAACTCGGCTCAAGACAAGAGCATCACCATGCATGTGTGCCACGGGGGCGGTATCCTCCTCTTCACTAGTAACCGCATCCTCAACCACCACTTCGGATTCATCCTGCGTGGTTTTAGTTCCTCACCAATATCTTGGACCTCTTTGGGAGTCAAGGTTCGTCGGTTCGGATAATCCGCCTGATAGTGTCCACACCCATGGCATTTGAAACATTTTCTTCCCCCCATACGCCGAGTAGGATCCATAGGAGACGCCACAACAAGTCCCTTCCCCTTATCGGTACGGGGTATCAAAGGAAACTTGGGTGTCTCACTAGATTTGGGAGTGCCCGATTGAGGAGGGGGTCGGCTTGACAGTGGAAAGTAGGTGCGCGGCACCGTTTTGGAAATAGTCTTCTCTTTCCTCCGTCGCTCAACCCGAAGAGCCAAACTGCACAGATCATCTATGGAGTAGTAGGGTTGGATCTCAACTTTCTTGGCAACCGCGGAATCCAATCCATTCAAGAAACGCATCATGGTTTGCTCTTCCGGCTCTTGAAGGCCACTTTTAATGAGGAGCTGTTCGAACTCCAAGATGTAATCACTGACGGATCTCCTGCCCTGGGTGAGAGCATATAATTTCCTCAAGACGTCCTGTTTGTAGGTGTTGGACAAGAAACGGTGATTCATCACTTGATTGAGCCGCGTCCAAGTAGAAATCCTTGCCCGTCCTTCTCAAACCCGTTGTGCCTTCATGTTCTCAAACCAAAGCGAAGCGGCTTTGGTGAGTTTCAAACTCGCAACCTTATATGCCTTCTCATCATCCTATTCCTTGGTCTCAAAGATCCTATCCATCAATTGGAGCCATTTGATGTATTCATCCGGATCATTGGAACCATTGAACTCGGGGATGTCGATCTTGACGTCTTGGAAATCGTCACGAGGGGGCCTATCATGCACTTCCCGACGAGGTCGACGTCGAGGGGAGCCTCTAGCATCGTCACTCGACTCAAAATTTGGAGGAAGACGGATAGGGCTTTGGCCCCACCTTCGACGTTCATTTTGGATGTGACCTTGCAGTTGCGTGGACATGTTGTTTACTTGAACTGCAAGTTCCTGAACAGCCCGCTCGATACTGATGTTATGGTTCTCTATGGAAGTGACCCGATCGTCTATGGTGACAACTCGGTGCTCGACCTCCAGAGCTCGAGGGCTTCTCCGATGGCTTGGTTCCTCTCGAGCGGAATTAACTTGTCCATCCATATCGAGGGAGGGTAAAGGGCTGTATGTGGGATATATTTTGTGGAGTTTGGGGGTTTTCTTGTAGTTGGCTAAGGGTTCTTTGTGTTCTTCTCACTTAGATATTTCATCGAACACCTTCCGGCACAATTTTCCAACTCCTCCTCAAAGCTCCATGTAAAGCGGTTTTGTAGACCTCGGTATTGTCGTTCTCTCTCAGGGAGTTGGGGCTTCTAAACCTAAAAGTCTATTCCGAATTCTCACCTACTAGATTGAGGGTTCATCATTCATTTGAGAGGTTGGTTTTCAAGCAGATAAGAAACACAAGTAAAGACACAAAGAGAAGAAAAAGGGTTTCGGGAGCTTTAGGCAACCAAAGGATTCATGGTTATATGAGTTTTGTGGTTAGGAAGCAAAAAGATAGGATAAATCATATGAGAATCTTGTTAGAAAAATGGCCACGGGAGTCCCTCTTCCGAAGGTAATACAGATTAACTTCCCGGAAATCCACCATGGATCCCAGGGGTTAATTGAACAAGATTCCCTAGTTAGCCTCTATCTCACTTTCATGCGAGAGTGACTAACTATCCCGTCCTTAGCCTTCCATTGATAAGTGATTAGTAAATTAGAGAGTTTTCGATCCCTAATTCACCCCACTTGAAGGACTAAGGTGGGAGTTAGATTTTTCCCACTAATTACCCCCTAATTCACTAACCCCTATAACTAATCATCCAATAGAGCTTTAGTCACTCCCTTAACCCTAAAACCCTAGCCTCTAATCATATTGAAGAACAAAATAAAACCAACTAAAAATCTAAAACCTAAAGACATTACAAAAACCCAAAACAGAACTCTAAAACAAACTAAACCAAACTGACCTTCACTAAACCCTAATCAAGACCTAACCCCATACAAGACCAAAACCTAACCAAACAAACCCTGAAAACACAAAACAGAACCCTAGACTAACCTAAACAAGACACCCAGAAAAGAACCCTAACCAACTCTTAAGAAAACCTAACCAAAAAAACCTAAAAACTCTAAAACTGACCTCACCCCAGCAAACAATCCTAGGAACCTAAACTGGACCAAAACAGAACACAAACCCACTTAGACCTAATACTGACCCTACCAAAACCCTAAGACAACCTAAGAAACCCTAATAGAAGACCTAGCCAAAACAGACCTGAAACCTAACCCTAGAAAAAGAGAACAAAACCCTAAAACAACTAAACCACAAACCCACGTCCTAGAATCTAAGGACCAAGACAAAGAAGAAACAAAGAAAGAAAAGAAAGAAGAAAGAGGAAGAGCGCCTAATCCCTACACAGACCCGAGACAGAAAGACAGAAACAGAGGAAAGAGAAAGAACAATATCAAAGCGAGAAATCAAACATCCAACAATCACAGTTTCAACCCACAAACTCAGATTCAATACCAATCAAACCAAAAACCGAAAACATTCAAATCAAATACATCTCAATACCCAGATTCAAACCAGTTCAAAATACCAACAACGAAATTAATCAACATTCCCAGAAAATTCGCAACATTACATCCAACATCAAATCTCAGGGTATCGAAACAGTGAATTCGAACCCCAAGATTAATTGCAAAAACATAATCAAACCTAAATCTAATAGCGAATAAAACCCTAATCTAAGACTAAACCTAAGGATGGAGGCTGAAACCAACCATGAAGGCTTCGAATGGCTCTTCTCTCCCTTTTATAGTCGAACTCATCCCTTCTTCTTCAATCTCTGCCGTCGATCTCCTCAATCTCAGACGGTTGAGATGAATTTGGTTGTTGAGGACGAAGATGATGACGATTGTGGTGTATGCGTGGTACTTGCGTCGTTTGCCTCTGCTTATCTCCAAATCTGTTACAACGAAAATGAGAAATAGAGTGAGAGTTTGAGAGATTCGTGAGATTTTGAGAAATAAAAAGAGATGAGAAGAGAGAAGGAGATGAGAGAAGAAGAAAGAAGGAGTTCGAGTTGTTATGGAGGTGTGGTGTGGTTCGGTAGTCTGCGGCGCAAAGAGAACTAGAGAGAAAGGGAGGAATGGGGAAGAAGAGAGGTGAGGGATTGAAAGAATGAAAAATTAGGGTTTGTGGGGGTTTTGTATTCGGTTGGGATAGAAAGGGAGGAAATGGGGCAGGTTTTAGAGCGGGTATGTAGGTCGGGTATTAAGCTGGGTATGGTAGACGGGCTAGGCGGGTTTTAGGAGGGAGTATATGGGTTGGGCCGATTAAAGGAAGAAAATGGAGGGGAATTCGGGTTGGGTTTCAATTAGGAAAAGGAATTAGGAAAAATTTAGGTTTTTATTTCATTTTTCAATTTGATTCAAATTAGTGCTAAAAATAGCTAAAAAAGATAAAATCTAAAAAAAAGCAAAATTACTAAAAGCATAATAAAAAGCCTAATTTAATTATTAAAAACAAGCTAAAAGTCATAAAATAGAGGGGAAAAATCATGCAAAAACGGGTTTAAACACTCCAAAATGCTTCAAAAACACCAAATACAAACACAAAACACTGTATTCCAATACTCTTGGATATCACAGTGGTTGGGGAACACCAATAGATGCAATAAATCCAACAAAACCCAATACTATAGAAATACTACCAAGAACAATGAAGAACCACTCAAGCAAATAAAGAAAAACCAAAGCTCTAATACCTAATGAAGCGTTACCGATCGCATAGAGGGAGATTGATTGCTTGAGTAATGAAGAAAACAAGAGGAAGAACTTGAATAACAATGGAGATAATAGAAGACCTTGGCAAGGAATGTCCACCACCTTAGTCTAACATTTCACAATGATTAATTAGGAGTAATCCACCATCAACTATTAAAGAAATGACTTGAACACCATCAAATAATACTTGGATAAAGTAAACAAGATTTTTGGGGAGCACTCATTCATTTCATATCATAATAACATAAGTTGTCTTGGGAAGAGTGAAAATAAGGTAGTTATACTAAACAGAAAATTAAGCCCAAAACTCAGCAAAAACAAAACGCAAAAGACACGCGCGTGTCGCAGGTGGGTCGCAGGCGCGACGCTGGTAACCGCAGGTGCGATGGCCTTCTGTCCGCCACAATCTGTCGCTTGCCGAGGCGTGCGGCGGGCGCGACAGCCTTATGCCCAACATACGCCTGGGTCTGTTGTGGTGTGTCACGGCCGCTACAACAGGTGTTACGGGCACGACGATCCGACCAGAACAGTGTCGCGGGTGCGACGGAGACGACTCGGGTGCGACAGCATTCTGGGTGTGTGATTGCACGTCGGCCAGACGAATGTCACCGGCGCGACGCCCGCTGACTCGGGTGCGACGGCCGTCTGTTCCTGATGCTTCCATGCTTGATGTGGTTCTTGAACTTTATTGCTCTCGTGACTACACCCGAACCCCGATACCTCCTAACTTCCATTCTCGGGACAGCCCAGTCCGAACCTGAGGCCTCTGGGGTCAGTGCATCAAACGAGCCTGTGTAGAAGGTCCCAGGGCCCATCCATTGGATGGCCGAGACTAGCCTCGCAACTCCGGAAGTGACCGGGAATTGTAGTTCAAGGCTCGAGATGGACGTGACAGCTCGCTTAGCGGAGATCACAAGCGCGGAGAACGGAACCCCGACCTCTTCAATAAGAGAGGTGTATTACAGCTTTAATATTAGTTTTAACCTTAGTCCTGAAGTTTGGCGCTAATCGGTAGATAAATTCAAACATGGAAAGAAAAAGAAAAATAGTGCACGGGCCTTTTTTTCAACCTACGAACTTTAAGGTCCTTTTTTATTCAACCCATAAACTTTAGGGTCCCAAAATAAACAATGAAAAATGAGGGTCCAGAAAATAAATACCTCTATACTTCGGGGTCCAAAATACAAATAACCTCACGGGGTCGACCTTCAAGGTTTACGGCAATGTTGTTCACTTGAGTCACGAGGGCCTCAAGAGTTCGTTCGAGGGACTAGACTCGTGACTCCATACCCGTTTCATGAGGGTTGCGGTGGTGGCTTGACTCCTCTCGATTGGAACTAGTTTCATCTTCCATATAAAAGGAGAGGTAAGGACGGGTTGTGTTTAGGGAATTTTTTTGGAGTTTGGTTTTTTTTTTGTAGTTAGCTAGTGTTTAAGGGCTTGGGTTTCTTTGTGGCTAGCATCCAACAACACCAATCAAACACCTTTCATAGTAATATCGCCAAATTCACCACAAGCTTAGCTCTGATACCAAATGGAGCGTATTGGCGTGGGGGAACGAATGAGCTTGAGTTGGGAAGCTTCTAGAAGGAGAAGAATGGAGATAACCTCTTGATTATCCTTGACATTGGAGATAGATGACGAGGAAGTTCTTCAATCCTTGCTTGAATAATACCAATAATCTTGAACAATCGATCAACAATAGTGAAAATAATCCAAATCAATCAATTACACCAAGCTTGAACACCAAGAAGTCAAGAACACATGGATATGGCTTTGGATGAAGGAAAATTCCACCACCAAAGACCTAGAATTTCACCATGAATAGCTAAAGGACAATCCACCCCTAATCAATAAAGAAATGACTTACTAACACCCCTAATAGATTGGATAAAGTAAAAAAAGATTTGAGGAGAGTATTAGGGAAACCCTAACTTTCATTAGCCTAATCATCAAAGTCTCCCTCTTAAAATGAGGAAAAACGCATTTATATAAGGTAATTAGGCCCTTAAATGCAACCGTTTAATGACGAAAAAAGTCGCGAAAACTTGGTCGTCGCGGGCACGGCGGAGTGGTCGCGGGCGCGACCGATCTGGGCTTGGAGGCATCGCGGGTGTGACTGTTATGGGTTTTGGAGACTTCGCGGGCGCGACCTCACTGGCGACTCGTACTTGGGCAATTTTCTCCGAAGTTGTCACGAGTGCCACGACGTTCTGCTCCCTTTCCTCTATTTTACCTCGGACGTGTAGCACCCGCTACAGGGGCGTAGCGGGGGTGACGACCCTGACTGCCCCTTTGAGGGTGGTTGGTGCCTCGACTCTTCTTCCATGCCTCATACCCTGCACTTTATTTACCCAGGCTACACCCGAACCCCGATACCAAGTACTTTGCCATCTCAGGACAGCCCGGTACAGTCCTGAGGCCTTCGGGGATGGTGAATGCGCGAGCCACTTTGAGGGCCTTGGAGCCCATCCTAAGGATGGTCGAGACAAACCTCGGGTTTCCGGTTTCACCGGATACTACACTTCAAGGCTCGATGTAGTTGTGGCGGACCTCTTGGAAATGGTGACTAGGGATGAGAAAGGAACCTGGGACTCTTCACCTAGCCTTTACCCAAGTTCATATCAACTCTTCTTTTGGTATTGCTAGCTTGGAGTATTCTTCTTTGGGATTGTGATTATCTTCTACATTCAAGACTGTTATTATTATTATTATTATTATTATTATTATTATTATTATTATTATTATTATTATTATTATTATTATTATTATTATTATTAACAAGAACATTATTATCTTCACGTTCAAGCATGGATTTCTTATTCTTCCATCAAGATACGCTCCATTTGGTATCAGAGCGTCCATGTTATTTTTTGCTTGAACTTGTTGTTCTTGAGTGATTTTGGTTATTAGATATTGTTATGATCATATTAGTTATCTCCATTCTCAGTGTGATTTGTTTTGTTGGATTGAACTTTGATTGATCAAGTGTGGAATTGGAGTGTTGTTAGGTTGTGATCATATTGTGATGTTCAGATTTTGGTGATCGGTGGTGATTAGTATTGGTGTGGTTTTTGCTCCTTCAACATTATAGTATTCTTATTGTCTCTCTTGTGCAAAAGATACAAAGAACCCTATGTCGAACACAAAACCAACTACAAAAGAACCTAGCTCCAAAAATATTCTCAAACACAATTCGTCCCTCACCCTTCTTCTTGGTATGGATAGCGTCATTGATCCTAACCAAGAAGAGTCAAGCCAGCGTCAAAGGACACCCATGAGTTCTCCGTTCGAAGAGGCCCCTAACCCGGGCTACGAAAGTTGGTTCTCACGAATTGAAAATGTCCTTGATACTATCACTATTCAACTTGCTCAAATTGATGTACACCTCCAAGTTCAACCTCAACCTACAAGATGAGAGACACATTCCCCTAGTTCCATTCGTCCTCCTCCAAATTTTGAATAAGTGACGATGATGATGGCTTCGTTCATATTTTCCGCCGAAGGGGAAGAGTTGAGCAACCCCCAAGGGATGATCTAGATGATGTTAAGGTTTAGCTTCTCGAATTCAACGGCTCCCTTGATAGTTGATCTGGACGAGATTTGGAATGGGTACAATTGGTGGAATGCATCTTCGAGACAAAGGGGTAGAGCGATGAGTAGGCATTAAGGTGGCGAGTTTGAAACTAACAAAGGTGGATTCCTTGTGGTTTTGAAAGTGAAAGGCGCAACAAGCACGGATGGTCAGAGGAAAATTATCAAAGAGAATCAAAGTGTTTTTGTAGGTTAATCAAAGAGAAGCGGAAAAAAGGAGTCAAAAAGCTCAAAAACCCAACACCTAGATAGGTCGCGGGCACGACGTCTGGTGTAGCGCCCGCGATCAAAGCAGCAGCGAGGAAGCCAGAGTTCCGCCGAAGTTGTAGTGCCCGCGACTCCAGCGTAGCGCCCCCGACAAGCTGAACAGAAAGTCGTGGCACCTGCGACGCAGCTTAGCAATTCAACAAAAGTTTTTCCACCGAAAGTGTAGCGCCCGCGACGCCAGAGGTAGCGCCCGCAACCACGCTCGAAGATTCAACAAGAGTTTTCCCGCTGAAAGCGTAGCGCCCACGACGATAGTGTAGCGCCGGCGACCTACTGAACAGAAGCTTGTGACACCCGCGACGCCAGACGTAGCGCCTGCGACGACCTAAAAATTCGTAATTAATGAAGCAGCAGCGGGGATTAGGGTTTTTGCTATTATTTTTTATTATTTCCCTTCTTAAGTTTTATTATATATTCAGGGACAATTAGCCTTAGAACAATCAATTAGTTTTAGATTAGTTCTTTAGTTTTAATCTTAAGCCTTCTTTAGTTTTCTCTCAATTGTAATTCACTCTCTCTTTTAAGTTAATTCAATTTAATCCATGTTCCCCATTCCTTCTTGCCTTCATTCTTAGTTGTTTTCAATGTCTACTAATTCAATCTTGTTAGAGTTAGTTTCAACCAAAAATCTAATTTTTAGTGAAGAGGAGGATTAAGGTTCCCCGAATTCTCCCTTCGAGTGAAGATTTGGGCAGTCTTAGTAATACAAATCACACTTTTTCTTGTTTGTTCGAGAGGAAATTCGTGACTCAAGTTCAAGAAGCAAAGCCAAGTAATTCAGGTTCATGTTTTCTTTTCTTAATTTCATTATTCGATTCAGTTTTAGTTCATTATTTACTATTTTTAGTTGCATTCTTAGTTATGAATTTTTCTTTGCAGTTTAATTTCCTTCATGTTTAGATTAGTTTAATTGTTTTTCATTGTTTATTGCTTTCGACTCAAAACCCTACCAAACCAATTTCCTAACCTGACACACCATCCCTGCGGATACGACAACCCTACTCTGAAAACCCAAAAGACACAATCGAAGACCTTTCAACCTTCCTCTTGCTCCTCCTCCAAGGCCAAGTCCCATGGTTTCGCCTAGGCCGCGGGATACTCCTCGTACTACTCCACCGCACCTAGAGTAGAAAAGGGTAAAGGAATATCATATCCTTCGCCCACGGCCTTACCTAAGAAGATAGAAGGGAAGAAGTGTTTTAAATGTCAAGGCTATGGACATTTCCAAGCCGATTGCCCTACAAGGAGAACAATGATCATCCAAGAGATCCAAAAAAATCGAGAACAAGTTGTTGGATGCACAAAAAGATCAGGAGTTTGTAGTGGAGGATGGTAGTGAGTCTAAAGATGATGATGTTCCCACTACTCTAGGTCTCATTCATGGTGAGATGCTTGTGTTAAGATGAGTTCAACATATGAGTAAGGAATTGGTGGATAAAGCACAACGACAAATGATATTTCACTCCGGTTGTACCGTAAATGGGAAGATTTGCAATTTGATTATTGATTGGGGAAGTTGCACGAATGTGGTATCTACTTATGTTGCTGAGAAGTTGGGGCTACCTCTTACTTCAAATCCTCGGCCTTATGCTTTGAAGTGGTTGAATGACAAGAGAGAAATCAAGGTGACGAAACAAGCTTTATTTGCTCTTTCTATTGGCTCTAAATATCGAGATCGATCTTATGTGATGTGGTGCCCATGAACGCTTGTCACATATTATTGGGGTGGTCATGGAAATTTGATAGATGCGTCGTTCATGATGGCTTTGAGAACACCCACATCTTTGCCACTAGCAAAAAGAGGGTCAAACTTGTACCTTTAGCTCTGCATGAGCTGCTTCCGTTAAAACCCGAGGTGGGATGTGAGGAGCCTAAACATATGAGTGAGACACGGGTTGAGAGGGCTCTTAGAAAGGTCAAGGGAATATATACCTTGCTCCTTGTTGAAGCTAACAAGAGTGAGGAAGAGAAACTCATCAACCCTCTAGCGACCCCGCTCATTGATCGGTTACTGATGTCTTTCCGGTGGATTTTCCACACGGCCTATCGCCCCTCCAAGGGATCGAGCATCATATTGACCTCATCCCTGGAGCACCCTTATCGAATCGAGCGGCATATCAGTGTAATCCAGAGGAGACTCAGGAGTTACAAAGGCAAAAGGTGAGCTTGTGGAGAAGGGATATTTGCAGGAGAGCATGAGTCCATGTTTGGTATCGACGCTACTTGTGCCGAAGAAAGATGGAACTTTTCGAATGTGCGTGGGCAGTCGGGCTATCAACAACATTACGATCAAATACTGATACCCCATACTAAGGTTGGATGATATGCTAGATGAGTTGCATGGTTCCCAAATTTTCTTGAAAATTGACCTTAGGAGCGACTATCTTCAGATTCGAATGAGGGAAGGTGATGAATGGAAAATCGCCTTCAAAATGAAAGGAGGATCGTATGAGTGGATGGTTATGTCATTCGAGTTGTCCAACACCCCGAGTACTTTCATGAGACTTATGAACGAGGTATTGAGGCCTTTTGTTGGCAAGTTACTTGTGGTTTATTTCGATGACATATTGGTGTATTCTTGGGATGAAGGCAAGCCTAGTCCACCTTGAGAGTGTATTCGAGTTATTGATGAAGCAAAGACTATATGGTAAGATCAAGAAGTGCGACTTTTGTACCTTCCAAGTCATCTTCTAAGGGTACATAGTTTCAGGAGGAGGGATCTCTATAGATCCATCCAAGGTGGAGGTCATCCGTACTTGGCCAACCCCCACTTCTATCACGGAGGTCCAGAGTTTCCAAGGTCTTGCATCCTGCTACCGAAGGTTTATTCGAGGATTTACTACTATCGTTGAACCTATCACAGAGTGGATGAATAACAACGTGTTTGAGTAGACCAAGTCGACTCAAATGGCATTTGAGAAGCTGAAAATTGCTCTATGTGAGCACCCGTTTAGGCGTTACTGGATTTCACTCAAGTCTTTGAGGTGGATTACAATGCGAGTGGTGTGAGCATCAGGGCCGTTCTAATGCAAAATCTTCGACCAATAGCCTATTTTAGTGAGAAATTGAATGGGTCTCAAAAGAACTACTCGACATATGAAAACGAATTATACGCTCTTGTTCGAGCTTTGGACCATTGGTCTCATTACCTTCGACTGAACCAATTTGTTCTCCAATCCGACCACGAGGCTCTTAAATATTTAAATGGCTAACACAAGTTAAATTCTCGCCATTCCAAGTGGGTCGAATTCCTCCAAAGTTTCAACTTTGTGGCCAAACATCAAAAGGGAAGCGTGAATATGGTGGCAGATGCTTTATCAAGGAGACATAGTTTTTTATCTTTAATGGAAGCGCGGGTTCTTGGGTTTTAAGTTATCAAGGAGTATTACAAGGATGATGAAGACTTTCTATCTTATTTGAGTGGAGATGGATGTCGTTATGTGTTGTAAGATGGTTGTTTATTCAAGGGAAACAAGTTGTGCATACCATGTTGCCCTTTTAGGAGACTGTTGATTAAAGAAGTTCATGGAGGAGGTCTTGCTGGACATTTTGGCATCAACAAGACCATTGATATGCTTAAAGAACACTTTTATTGGGCCAAGATGGGAGGAGATGTGCATGAAGTGGTCGCAAGGTGTGTCACTTGTCAACAATCCAAGGGTGTAAGAGTTTATACACCCTTGGTGATTCCTTAAGGTCCTTAGGAGGACTTGAGCATGGATTTTATAGAAGCAGTAACCCAGGCTCAAAAAGGAAAGGACGTAGTCATGATCGTTGTCGATCGATTTTCAAAAATGGCATATTTCGTTGCTTGCCAAAAAATGGATGATGCTACGTACAGAGCACCTTTATTCTTCGAGGAGATTATAAGACTTCACAAGACTCCAAGGAGCATAGTATTGGACCATGACTTAAAGTTCATTAGCCATTTTTGGAGGTCATTGTGGAAACTATTGGGGACCAATCTACTCTTTAGCACCTCTTTCCATCCCCAAACTGACGGCCAGATGGAGGAACAAACAAAACTCTTACCACTTTATTCCGGGGCTTGGTTAGTCGAGGCTTGAGGGATTGGGACGTGAAGTTGAGTCACGCGGAGTTTGCATATAACCAATCCCTCTTTTGCCACGGATCACTCCCTGTAACAGCCCCAGTTTTTGGGGTATTACTTAGCAATATTTTAATCCATTTAATCTTGCTTTAGCGGAAGCTTATAAAGTTGGGAGTGTTACCGCCACTTTCCCAAGCAGTGAGAAAGCATGGCTTTTGATGCGTACTCTAATGAAATAAAATAATAAGGTTAAAGGAAAATTAAAAGATGAGTCATTTCTATTTAAATAATTAATATTCAATTTTTCTAAGAACTTCTACTTGAACAAAATGTTCAATCTAACTAATACAATTGTCTCGAGTGACTAGTTTGACCTCGGTGGCTCCTCTATTCACTGAAACATATCCCCATGGGTACCTGCCATCTAAACCAAAACATAAAACATGAGTTTTGACCTCAGTACAATGCAACCCTATCTCGAAAAATTCATTTTATTTCAGTTATTTCAATTCATTTTGCAAGAGGCAGAGAGGGAAATAATGCAAGTAAAATATGATATTTGCTGATAAAATATATAATCACGGGTATATATTTCTAGGTGTGGAACCCTTTTTATGTTATTGTTGAGCCAGGCTATATAACCCTAAGACCTTGTCCTTCGCTATGCGCACAGCTGAGTCGGCTATTAACTCAGACACCGGTATCGGGAATGCTGTTAAGGGTCTACTAAAACTTGAGCTAAGAAAATAATTGGAAACATATAATAATGTTGGTTCTTGGTTTTGCATGTAAAAATATTTGAATATAAAACGTAAAATGCATGATATAAATATTTGGGCATATAATTAATATTGTATAATTGCGATAAAGTCAATAGCAATTGCATGTACCTTTCTTCCCGTACTTTGATGGAGTTAATGAAACTGGAAATTATCCCAACTTTTATACCAAAATACATGTATAAAATTATTAAAATTGTAATTAGTAAAATACTATAAATAAGGTATAATAATTGGGAAGTATGTAGGGATTAGGATTTGGATAAAGAATTACCCCAAAATATTAAAACATGGCTGAGGTTTATAACTAGCAGCTTGGCCCAATAAAGGCAAGACTTTGCTCACTTCATAAAACCCAAGTCAGATAAAATAGAGCTCCCCGCCCCTTTCCTTCTTGTTCTAACGTGCGGTAGGCAGAGAAAACAGAGGAGGCTTGGCTCCGGTCGGCGGTGGTCAATGGAAGACAGGGCGGAGGTTTTCAGTGTATTCGGCGGCGATAAGAACCACCAACACCGTGGTGGTTTTCGCGGTGGTTTAGGGGCGCACCACCGAGGAGAGAAAGAGAATTGAGTCTAGGTTATTTTGGAGGGTTTTGGGCAGTTTTTTGGCTGGTTTCGGGTGGTTCTTCTGGTGTTTTTCACCGAGTAGGGGTGGTAAGATGGTTGTCTTGGTGGTGGTGGTGAATGATGGTGATGGTGGTTCTCTGGTGGTGATGACAAGAAGAAGGGAAAAAGGAGGATGAAGATGGATATTTATGATTGTGTTCAATCTGATGGTTAAATTCTCCAATTTGGTTGAATAAAAAGTGTAAGGTTTGGGCGGGGCTAATATAGCAATGGATGATAAAGCTTTGTTGATAATTCTTTAGAAGTGTGACTTCAAAAGGCTTCGTTGAATGGACTTTAGTCTTGGGCAGGCAAAGCTTAGTGGAGGGTGAGGGAGGTGGAGCTAGAAGAGATAGTTAACAAATTATTTGGATGGTTTCTTTTAGATAGGAGGGGTTCTAGTTGGTGGAAGTAGGAGAGGAATTCAATTTGGTATTGAATGTGACCTTTGGGGGAGACCATTGGAAGAGAAGTCAAGAACTTGCAGATGAAGAAGAAGAAAAAAACTAGGATGAGGGTGGTGGTGATGTAGAAAAATATTCTCCTTTAGGTACCAAAAAGCAACCCTACTATGTTGATTATTATTAACTAGGAAAACTAGGAAATGCTGAAAATTATTAGAAAAATTGAGTAGGGAAGAAAAAGTAGATTACTATTATTAGAAAAATTATTAGAAAAATTGAAAAGTGACCCCTTTCTACTCTACCCCATGCCTTAGCCAAGATTCTCATGGAGTTTCGTCCCGAAGGACGTCACAATCGCGACGTCAATGTCACGACCATGACGAGCTGGAACCCACCCCTTGAACATCACGACCGCAACGAAGTTGTCATGACCGTGGCACTTTTCATCATAGTTCAGCGCCGCGCTCATGACAACATGGGTCACAACCGTGACACAACGAAGCCAATTTTGAGTGGGTGTCGCCCCCCGCCCCATCGCGACCACGACACTCGATGTCGTTCCCGCGAAGGAAATCCCTGGAAGTTGCCCTCTTGATCAAGCCACCTATCACGATCACGGTGCCCTGAGTCACGCCTGTGATGATCCTGCTTTCCCGGATTTCTTTGTATTTCGTTAAGAGTAGCTTTGTCTTTTCTTTTATAATCAATGTTATTATGTTTTTAAGTCAAAATCATTCATTGCATTTCTGAGTTGGTTTAGGCTCTAAGATGTAATCTCTCTTGGGGTTAATCTCTATCCTTACCTATAAAAGGGTAATTGGAAAAGAGAGGGCATTAGCTAAGTTGAATGAATTGAATGGTATTTTTTGAGACCAACTCAAAACCTCTCTCTCAAAGCTTGTTTACTTTATCCATTTAATTAATAGTGGTGTTACAAGTTCTTCCTTTATTGAATTTGTGGTGGAAATCCTTTATCAAATTCATGGTAGATTGTCAGTTCTTGATGGTGGCCTAGCCTTTACCCAAGTTCATATCAACTCTTCCTTTGATATTACTAACTTGAAGTATTCTTCTTTGGGATTGTGATTATCTTCTACATTCAAGACTTTAATTATTATTATCAATAAGAACATTATTATCTTCACATTCAAGCATGGATTTCTTGTTCTCTCATCACGATACACTCCAAGAAGAATACACAAGTTTTCAACAAACCAAAAGACACCAAAATTACTGAGGTCACTTTTTTGTCATATTTACAATTTTAAAATAGTAACCTAGCTTTTTTCCCTTCATATTTGAAAAAATATTGTGCCTAGAGCAAAAGTAAAATATTAAAAAAAATATATTAAGCCTAAACTCTTATTTAAAAATAAAATTTGAGTGATGTTGGTTTGCTCAACCACTTCCATTTCCTAAAACCATGAATCCATCACAGACTCGAAAAATTTGTCTAGCCTGCCCCATTACTTTCAAATGCTTTAAATTCATCATGAAATTTGCTATGTGATAATAATTTTTTTTCTTTTAAGTTCGAATTTGCTTATTTCATCAATCAATTCGGATGATCAACAAATGATATTGGCAACTTGAGATTAATTTATTAGCATGGATAATCAGCGTAAATACATCACGGAAGTAAATGTAAATGTAACTCATAATAATGGATGAATACTTTATATTTACAAGTGGTTAGAGATGAATGACCTGCAAATGAAATACATGAGAAAGAAAAAATAGGCATGTTGTGATACCTTTTAGAATATCCATTTTTTTAAAGCAAATAGTTTCGGTTCTTGAAACATAATGGTCTAAATTGATTTTCAAATTGCTTTTTTAAAAGGCTTTTGTGGGTGCCGTAGAAATTAGTCTCTCCATGAACTTCAGTTCATGGGGAGAGACTGTCTATATCCAGATCTCTCTGACCGCACTCAAACGTGTTTTTCCTAATAGTTTTTGTTTTTGTACTAAACACCGACTCTACTTAATCGCAAGCGCATAGTGTAGATTATAGTAGTGGTAAGTAAGGTCAATCCCACGGACAAGCAAGTTAGATAGAGAAGGAAATGGTTAGAAAAATGGTTAAGTACTTTGGCGGACAATGATTAAACATGGAGTTCGATTGAAAAAGTACTGAAACAACAAATGAGAAGTATACAATTCAGTGGGTTTGGGTTAGATATGTTATTACTAAGAGAATTAGTAATAGTTTAGGGTAGGTAAACAAAATAAAAGTAAAAGGATGAACAGAATTTATACAGGACATATGAACATTATACAAGAGAAACAAGAATAATGCAAACAGCTCTTAACTCGACTTATTACTCAAGAAGTAATTTTGATGGGAAGATAAACATATAATGAATGTCATGGGTGTGTTAAAGAGAAAGAAGATATTCCTAATGGAACCTTATCTTGATTTTGCACCTCGTCGTAAATCAAAAGAAGAACCAAGAAGATCCGAGGGAACTCCTTAAGTACTAGAGCCTTGACACGCAAACCCCTTACTTATCCTATTAACTTCTGAATGAAGCACCGAATATATTTATTCAAAGATTCATGTGCTTCTTTCATGATCAACACTAATATAATCAATACTATAACTTATATTTCCATCATTAGACTTCTATTTTCACTACTTCATCGATGTCTTAGATCATGCAATAATAACTGGCTGGGCATTTATGCGAACAATAAGCACTTAAGAGAAAAATAAATTAGCTTAACACCTAATCATATATGAAACAACTTCAATTGCAATAATCATGAATCATCTTACCATAGATTCTCACAAAACATCCGGCATAAGTGGTTCATTTAACAACTAAACAATGAAAGCAAATAAACTAACATTTAAACTATAAAAGCAATTAAAAGATAAACAAGAGAAAATTCAAACTTCTTAAAGATGATTGGATGATCATCCTTCCTTGGATTTTGGAGCGTATCGGGCTGGGGCCCGATCCCCAAAATTCATGGCCTTCAAGTCTTTCCGCACCCCCTCCCGAGAACACGAGAGAAACAACTCCAAGATCGGGTGTGGAGTCCATTTCAAGGTGGACCCGGGACCTCGGAGGCGTATTCGGGTCATCGTTGGGTGTGGTATCCACATCAAGTAGGACCCCGGACCATGGAAGTGGAGCTAAGGGTCCTCATCGGGACTACTTCGGGCCCTTAAAAGGGTTCGGAGTCCTTCGGCAAGAATAAGCACAAAGGGGTCAACGTGGGTTGTTGGAATGGATGTGTCATCACTCTTTCGACCATAACTTTTTCAATACAACTCCGATTGGCTTCAAATTTTGGAAGCTTAAAGTAAACACCGAGAGCTTTCCAACAATATCTTATGGGCCTAAAACAGAGTTTGGGAGAGGAAGTTATGCGTGTTTGAAGTCGACAGAAAAACTGTCCAGCCTTTGCGCTCGCGACAGCATAGGTCGCACCCGCGACCTCTTTCTGCCAGATGCTGGTCGCTGTATCAGTTGAGTCGTCACACCCATGACTATCACGTAGCGCTCGCGACCTCCCACTGCCCAAGCGATGACTTTTGTGTCTGATGGTTGCCAGCGCCCGCTTCCAGACGTCCGTCGCACCCGCGACGGCTTGCTGCTATGCGTGACTTTTGTATCCAAATGTTGTGTTTTGTTTTAATTTTCCCTAACACCCCCTAGCTTATTTCCAAAATAGTTTTGATGATTATGAACATGCTTATGCATTTGTTAGGGTTTTCCGTAGTTTTCTCCCAAAAATCTTGATTACTTTATCCAATCCATTGGTGGTGTTTCAAGTCATTCCTTTACTGATCATTTAGTGGATTTTTCCTTTATGATGGTCATGGTGGGGTGTTAGGCTTTGGTGGTGGATTCCATCCTTTATCCAAGGTCATACCCAATCCTTCTAGTGTTCAAGCTCATGGTTGATTGATTTTGATTCATTTTCCAAGTTATTAATCATTGATCAAGAAGATTGTTACTAATTCAAGCATGGATGGGTGATTGGGTCTCATTTCCACATCAGAGTTCATGGGTGTTCAATGGGTTTCTCTCATCTCCTCAGCCTAACATCAACAACTCAAGCTATTTCATTACTCCCCTCCACGCACACGCTCCATTTGGTATCAAAGCTCAAGGTTTGGTTTAGCTTGAGTTTTGTTCATTGTTCTTGCTAGTAGAGTTTCTCTAGTGTTGGATTTTGTGGATTATATGTAAATATTTGTGTTCCCCATTCCCTTTGCTATCTAAGATTGTTGGAATATATTGTATTGTGTTGGTATTTGTTGGATTTGAAGTCATTTGGAGCTTTGAGGAGAAATTGGAAAATAGTGCACGGAAGGTGTTCGATGAAATATCTACGTGAGAAAAACACAAAGAACCCTTATTCAAACTCTAGCCAACTACAAGAAAACCCCCAAACTCCACAAAAACATTCCAAACACATACCGTCCTTCACCCTTTCTTCGATATGGATGGCGAAGCTAGCTCCGATGGAAAGAAATCAAACCGACGCCGAACTCCTCGAGATCAAGCTATCGAGAACCGGCTCTCCGCCTGCGAGAATCGATTCTCCACCATCAAGCGGACTCTTGAGAACCTTAAGGTCCAAGTACACAACATTGCCATCAACCTCCAAGATTAACCCCAAGTCAAATGAAGGAGGTCTGCACAAAGTCCAATCCGTCCTCCTCCCTCCTACGAGTCGAGTGACTATGATAGAGGCTCATTTCGACGCCATCGTCGACGGGAAGCGGTTGAAAAGCCCCCACGGGATGAATTCTATGATATCAAGATCAAAATTTTAGAATTCAATGGCTACACCGGTCCGGATAACTATCGTGAATGGGTAAAAATTTTGGAGAAACTTTTTGAAGCTAAGGAGTATAGCGATGAACTGGCCGTCAAAATTGCAAGAACGAAACTCACTAAGTCTGCATCTCTTTGGTTTGAGAGCGTCAAATTGCAAAGGACTATGGAGGGTCAATCGGAAATCAATTCATGGACGAGGCTAAAGTGATTGATGGATCGACAATTCTTGCCTAACACTTGCAAGCGTGAGGTTAACCATGAACCCATTTCATCACTTGATGGGCAAAGAAGAATTAAGCAAGCAAAGGTCGATCTCATGCCTAACGAGGGACCTTCCCTTGATCTATGTGAGCCCCTTGGCGATATTGTTGAAGCTCCATGCCAAGAGGAGGATGAGAACATCGATCTTGCCCTTCCTCTCGTTCTTACGGAAGAATCCCAACAAGAAGCTCCGATGAACATCTCGACATCGCTTTTGAGTAGTCAAGCAACAACGGAGTTGTCACCAACACCTCTCACGGCCTAGTCATTTATGATCTCCCCTATGAGAATAATGAGGTAACTTCCAACTCACCTATGAAGTTCAATGACTCTTGCTTGGATGTAGGATGTAGGATGTTGCGACATAAAGTCCTTGGGTGAGTCGTGCATGATCTTTGGGAGACATTGGATGTTTGATGATGTTTGTTGGCGTGATAAGTTATATGATGAGCATGTGATGTCCACGATTGAGAATACTCTATATTTTGAGTGGTATGCTAGGAATCTTGGTGTTTTCTTTGTTCTTTGAGAGAAGTATAAGTTTGATGAAGCCAAGATTCTAGTTCAACCAATGTTAATGAGCTCGTCGTTTGTGTCGTCCATCAATGAATATTGCTTGCATGTTGGTCATTGTGATGTGAACTATTTGAATATAGCGTACATGGTATTTGGGCGATATTGGTTATTCGAAGATTTGTTGCCGAATGAGTGCTACCGGAAATTTGGTATGCAATATTTATGGGAGTGTATGTTGAAAGAAGGTCATTTGCTTGAATGTGGTTATTTGAATCCCTTAGCCCCACATCAAATCAAATCTTGGGTTGGGAAGTGAGTTGAGGAACCTCCTATCGAGCAAAACACGGGATGAGTGTGCTCTTGGTGAGGGCAAGCGATCCCTAGCTTTGTCTTTACCGAGTAGCAAGCTTAGTGAGGTTGAGTGTTCCCTAACTCCACAAAAGTTTCCTCCTTCCGTCCTTTATCCTTCACCCCCAAGCCTCTTCAAAAATTCCTATGTCTTCAAGCAGGGTGGAGTCATAGCGTGGTCATGATCTGTTTGTTGGAGGGTTCGTGCAACGGTTGGCCGAATCATGGAACGCGCATTCATTTTAACTCCTAAGAGTTGAGGGAAACTCTTTTTCAAGAAGGGGGGTATGGAGCGTATCGGGCTGGGGCTCGATCCCCAAAATCCATGGCCTTCAATTCTTTCCGCACCCCCTCCCGAGAACACGAGAGAAACAACTCCAAGATCGAGTGTGGAGTCCATTTCAAGGTGGACCCGGGACCTTGGAGGCGTATTCGGGTCATCTTTGGGTGTGGTATCCACTTCAAGTGGGAACCTGGACCATGAGAGTGGAGCTACGAGTCCTCATCGGGACCTACTTCCAGCCTTTAAAAGGGTTCGGAGTCCTTCGGCAAGAATAAGCACAAAGGGGTCAACGTGGGTTGTTGAAATGAACGTGTCGTCACTCTTTCGACCATAATATTTTCAATACAACTCTGAGCGACATCAAATTTTGGGAGCTTAAAGTACACATCAAGAGCTTTCCATCGATATCTTATGGGTCTAAAATAGAGTCTGAAAGAGGAAGTTATGCGCGTTTGAAGTCGGCAGAAAAACTACCCAGCCGTCGCGCCCGTGACAGCATAAGTCGCACCCACGACCTCTTTCTGCCAGATGCTGGCCGCTACGTTCGTTGGTCGTCATGCCCGCGACTATCACGTAGCGCCTGCGACCTCCGACTGCCTAGGTGACGACTGTTGTGTCCGATGGTTGTCAGCGCCCGTTTCCAGACGTCCGTCGCACCCGCGACGCATGGGGTCGCACCCGCGACGGCTTGCTGCGACACGTGACTTTTGTGTCCAAATGTTGTGTTTTGTTTTAATTTTCCCTATTAGTATAAATACCCCCCTTAGCTTATTTCCAAAATAGTTTTTGATGATTATGAACATGCTTATGCATTTGTTAGGGTTTTCCGTAGTTTTCTCCCAAAAATCTTGATTACTTTATCCAATCCATTGATGGTGTTTCAAGTCATTCCTTTATTGATCATTTGGTGGATTTTTCCTTTATGATGGTCATGGTGAGGTATTAGGCTTTGGTGGTGGATTCCATCCTTTATTCAATGTCATATCCAATCCTTTTAGTGTTCAAGCTCATGGTTGATTGATTTTGATTCATTTTCCAAGTTATTAATCATTGATCAAGAAGATTGTTACTAATTCAAGCATGGATGGGTGATTGAATCTCATTTCCACATCAAAGTTCATGGGTGTTCAATGGGTTTCTCTCATCTCCTCAACCTAACATCAACAACTCAAGCTATTTCATTACTCCCCTCCACGCACAAGCTCCAGCTTTGGAGCTCTTCTTCTTCTAGATCCTGCTCACTCTTAAAAGAGAAAAAAAAAAGGATGGATAATGACTTGATAATGAACTTGGAGTTGGAGAGTATGAACTTTCTCCACTGAGTGAGGGATGATTGAGATGAAAAGGGACTTCAGCCAACCAAATTGGGATGGTTTAGAAGCTGCTGGAAGCTTCTATTTATAGTAGAGGATAACAAAAAGAGCTTCCTGAAAATAAGTTGTATATGCTACCAGGACACTATCGGAGTTATGAACACGGGTGTTTGTGCTAATCAAAATGGTAGTGGGGCCACAACATGGGTTTCTGTATTGAGAGTAGCCTAAAATTCCTTAATTTCTCTTATGGTTTTCTGCTTTTTGGCACAAGATTCTCTAGTCTTCCTTGACTTTTTACCAAGAATCAATATTAACCCTAGAAAATATGCTACTTTGGCACCTAGAGGGGGGGTGGGATTCAACCTACTTCTAGAAAATTTTATTAAGAAATTAACCTAGTTAAGAAATCTAGCTAATATACTTAATAGCAATAAGATTATATTAATAATATGTTGGAAATACTTGGTAAAATTAGGGGTGATAAAATTAGACAACACATTTTTTTATAATCTTTTTATAAAAATGTAAAAATTTAGCTTAAAATGATCCAAAATAACTTTACTAAGAAGATGTTATGAAAAAAGAATACCAAATTCGTGGGTAAAAGTTAAATTTGGGTAACTTTTGGTGATTTTTGGTAAATTTCGGTAACTTTTGATTAATTTATGCTAATATATCAAAATTAACCTTTTTTATTTTTTATCTTTAATAATTTTTGATAAATTTTGATAAATTTAGGCAAAAATTAATAAATTTTGATAAATTAAATTTATCTATAAATTTGACAAGCCCATAGCTCACAAAATTTGACCTCCAATATATGCCCAATATACCTACACCCAAACTTGTGAAGCACAAAGCCCAACAATTACTTGTGACGGCATGGGACCACGAGTAGACTACATATATTCAAGGTGGTCCACAGGACCTCATCAAAGTCCAACTTAAACGGATGTTGGGGGGAACATGCACAAAGCAAAAGCATGCTTTTATTTAACGACTAATCAAATAAAAACATTCAAGTCCCAAAAAAAAAAAAAAAAAAGAAAGAAGATGATGTTTAGGATTGTACTTCCTCTGTTCCATATTAATTGACATTTAAATTAATTTTTTTGTTCCAAGATAATTGTTACTTTTCATTTTCCAACACTTAATTTAATATTATTTTAACTTTAATAATTATGTTAACTTTTTATTTTTTCAATTAATAAAAATTACCCCTACTCAAATTCTCTCACTAGCTACATGTTATTATCCAAAAAAACACTAAATATGTGTGTAGTTTTTTTAGTTAAACCTTGGTAGTTTTTTAGTACGGTTTTGAATATCACTCTATATTGATTTTTTCTTGCATAATATATTATTAATAATTGAAATATTATGCTTTTATGATAAATTTTTCGTTACTGAATCTAATAGTGGTATTTTTTTATATAGCAACTCGTTGTACTATATATTAAAAAATTTGTTGTCAAAATTTTTGAAATTTGATTACACGATTTCTAAAGACGACAATTAATATGGATTGGAGGGAGTTATTCATAATATATCTATCTTTATTATTGGATATTAGAATAGTTATTTTATACCTAGGGGATTTTAATGTACTTATGATGATTTTAATGGTGATGAACTGGTCTGAAGGATCATTTAAGTAAAGCTTGTATTGAATTCTTATGGGTCTCGGAAAATTTCCATCGTCAGTCACATTATTCTTGATATCGGTTCACCATCTCTCAAGTCATGGTAATACATTAAAATTATCTAAGCATAAAGGTCAGTTTACTAGTACTCCCTTCGTCCCAAATAAATTGTCCATTTTGCTTGTTCAAAGTCTTCAAGGTTATATTTTTTACTGTTAATATTTTACGTTTTACCTTAGCAAGATTTATAATATTATACTTAAATAAAAATATTTTTATCACAAATCTAATAACAATGGTCTTATATGATAACTGGACATATTATTTGACAAATTAACAATCAAAATTTACAAAATTTAACTCCATTGATTAAACATGAACAAATTTTCTGGAATGGAGGGACTATCTATTAGTAAAAGTTCAAAAGAATAAAAAAACAATTTTGAATTTGATGGTGGTCATTTACATCTCTCCACGTCAGCTGCTCACATGAACTCTGCTCATAATCCCACCCTTTTGCCTTTGCTCCTCCCTCCCTTTTTTTCCTCTTTACGCTGTAAATCACGTTTCTCTCTCCCAACATCGTGATTGAGTTGAGTTGAGCAGCAAAAATCAAATCAAAATCACCATCATTGCTTCCAAATCCCATCCTCATTCCCTCAAATCTTCAACTAATAGTATCCAATTTCCGTCAAATTTCCTGCTTTTTTCCCAAACCATTTTCATTCCACCCCAGAAATTCAACCTATTCCATCTGCTAAAAATGGTCAAATTTTGAGTTCGGAAGTTGCGATAATGGACTCTTTCGCAACGAAGATCAGAAAACGGGGGTGTTCACCCTCATCCTCAACTTCATCCCTTGTCCAAAACTACAGATTCAAGCGAGCAATCTTAGTCGGAAAACGAGGAGGAAGAGGAAGATGCGATCGAGGGGGATCATCCAGTACACCAGTCCCCACCTGGAGAATGGTGGGCTCGAGCCCGAGATCGAGATCCCCCTCCGTCATTCTACGCGCCGCCGCCTCTCCGAGTATCTCCGGGCGGTCGAAGGGCGGAGATGCGCCGGTTTCCGCCCGGAAACTGGCGGCGACGCTGTGGGAAATGAACGATGTGCCGTCGCCGTCGCCGTCGAAGGAGTCGAAGAGGGCCGGAAGAAGAGAGGAAAGGATGAGGAGGAGACATAAACTGGGATTCTCCGAAAATTCAGGGTCTCTGCCGCCACATTTGTCGGATCCTTCTCATAGTCCTATATCTGAGGTGGGTTTTTTCGATTTTTTTTTTCGTGTTTATACTCCTTCCATTCCATATTAATTTTCCTTATAGTACTTTCATATATTATAACATTGTATATATTGAGAATGGGTGATGTCAATGGACAAGTGTTTATACTCCTTCCATTCGATATTAATTTTCGTTATGAATATAATGATAGTACTTTCATTTATTAATATTAGGACATTGTGTATATTGAGAAATTGATGATGTTAATGGAGAATTAATATGGGACGGAGGGAGTGTTTTGCTTGTTTTTGTTATTCTGTCCCCGTTGTACTCAAATTTCCGGCCGTGAAATTGTGCTTTGTTTGCTTGTAAATGGTGTTTGATTGTTAGCACTACTTGTGATTATTGTGTTGTAGAATTAGCTCTGATTGTGAATGTGGTTTGTTTGTGTGCGATGTAGTTCTGGATTATCTGGTTAGGTCTCATTATAGACTTATAGTGCTTTGTTCATGTACAATGTATTCGTTTGTTGTTTATACTGAATGATGTACAATGTTATTGGATGTTACTGCTGGCAAAATTTTGTTCCACCGAAATAGAATTTATTCGACCTTGAAAAAAACGGGTTTGATTATAGATTTTTCGTCTGCAATTTGATATGGACCGAATTGACTGAATTGCGGACACAATATTTCTCTCTCTTCAATTGTCCGAACCTGATTTTGACCCGGATTTAGTTCCGTCCAAATTGTCCAACTTGGTCCAACCTGGAAAAAAAGGGACATGGACATCAATTTCTTGTCCGAGTTTTGACATTGACCGAACTTGCCCGGCCCTAATTTATCCCGCACCTGAATTTTTGCCAACGCTAGTTTGTGGTAATTATGATACCTTAATTACACTATCGTCATTTATACATGCATTTATGATTAAGCTCCTTCAAGGCGTCAATGACACCACCGCTTTCTTAGCAAAATGCTTGTAATTAGTCAAAAATGTTTTCTGCCGATATTTTTGGGGGGACTCCTTCGAAATGTAATCTGAAGTAAATCTGCCTGAGTCATGGTCTCTTTCAACTTTCCTTTTGGTAGCTCTGTGAGGACTTGTGGTTATCATTGTATGTTGGTGATGCTATAAGCTTTTGTTATGCTGTGTCTTTCGTTGAGATATTTCACTTTTTGGCATTTTCTTGTTGAAAGATGACACTTCCTGACATGTCCTGCAGAGATTGTTCATTTTCATCCTTTGTTGTGTCTTTCTCACATGAGTAAGCATTTGGCTGGTAAACATCACTTTTTGGCTAAAATAAAATTGGAACAATAGAAGCTACATGGAAAATAACATGGACATATTGGTTGATTTTGTCCACAAAATTTTCCTTCCAAATGTAGTAGGATGTCAGAGGAAAAGGCTATGAGTTCCATATATGCAAGATTGCTAAGGGTAGAGACGATTTCTTTCTGTGTCTTGCTGAAGTTCTTGTTGCAAGTCCTCACTATGCTATTAAGTCAATTGAGTTGGTACATTTCGCTTCTTTTCATGTGGAATCGGTAACGGTCTGTCTGATAGTACCTCAGTAACCTTGTCACGAACAGGTCTTGATTCTTGGGGTGTACACTGTGCATATTTGAATTCTCGGGCAGGAATCATGATGTGATCGACTGATGTTTGTACTTGCTTATCATTGGTTTTTCAGAGGATGGAACGATCTGGAAATGGTACTCACCGGAGAAGAGATTCATCAACTTTTAGAGGAACAAAGATGGACAGTTTTGAGTCTGCCAGTATTGCCTCTTTCATGGAGGTAAATATGAAATGTGGAGCCTTTTTTTTTTTCTTGTGACGTACATGAATTTCTCAAATGAAATCTCTACGAACTTTATTTATTTTTTTTTTTTTGTAAATATTTTTGAATCTGTTTCAAGCTTGCTGTGAATTATTGCGGGCTACCTACTGAAAATTGTACTGTGTGCCTGCAACTTGTATTAGTTCAATTTGGCTACAAGAGTAGATCCGAAATGGTCTAAGGAGATGATATTACATCGTTCATGGTAGGATTCTTTATATCTCAGAAATATAGCACTTCAATAGTTCATGCTGCTGCTGTTTCCTGTAGACTGTAATTGATCCATCGAAAGTTTATGAGATCGTAATATACCAAGCGTTGGTGGTATTGGATACCAATTTACATGACTTTTATAGTTAAGTGTTATTAATGTACCGAAAGAGGACTATTTTAGGTCAATTCCTGTACATTTATAACACATAAATATAAAGGTCAGATATATTGATATCCAATTTTAAAGGTCGGTATATTACGATCTAATACCATCGAAAGTTGGTATATTACGATCAAATATTCCAAGATATTACCATAAGTTGCCTTTGTTATTTGCAATTCACATATCTTATTTAGGTGTAATAATAGCTTCACGTTGTTAACTACAAGGCATTTTGATCAGCCACCCCCCCCCCACCCCCCAACCAAAAAAAAAATAAAGCTGGCAGAAATTGTGAAATTCGGATCCGTCGAATTTGGTCAATCTCAAAATTCGGACGAGAAATTGATGTCAGGACCCAGTTTTTTTCCAACTTGAACAATTGGGGCGGAACTAAACCTGGGTCAAAATCGGGTTCAAAACATAGAAAAAAGAGATAAATCTCGTCTGTATATTTGTTCAATTTCAAAGTTCTGACAAAAAAACAATGATCAAACCCCGTTTTTTCCGGGTCGGACAAATTGGAGTATTTCGGTCAGACAAAATTTTGCCGGCTCTAAAGAAAAACATTCCTTGCATGCAGGTTGAGACAAGATCCCGGTGCCAGACCCCTAGTGGATCCACATCAGGTTCCAAAACCCGTCTCAAAGACATCAACAATGCATTGACAACTTCCAAGGAGCTTCTGAAAATCATCAGCCGCATGTCGGGCCACGAAGGGCAGCCTTCTTCTAGCACGTCCCTGATCTCGGCCTTGCATGCCGAGCTTGAGCGGGCCCGCTTGCAGGTCAACCAGTTGACCCAACACCGCTCTGATCACAAAGACATCGATTACCTTCTGAAGCGTTTTGCAGAGGAAAAGGCATCATGGAAAAAGAGGGAGCAAAAGGCCATTGAGGCTGCCGTTGAGTCCATTGCGGGAGAACTCGAAGTGGAGAGGAAGCTCCGGAGACGGCTCGAGAGCTTGAACAAAAAGCTCGGTAAGGAACTGGCCGAGACAAAAGCTGCCCTTTTGAAGGTGGTGGAGGAACTCGAGAATGAGAAGAGAACCCGGGGAATCATGGAGCAAGTTTGCGATGAACTAGCGAGGAATATCGGGGAAGATAAAGCCCAAGCAGCAGAAATGAAGAGGGAATCACTGAGAATTCAAGAGGAGATTCAAAAGGAACGGCAAATGCTCCAGATAGCCGAGGCATTGCGCGAGGAGAGGACCCAGATGAAACTGTCCGATGCTCGGCATCTGTTTGAGGAGAAAAACGCGGTGGTCGATAAACTAAAGAGCGATCTCGAAGCCTTTCTTCTGACCAAAGAAAACGGTCGTGAAGATGATTCGGTTTATCAGAGAAGGGATGGTGATTTGGGGTTTTGTCGAAGGGAGGCAAAAGGAGTTGAAGATGGCAACAACTCCGACGAAAGCGATCTTCATTCGATAGAACTGAACACGGACGACCCCAATAAAAACATGTTACCTCCTCACTCACCCACCACGACAATGACGCCTCCTAAGAGGAGTTCCAAAAGACACTCCGTCGAAGAAGAGCACAAATGGAGGAAGTCTATTTTCAACCAAGTGGCTAGAAAAAGCACGTCTTTTCTAAGGAGTGTGTCGAATGTGGTTGAATGGGGCGGCAATCATTCCAAGTATGAAATCGACAAACAAGTCACAGATAGACGTTCCAAGGACGATTCGCATTCACACAGGCAATTAGAGAGAGAAACGGCAAGTCCATCACGAGGGCATGCGTACAGGAAGTCGAGGTTGAAGGGCGTAACTCAAGGAGACGAAAAAAGATGAGTTTTGAAAGTGTAGTTGTTTGTGGCAAGTATCGTGTTGCCCACGAAACCAAAATGTTCAAATGGTGTTAGGGTATTTTGAGGTCCATGTTTTCTCTCTTCTAAGGGTGCTAAAGCAATGGTTTTTGCACATTCTGTGTTATCTAACTAGGGATTAGTGATAACTATATGGGCTTTTGTAAAGTAGGAAAAATGGTGTGATCTTTCTTTCTCCCTTGTTGAGGAGATGACTACGTATTCTTATCCTGGGACGTTCACGAGGGCTGATCTAGAATGGTTTTTGACGTCCGCCTATGCAACAACCTTGTATTGTATTCCCCCTGTTCCATATTATTAGTTGATTGTCACGGTCTTCAATATTGTTTTTTGACTGATATACTTTTATGATAATATGTTTTGTTATGAATCTAATGATAATAATTTTATATAAAAAGTCATCATATATATTGAAAAATTTATAGTAGACATTTGCCGAATAAAAAGTAAAACAACTTCAATAGTAAAAAAGACCAACATGAAATAGATGTTCCTGTTAGGATCAAACTTAGTTAGATCTACACTGTGGCTTGTTGGAATTCAATTTGTGTGAAAATATGTCTAATATTGTTATGGAAGCATTAAGACAATTGATTTAAGGCTGTAGGTATAGAGAAAATAAACAAAACAATATAAAAATGATGAAGACAAGATTTTTAATTGGAAAGTAGAAGCCTCATGGAGGGGACAAAAATAGGAGAAAATATAAAATTCACTATAATAATAAGAGATAACAAAAGAAATCCCAAGAGATTTATAACACAATGAAATTAAGAAGGGAGAATTTCTAGGGGTTTAATGCACAACGTAAGCAGAAGTATAAAGATAACGAGCATAGCCGCATAACTGCAATGAGATGTGACAAAGATTGCAATATCTCATAATAGAAATTCTCAATTTATAAACTAAAAAAAGTCAAATAGACGGAAGATCTCGTCTCATATAGGTGCCTAGAGCTTGGGAAAGTAGGAGTTCATAAGAGTAAAGAAGGGTGAGAATATGGGAGGGTTCATAAGGGTAAACTACTTACCCCTACTTGGGAGAACAATTTGATGAGCTCATAAGAGTAAAATGTTAATTCACATATTTACCCTTTCATATTATATGTAATTTAATTAGGGTTAAGGGTATTATGGTCATTTCCCATTGTATGTATTTTATAACTCAATTGAACACTTGTTCCATATTAAAAAAATAAGGATTAAGAGGGGTAGAGGGGTGTAAACCTCACACCCCCTTACCCTCCCTTACCCTCTCTCACTCTCTTCCCAAACGGGGGTAAGGAGGAGTAAGGACCCTCATTTACCCTTCCTAACCCCCCCTTTACTCCTCTCCCAAGCAGACTATCAACTACTTGAATTTGATAACTTAGTATTTATAGAAATTTCATAAAGCGCTAGAAGAATGTTTTAGTTGTAAACTTGTAATCAAATACTTGGAGCCTAAGTATTATCAAATACAAAAAGAAAATAATTATTTATTTCTAAAATTTAAGTTTGAATAGTATTGCTCATTGCTAGTTATCTTTCAACATTTTACAAAGCATCTCCTTCATTACATGCATCCTCATTTGAACGCCCCAATTTGGACCAAATACTTTCATTGGTAATATTTTACAGGCATTATGCACTATGATATCATTATTTAAAAGAACTGTTTAACTTTATTGTACTTTTGAGAATACTATATTATTGTATATTAATAAATGTTTTTATGAGCATACATATATAAATCTGTAAGCATATAAATTTTTTTTTTTTGATCAAATACATTTCTATAGTTTGATTTCATAATTCATATATAACCATACATTTATAACTTTTGGAGATTACAATTTTCATTTTATAAGCATGTGTATACTTGTTAATTTATGGACATGCTTATAAATTTATACATATACTTTTTTATGTATGCTTATAAAATTATACATTAGGAATGTAAGAGTATGGTAATCCTAAAAGTATAGGCCTAGTTCTGCCATCATAAACATCATCCAAGCAATCTTGATTATATCCAACAAGGCAGTAACGACATGAACCGTCAAAGTAAGAAGCAATCTTACTATTATGTCATAAGAGCATTGACAGCAAAGAGGGAAATGCGATGGAGTGATGAGGTGGCATGGAAGTCTTGGATCAGCAGCTGTACGTAAAGATTTAAGGGAGGGAGTGATTGCCAGTTTCATACGGTAGGCGTGGGGAAATGCATGGGATTTGGTGGGGAGAAAAGTGTAACATCCTGAAATTTTGAGGATATCTTAGAAAATAAAATAAAATATACTAGTACTTGATAATAATGGTAATAAAATAGTTGTCATAGTTGAGTATAGTAAATAGTGATAGTAGTGTAATAAAATAATCATGATATTAATATAGTTATTGTTATTTGATTGCCTAGTGGTAAGTAATGCTTAAAAATTATTATTAGCATAGTTATACTAGTATTAGTAATATTAGTGATAGTGTTAATAATAATAATAATAATAATAATAATAATGGCACTGGAAGTAGGTATTAAATAGGTAGTTTCATTTAGTCATATTAGTGAACATGCCTGTCCTACGGACGGAGAAATTTATTTTTTAATGTTTCAATTCTTTCTTATAAAAAGTAAATTAATAAATATAATTATAGATTTAAATATTATTTATTTTTTAATATTTCAATAATTACATGATAATAATCCCTAATTTACTTTGTACATCAACAATTCTAAAAAATACAAAATTATTTTTTTACCATCACCAATTCACCGTATGTATACCCTAAATATCATGGGTTTTAATTTGTGTTTACTCCCAAACTTAACACAACACTTCCTCATGATTTTTAGCAAATTTACAAACTTTGTTCCAATTTTTTTCAATCTTTTTTTCTAATTTTTGTTGTTTTTCCTTTTATTCCTTTAAAAAAATCTTAATAATTGTTCGTATTTTCAAAAAATAAAATTTTAAATTTTTTTTGTAATTATACTTCATAGCATTTCTTGGAACAGGAATAAAAAGAATTAGAAAAATCTGAAAATTTAAAAACCTCAGTGAAAATATGGACGGACCTGTCAAATTCACGGGTAAATTAAATTTATCAATTTTTTCCAAAATTTACCAAAAATTATTAAAATTAAAAAACAAAAAATAATAATATGGCTTTTAAGAAACGGCGGCTCATAGGTGTAGGGGGGTATTCAATGAAAACTCAATGTATGCCTTTTAATATGTGAACACATAGAATTGTTAGTGGGCCACTAACTGTTATGATGGTGTACGTGTTGGGCTTCAGAGCCCTGTGCCTGTTGGCATTCATTTGGTTTAAAGCTTGGGCTGTTGCCCTCAATTTCTCCAAAAAAACATGTTGCAAAAGAAAAATTCATCACAACAAAGCACTTATTCCCTTTTACTATATTAGTTGATAGTTGATAGTTGATAGTTGAAAGAGCCCGTGCAAAGCCCGGGCGGTGCTTTATACTTGAGTGTAAATGGCAAAAATGAATTATTGAGGCCCTAATCTTTTAATTGGTAGGTTAAATTTAATTTTATGTTACTTTACCTTACTTTAAATTCTTAAAAAAAAAAAACAATTACACATTTACACCTAACTTTAAAAATAAAAACTGTAAATTCCATATAACACAAGTTTAATATTTTAGTACTCCCTCCATTTCATATTAATCAACACTTAAACTAACATTTTTTGTTTCAAAATAATTGTCACTTTTCATTTTCCAATACCTAATTTAACTATTTTAACTTTAATAATTATGTTAACTTTTTACTTTTTCAATCAATAAAAACTATTTATATTCATATTCTCTCAATACCTACACTTTGATATACCCGAAAAAATACCTTGAAAAATAGTGTTAGTTAATTGCATACATGGGTAGTTTTTTTAGTTAAACCTTGCTACGTGAAAAAATTTGAAATATGTCAATTAATATGGAACGGAGGGAGTATATTATTTTTATAAATTACCTTAGCTATGATCTTTTCTTATCCCTGATGTCTCCTTAATTTACCTTACCTCAATTTACCGTAAACCCACATAGAATACGGCCTGAATTATAGAACTTTGTGCTCAAGTTGAAGAGGGAAATTTATGGCGAAACATGCATGTATATATACACATAAAGCTATATAACCAAAGAGATGGTAGCAAGTGACAATCGCTCCCATCTTCCAATCTTCACATTAAGAATTCAAACCTTCGTAGAAGCAAAATTTTTCATTTGGTGGAAAATGTGGGGTTGATAGGTCATACTTCTCATTGACAACTTGGTGTCTTTCCTCTTCGGCCTGAAGTTTAATCTAACTTTCAAATTTGATCAACTTACATTTTATATATTTTAATATATAGAATTTTTTTAAAAAAAAAGAAAAAATAGGACTTTTAATTTGTGTCTTATTTTCCAGTTTGTGCTTTTACTTTTAGTTTGTGACTTATTTTTCAGTTTATGCTTTTATCTTGGACTATTTGTATTGAATTACAAATTAAAAAATTTAGGCACTAAAGTACGAAGTCTAAATCCCTACATCAAAGCTTTGTGGAGGGGAGGGCCCACGAATGATGGCTCCAAACTCCAAATCCTTGTCTTTTTTTATGCTTCAGTGAAAACAGTGTGAACACATTTAGTATGATGCAACAAGCACGCGTAGGCAACCAGCAAAACAAATTTGTTTACCATCACAACACAGCAGTTTAAGCAGAAATTGACTCGTCCGGAAGATGCTATGTCTCAAGTTCAAGCAGAAATTGTAACATTACAGTCAAATTCCAGGAGACAAGAGAGAGGAGGTGTGGAGACTGCAAAAAGAGGCTGGGGACGCCTTAATTCGAAAGAGGATGAGAACCAGTTTTCTACAGGTCACTCTAGCGAAGTCAGAGACAAACAGTTGTACATTTGTGATGGGGCTTGGTGCAACAAATCTTTGAAGACGGGATTCGGATGGGTCCGGAAAGAGCAAGGAGTCGATCCCCTGCTTTGCTTCCTCAGTGGATCAAGTTGAGTTACTGGCAATTGAAAGTGCCTTGCAAGACGCAGCAGATCACAATTAGGGGAGTGGTGGAGATTTTAACGGATTCCCAACATATTGTGAATCTCCTCAATAAACCGACACAAGTTCCTAAGGAGTGCCTAAGTGTTGAAGCTAGCTGTCGTGTGCTGATCAATAGGTTGCAATATTGTGTTATTAAAAAAGTCAGCAGAAGTGTTGTTAGGGAAGCCCATGATCTAGCCCAAGTGGCTAAAAAACGTGGGCTCCCAATGGTATGATTTGTGTCTTTGTTTTCATTTCGGTGTCATGATTGTTTGCCTAAAAATAAATAAAAAAAAAAAACAGCAGTTTACCTCTTTTATTCTTTAGTATGATAGTAAAGGATAATTGAGCCTCTGGACAACCCAATGTGATTTGGTCTTAAAACACCAAAATTGAAAAGGAAATCAAATTGAATAAATGAGTAAATTAATTAACAAAGCATCTAGAAAATAGGTTTGAGATAAGCCAAAGGCTTGGGTATGTATTAGTGGCATAAATCTTGCATTTGTCCCTCAAAAATCACTCCATTTCCCATTCTTGTTAATAGCCCTAATTATGCTTGCCAAATTTATTACGCTCATAACTATAAATATACCCCTAATTATTTTGTTAGACTAGAAAAACAAAGGCATCAACAACCAATGTTACTCTTACTAAATCAAGGGATCAACATAAAGTGCTTATGTTCTAGGAGATTGATTAGAATATGTCTAAGGTCACGAATTCAGGTTAACGGTTCGATAAATCGAGGTGTAGTAGATGTCAACCTCTTCTCATAAAATTTATATTGTTTTACTAAATTTATTATTGACTATTGGATGTCCACAATACGTACCGTTACTATTATCGTTATTGCACCGGTGATCACCTAATTATTGTTTACGCGCCTATCTTTTATTGTTGGAGGAAAGGGAGTATACGGTATAAAAAACAATAGAAACTCGCTTGGATATCGCTAAGAGTCGTGGCTTCGCATTCACATTCCTTAAGAACTATTTATTGTACCGTAAATGTTCAAAGGGATAACTTAGCTCTTGTAACACTCAGGAAAAATGGTTTCTCACTTGAATCACTCAAGTAAAGCTGCAATCTAGACAAAAACAATGAGGAATGTGATTAGCTTAAGAAGATAGAAGATGATGATCCCAAATAACTTGGAATGTCTCCTATTTATAGGAGACTTCCAACCCTTAATTATATCCTTTAGTCAAAGGATGATTAAGGACCTTTAATGAGAGATTAAGACCTTGACTAAGTCAAGGAATGTAGCTGTTGGAATACAATAATATCGGACATATTATTGATATCAAAAACTTAATACATAAGATTATATAGCCATTAGCATTAAAACCATAATCTTGACCTCAACACGATCCGTGGTGCCGTACCACGGTCCGTGTTGAGGGCAACACGGTTCGTGTTGTATCAACACAACCCGTGTTGAGCCCAAGAATGTTTTTCTAACTTTCTGGAGACCAACACGAACCGTATTGGTCTCTTATGGACCCGTGCTGATCATATTCTTGATGTTTATCTTATACATGATCCTTATACTTGTTTCACATGATTCCTAGTGCTATATAATCATCTTATACTCTTGAAATAATTCCAACAATCCTCCGTCATTTCAAGAGTATAAAAAAAACCCTTGAAATGATCTTACTTAACGAGATAAAAACCCCCGCCATTTAATATATACCTTAACTTGCAATCACCGGAGAAACCCACAAAACATATGCCTAATGAAAAGTAGATTACTCCTTGAACTTTTCACTTAGTATATATGAGCCAAAATTGAATCTAAATCACAAAGTAGACATGTCTTTGAACTTTGGATTTATATTGACCAACTATACTCATAACACACATATATTTACAATCTTAAGTGTTGATACTTTGACACTGTTATCCGGCCTTATGTCCTTATCCTTCATAAGTGTTTTAGAACTCTAGCTCATAATTCCTTTATGCGGCCACACATAACACTTACATATGTAAACTTTGTAATATACCACCCCTATAATTAGGCTTTCCACAAAGTCTATTAAGAGTATTACTACTCAACCTCTTGTCATTACAGATTTCTAAGCATCACTTGATCTTGGGATAAAAATTGATGCTTCCTACTAATTTAGACAACTTCGTACTCATTCGAACTTTAGAAATTGGTGGTATTCCAATTCGTAAAGTTGAGTCTTTGTTGTGATTAGTGGAATTTTGAGCTACAACCCATCCCCTTTGAAGTACTTTTTATCAAATCTCTAGTCAATCCTTTGGTTGGAGAATCAGCTAAGTTTTCTTTAGATTTGATAAACCTTAAAGTCACTACTTCATCCCTTATTAGCTGATGTATATAAGCATGTCTTAAACCAATGTGCCTTGACTTGCCATTGTAAACATGACTATATACAACATCAAGAGTAGCCTTGCTATCACAATGAATTGTAATAGGTGTCATTGGCTTATACCAAATATGTATTTCCAATAATAAGTTCCTTAACCATTCAGCTTCCTTACAAACAACATATAACGCTACTAATTCCAAAGACATAGTGAAGTCTGCTATATTAGCTTGTTTCTTAGATCCCCAAGAAACCGCTCCACCTCCTAATAGGAACACCCATCCAATGGTAGAAGAGAAATCTCCTTTATTTATCCAACTCGCATCTGAATAACCTTCTAATGTCGAAGGTTCTACTTTATAAGTGAGTTGATAACTTTTAGTACCAGCTAGATATCTTAATACCCTCTGAATAGCAAACCAATGCATATGACTCGGATTACTTGTAAACCTACTTAACATGCCAACTGCATAAGCGATATCTGACCTTGTACTTGTCACAGCATACATGAGACTTCCTAACAACTTAGCATATTCAAGTTGATCAACCGGAGAACCCAAGTTCTTCTTTAGTTTCTTACTTGAATCGTAAGGTATACTTATCGGATATACACTATCACCTCCGAACTTGCTTAAAATTTTCTCAACGTAATGCTCTTGAGATAAACTTATTCCATCATTATTTCTAATGATGTTAATACCAAGAATTACATCCGCTTCACTCATGTCCTTCAAAGAGAACTTTGAGGATAGAAATTCTTTGGTCTTATTAACTTGTTCCATGTCGGTCCCAAACTCTTCGGGTTGTTCCATATACACCCCTCTTCTAGCTCTCCATTTAAGAATATCGTTTTGACATCCATTTGATGGATTACTAGCTTATGAATAGTAACTAAAGCCAACAACACACATATCGAGGCTATCCTAGCTACCAGTGTATATGTATCAAAGTAGTCAATATCATACTTTTGAGTAAAACCCCTTACAACTAACCAGGCTTTATACCTCTCAACAGTACCATCTACTCTTCTTTTCCTTTTAAAGATCCATTTAGAGGTAATTAGTTTACTTCCCAGAGGAAGGTCAACCAATATCTAAACATTATTTTCCCTTATAGAATCAATCTCATCTTGTACTGCTTCTTTCCACAAAGAAGCATCATGAGATTGCATAGCTTCTTTAAAAGTCTTTGGATCTTTATCTATGTTGTGCATACATAGGATCTCACTTTTAACTGAGTGCCTTGAACCTTCTACTAAATAAACATAGAGGTTCGAACCAAAATCCTTTGGTTTCCTTGATCTTTTACTCCTTCTTAATTCAATACTTTCATCATCGTCATCATGAATAACATCATGACTCGGAAGATCATCTTGTATGGATATATCCTCATGATTCTCATCACAAAGCTCAATATGTGGAACAATATCTTGAGCTATATCTTTAAGTTTAGGAATTGAAAAGAACCTAGTCTCATCAAAAAATGCATACATTGATGCCATAACGGTGTTCACCAATATGTACTCATTTGCTCAACCACCAAAAACCTATAAGTTTTGCTATTTTGAGCATAGCCTATAAAGAAGCACTCAATTCCCCTTTCACCTAATTTTCTTTTCTTAGGTTCCGGGACCCTTACAATGGCCCTACAACCCCAAATCTTAAAATACTTTAGATTTGGTTTCCTTTTATTCCACAACTCATATGGGGTACTAGAATTCCCTTTAAACGGAACTCTATTTAAACTATAACAAGTCGTTAACATGACTTCACCCCAAAATCCATTACTTAAACCGGAGTTAGACAACATAGAATTCACCATTTCTTTTAAAGTTCTATTTTTCCTTTCCGCAATGTCATTTTGTTGTAGGGTATACGAGGCGGTTGTCTCATGAACAATCCCCGTTTCTTGGAAAAACTTTGGATCATAAAATTCTCCTCCTCTATCCGATCTTAAAACTTTAATCAAGGTCTCACATTGTAATTCTTATCTAGTTTTGTAAACCTTAAACTTTTCAAGTGTTTCATCTTTAGAACTCAAAAGATAAACTTAACAATATCTAGAATAATCATCAATGAAAGTCATATAATACTTCTTACCACCCATAGAAGGTGTACTATGAAAATCTCCTAAATCACTATAAATTATACCAAGTAATTTAGAAGTCCTTTTAATACTTGAGAATGAACTTTTAGTGATTTTGTTAAGCATGCATGTCTTACACTTTTCTATGTCATCACTCAACTTAGGAATCAAATCAAGATTAGACATTTCCTTTAACTTTTTAAAGTTCACATGTCCTAATCTAGCATGCCATAGAAAAGGCGTATTCAAACTAGACACATGCATATAAGCGGAAATCATGTCATCTTTATTACTTTTAGCATTCAACTTAAACATCTCTCCATAAGCATATCTCTTCCCCATAAAGGTCCCTCCCTTGGAAAGTACAAAGTTATCTCCATCATAAACTTGCATAAAACCAAACTTGCTAAGAAGATAACCGAATACAAGATTCTTACAAACTTTTGGAGCTAAATACACATCATTCAAAAGCAAAGATTTACCGGAAGTGAAAACTAGTTCCACTTGCCCAATGCCTTCAACTTTGACCGGATGGTTGTTTCCCATGAAGAGTTTCACACCATCATCCACCGGTTTGAGAGTCTTGAATAAAGTCTTGTCAATGCAAACATGCCTTGACGCGCCCGAGTCTATATACCAATCATTACAACCAATGAAAACCTTATTAATAGGGTCCTTAATCATGGCTACAAAGGATTGGGTTCCTTCTCCTTACTCTTGCTCTTAGATGTGTCTTTGTTCAAAAGACCATGCTTCTTTTTCCATTGATAACACTCTCTCTTTGTGTGCCCCGGTTTGCCACATTCCCAACAAACTTGCTTAGGTTTTTGAACTCCCTTGCTAGTTTTGTTGTGGCTCTTATTCTTATTCTTGTTTCCCTTCTTCTCTTGCACCACATGGACCTTAGATTGCTCTTGAACCATCTTTTAGGCGTAACTCTTCTTCAATCCAAAGATGGTTAGCCAAATCCTCAAGAGACATAGCCTCTTTCCGGTGCATGAGTGTTTTTTTAGTCTCATTACAAGAAGAAGGTAACTTGTCAATAATGGAAGATACGATTATAGATTTATCCATGTTCAAATTGTGTTGCTTGAAGTTACTCAAAATACGTTGAATCTCATGAAATTGAACTAGAATTTTCCTATTATCATCCATCTTAAACTTCATGAATTGACTAACAAGAAAATTCTTACTTGATGCGTCTTCCGACATGTACTTAACCTCAAGCATCTCCCAAAGCTTCTTTTCCGCCTCCACGTGTTGATAGACATCGAAGAGAGTATCGCTCATCCCGTTGAAAATGCATCCTCTGCAAATGTAGTCATCATTATCTATCTTGAGCCTTTGCCGAGTAGCCTCCACATCCTTCCATGGGCGTCTTGTCCTTCCCTTGTTCCTTGCCTTTATCTTCACCACCCGTGGAAGTTTTCTCGGTTGCATCTTTGGTAGACTCCTCGGTAGTTACCTTCTCGGTCGAAGGTTTTTGAGACACCTTGGGAGAAATCTCAATGTTGAGCATATAAGCCACATTGAGAGTAGTTAGCAAGAAATGTATCTTGCTTTGACAATGCCGGAAATCCACCCCTTCAAAGCGTTCTAGCTTTTGGAAATTGCTAGACATATCACGAAGCGAGGCCATAAGTAAATAGTTCTTAAGATTGTTGGAGGAAAGAGAGTATACGGTATAGAAAACAGTGGAAACTCGCTTGGATATCGCTAAGAGTCGTGGCTTCGTACTCACTTTCCTTAAGAACTATTTACTGTACCGTAAATGTTCAAAGCGATAAAACTTAGCTCTTGTAACACTCAAGAAAAATAGTTTCTTACTTGAATCACTCAAGTATAGCTGCGGGCTAGACAAGAATGAGGAATGTGATTAGCTTAAGAAGCTAGAAGATGATGATTCCAAATGGTTTGGAATGTCTCCTATTTATAGGAGACTTCCAACCCTTAATCATATCCTTTAGTCAAAGGATGATTAAGGACCTTTAATGAGAGATTAAAACCTTGACTAATTCAATGAATATAGTTGTTGGAATACAATAATATCGGACATATTATTGATATAAAAAACTTAATACATAAGATTATATAGTCGTTAGCATTAAAAACATAATATGGACCTCAACACAATCCATGGTGCCGTACCACGGTCCGTGTTGAGGGAAACACGGTCCGTGTTGTATCAACACGACCCGTGTTGAGCCGAGGAATGTTTTTCTGACTTTCTAGAGACCAACACGAACCGTGTTGGTCTCTTATGGACCCGTGTTGATCATATTCTTAATGTTTATCTTATATATGATCCTTATACTTGTTTCACATGATTCCTAGTGTTACATAATCATCGTATACTCTTGAAATAATTCCAACATTTATTACTTGCATGCCTATCATTACCATTGTTTGCGCGCCTGTCGTTCATAATTGCACCCTATCATTTATTATTGCGCGCTTATCGTTATTGGTACCATTATTGTTGGACTATCCATAGACATTATTTTTCCCTCTCCCCCATTTCGAATTAAAATGAATTGCTAGACCTATTTTTACATGGTTGGGTTTACTGTACTGGGACTCTGTTCCCACTTTTAAAATAGTTTTATGTTTTCAGGTTGATCGTAGCAAGTACTTGGAGAGATTAGCTATATGGGAGGCTCGCCTAGAGTCTTACATTTTGTGTTATAAATAAATAGAATTTTATCCAACGAGACATAATTTTCTACATTTTGTAGGAGATTTCAATTTTTCTTTTTATATTTGTCGGACACTTTAAATGGGTCGAGTATTAATAAAATTTTTTATTTCTTTTATTACTAAAACTGCACTGGCCTTGCCTGTCTCTAAGGCATGCGGCATAACACCCTATTAAAATGTGATTTAGTTAATTATTTGGTCTAAAAATCTCGGGGCGTTACAACAAATAATGTGTTGCCTTTATTTTAAATAAAAATAATCTAGGCCAATTGTTTTGATCTTGGGCCAAATTTTTCTTCAAAAAATAATTCTATTTAATTTTTATAATGCCAAATTTAGATTATAAATATCTCTCAAATTTACTCATTGTCACACAAAATAAAGATTATTAATATTTATATATCCACTACATTTTTGCACTAATTTAAATGTAACCAATTTTAGTTTCACGTAAAATAAAACAATAAGGTTTCATAAATACAAATAATAATTATGTTAAACCCAAATCAACAACACTAAAAATATAGAAAAACATCATTATTGTACAAATTAAAAAAAAAAATTGAAAAAGTGGACTCATTTGATGAATACTCCCACTTTCATTGCACTTTGATATGGGAGACACCCAATTCACAAGGGTGGAAATAGTGAAAGTCCACCATTACTCCCACTAGTTTCCCACTTTGGTGGGGATGCTCTAATCTTTATAATCAGGTAATCTACCCTTTGTTAAAACATTTTCCTATCCTCCAAATATTAACACACAGTTTGATAATTTCATTATCGAGTGCAATTTTTAGTTTTGTTTTGAAGTCACATGAAAATGACATGAGTAGAATATTAATGGGGTGTTTGGTTATTTCTCAAGAAAATGTTTCATGAGAAACTTTTCTTCGAGAAAACTCATTAGGAAATTTGTCATAAAAAAAAGGGTTTTTGGATGCTAATATACTGAACTTTTAGGGTATTGGACAATAATGCACTAAGCTTTAACCTTTGACAATAATACACTGTACTTTGGGGGGTGTTGAACAATAATGCACCCCGAACGATTTTGGCAGTGACTGACTTGGTGGCAATCCTACGTAGTATATAGAGGAGATGAATTGATCAAAAAATATTTAATTTATGACATATTAGTCAATCCACATATAAGCAAAGAGAAACAATTTTGAAAAAAGTAAAAAAATAATAATAAAATCATATTTATTTAAACGTGTTTCCGTTGAGAGATTGTTGATATAATTGTATAAAATAACCTTTGCTTGTGTAGATTAGCTGATATATCATAAATTTAGAAATTATTTAGTCTATTCATCTTCTCGGTCTGTCACTTAAGATCGCTACAAAGTCATCCACCGTTGAAATTGTTTCGGGTGCATAACTGTCCAACACCCCTCAAAGTTCAGTGCATTATTGTCCAAGGGCAAAGTTCAGTGAATTATTGTTCAATACCCCGAAAGTTCAGTATATTAACGTCAAAAAATCCTAAAAAAATACATTACAATATTCGGTTTACATTTGAAAACATGGTAAAGTTGGTAAGAAAATTTATTCAAAATGTCCAAATTACCCTTATTTATATTGTAAATACTTTCATTTTCCTATGGGAAAATAACTTTCCCAACTCCAGTAGCACGATCATGAGCCCGGACTCATGATGCTCTGTGAGCCCCGGAATGTGTGTGTCAACTTCTTTTCCTTTTATTTATTTATCTATTTTATTTTAAATAAATATAACGACGCTCTTCTAATATAATATACCAATACATTTTGAGTTTGAGTTTCTAGTCCAATTTAATTCTATTTTTCATTTGTGTATTTTTAATTTTAGTTTTCTTTGTAATTTTCATTATATTATTTTGTAATTTATTTCTTCTGTACTTTTAAGTATATTTCCAATAAAAATATTTATGAGAATTATAGTATATATTTATGAACATCCATGCTACGAATTATGAGTATTGTATGAGATATGTTATGAGTATTGTAGTTATAGTTTATAAGCCCCCACGTTACAAATTATGAATATTACATGAGATATATTTATGAGCATTTATAGTTTGGGTTTATGAGCATTTAATATAAGCACCCGTGTTGGAAGTTATGAACATTCATTTATTGGTTTATGAACATTCATATACGGGTTTATGTGCATTTTAGCAAAAACTTCAGGTTATGAGCATTTGTACTGGAGGTTATGAACATTCATGTTGGATGTTATGAGCATTCATCTACTGGTTTATGAGCATTTATATATTGATTTGTGAGCAATGGTGTATATCTTGCTGAACATTCAAATCAGAAATTATGAACGTAGTTTGTATTTTTGTATGAGCATTTTATAATGGTTAAATGATGAAAAAAAAGTTTTAAAAACTAGAATAGAAAAAATTAAGAAAATCGAAAATAAAAAATAAATTTATACATGTGCTTAAAAATAATTATTGATAAATACAAAAATAATAGTAGCAACAGCCAATAGGGTTTGGAGAAAGAGTGAATAATCAAGTTTATTTACCATTTTCGCCAACTGTACCTCCTTCCCCATTTATTGGACCGCCTCTTGAACCCATTTATTGGACCACCTCCTCAATACCAGCAACACTTCAATGGGTCGCGTTGGGCGCACAGATGCAGCGCCTCTTCATTGGGCTAGGCAAGAAAAATGGGCCGGGCGCACAAAGCACCCTGCACCAGGGTTCATGATCGTTTTTTTTTTAATCCAAACTCCCCCATGAGAGTTTTTTCCATGGATCATAGAAAAATTTTGGACTCCATTCAAAAACCTCCATCCTCATTTTGCAACTAAATATGAGAAATTTTGATCAACTTGAAAAAGTTAACGAACTTTTTCGTTAAACATTCACAACCAAACGCTCTAGATAATTACAGATAACATATCTAAAAGGAAAACATTGAACTATATTTTATCTCTTTTGTAAAATTTAAATAAGATACCTATTATAATTGATATAAATAGCTATTGTTCATCTCCCTTGGTGCTTAGGGCTATGAAAATGATTACCATAATTAGGAAAAAAAAGTAGCATTTTAATTTTTCAGATTTTTTTTTGAATAATTTGTTATTTGTCCAGTGACTAACACACTCAAACTGAAAGTACTACTACAGACCCTTGCTAGTTGCAATGTCTCTGACTCTGACTGTTACTCATACGTGTTTCTCTCCCTCCGATCCCTCTGCTGCTCACTAACCCTAGAAGCCGAACTCACCGGCGACGGCCACCGCTGACCCGCCGGACCACCGCCATCGCCGCCGCACTCTCCACTGCAATTCTATTTCGACACCCCCTGACTTTGAATCGTGGCCGTTTATGAAAATTGATGGACCCAACTTCAAGATGGGTTCTCATGCTTCTGCTTATTGCTTCAGGTATGGCGGTTTCGATTGCTAGGATTTCCTGTAGTTTCTCATTCTTCTCTTCAGATACTGTGGGATTTCTTATGAATTCTTCTCTGTTTCCTGTTGTATTTGTTAGAGATCAAGTGTTTTTTCTGTTGTTTTTCTTGGTTTCTATGTAATGGAGAATATAAGAAGAGCACAATTGTCCTTTCAAACTGGATATCTGCTCATTTTAGCTTTGCTTCTGATTCAATGTATGAACTAAAAATTGGACTTTGTATCAGTATTTGTTAGCATTTTTTCATAATCACTGTTTTAGCTTCATGCTTGTGTTAATGTGGATTGCTAGATCTGTTAGAGATCACATATTGTTCCTGTTGTTTTTTTAGTTTCTATGTTCATGGAGAACGCAAGACGAGCACAATTGTCATTTCAAACTGGATATATGCTCATTTTTTAGCTTTGATTCTGAATTCTGATTCAATATATGAACTAAACTAACATGTAATTGGACTTTATATCATTTGTGTCCATAATTTGGATAGTTGAAAAAATTATTTTTCAGTTTAGATTGTAATGGACTAAAGTAAAATGACTTATGAAACCTCCTCTAATTATTTTCTATAGTTAGTGAACAATTTCTAAATATTGTGTCAATTGGAACCAGTCTCCCTAAATTGCAAAATTTGGGTGTAAGACTGCTACACCCGACCCATCTGTACCTCGCCTAGGCCAGATTTTGGAATATTGGTTTTTTTGTCATTTGCGTCTGCAATACTGTGGAGCTAGGAATATTTGTTAGCAATTTGTTATAAGCTCTGCTGTATCTCCATGCTTGTGTTAATGTGGATTGATTTTGGAGGGATAACGAGAGTTGCTTTCCTCTTCAACTTTCAGCTTCTATTCAGGCAAATGCCTCTCCTGTAGATGATGACTTTCAGCGGTGTGAGAGTGTTGTAAATAACTGGGCCACATCTCAACTTAATCAGGAAAATGCGGAAAATAAACATACTCTGCGGGATCTATTGTTCTTCCTCCATATACCTAGGACAGGAGGGCGCACATATTTTCACTGGTAAAAGTTCCCTAGAAATACTTTGGAAATTGTTTCTTCATGTTTGGAATGAGTCAATGACACATTTCTATTTCTGAATCCTGCAGTTTTTTGAAGAAGCTATACTCGTCTCAGCTTGAGTGTCCTCGCTCTTATGATAAACTGCGATTTAACCCAAGGTACCATTGGAATTTCGTAATGTTCGCATCTTTGTTATATGGTCTATTGGTCTTATACCAATATTAATTTGATCTCATGATGTGGGGGCGTCAAACTTTTTTCCTTTCCTTTATGATGTAATTCTGAAATTTAACGATAGTCTATGTTTTTGTTTTGATGAGTAATCAAAAGATATATCAATGGACACCGGGGGAATATAATCCATTTACAAAAGGAGGCTAAATACTAACCACAATGCTTCAAGGCTCAAGCCAGTAGGCTCTCTACAATAATCTTATCCACAAAATCTAAACCTGTGTACCATGACTAAAACCTTGACATCAACTATACAGGTTTCTCAAAAAATAAATTTGAATTCATTAAGCCATCTAGCCTTGTCCTAAACAATGGGGTAATTTCTTTCCTTCCAAGTGCACCACCAAACAGCCAAAGGTATCAAATACCACGTGCTTAGACTCCAACCAATCTTCAATCTTTTTCTCCGTGCCAGTATGCCACTAGCATATCTCGCAACCCTTGAGGTGCACCTGACTAATCCCCAAGGAAGTAAAAGACAATTGCCACACAGCTCAAGCCCAACAAAAATGAATAAAATGGTGGTCAATGGACTGCTCGTGTCCCAAACACATAGAACACCTACTATGAAATGTGAAATTTCTTCTTTTAAGCATGTCTTCAGTGGGCGTCTTTCCTTTGATGGCTGCCAAAGCAAGAAAACAGCCTTTGGTGGGAGCTCCAAATAGCTGGAGAAGGAAATGCTCTCTTCAACAACTCTCTAACATCTTGTTGTAGGACCTAGAGTGTGTACTTTGCTATGCTTTCTTTCATAAAGACTCGCTATAGCAAAACGTAATCTCCTCCTTCAATTATTATTATTAGGGTTTTTGGACTCTAATAGTCTGTTAAGGCTTGTGAACTAGAATAATCCTACTTCTAAATTTGGCACCTAGCACATCCACCGTTGAGTATATTTACTTTCAATATGCCAACCGGACAAAAAATTGACTAGCAAATTTAATTATATAGCACTTCGATTAGGGTTTATGTGAATGATGGCCTCAGAAAGGTGAGCCAGAATACACTATTCATATGTGTTAAATAAGTTATGACTTTCATATTGGTCAGCAAAAGTATCTATGATTCAGTCATACTTGAAGCAAAATATGTAACCCACAAAATTTTGAACTTAATGACGTGGCTATTGATCAAATATGAATGATGATGTTGCACCAAGTGAATGGATGTATATAATAAACACATGATAAATAAGTTAACACGTCCTTGTATGACTTTTTTTTTTTTTAAATAACGGTAAGCATCATACTCACTACATCCTTTCTACAGGCTGTGAAATGGGCTAATGGGTGAGGGAGGGGGTAACACAAGCACCACACCAAGTCCAACAGAGACCTAGCCACTAGGATATGAGCTTAG
>CM055881.1:13287593-13442593 GCA_029582165.1 Portulaca oleracea | reverse complement strand
AGGTTGATTGTTGGAGCAAAATGTTTTCAAAAGGCATTTTTTCTTTGTATTGAGATTTGCTTGGCATTGCCATCATGACCTCATAGTAGATAGTAGACACTCCCTCCGTTCCATATTAATTGTCGTCTTTGGAAATTGTGCAGTCAAACTCCAATAACTCAATATATACAATGAATTGTTATATAAAATTACCACCATTAGATTCGTAATGAAAAATACCATCATACAAGTATAATATGGCAATTGTTAATAACATATTATGCAAGAAATTAACAATCAAAGAGTGATATTGGAGACCGTGAAAGTCAAAATTATGACAATTAATATGGAACGGAGGGAGTATCTCCTAGGACTTCAAAAGTTGGTTTTGAGGATCCCAAAGTGATCCTAAGCATAGATAACTGAGCTCACAAAACCTGGGTCGATCATGCTCTTTCAGGTACATTCTGATGGTCTGTTCGTTGACCCTTTCAGCAACTTATGGCTGATTCTTGACTTGCTTGGATACCTTGGCCATCTTAGGACCTATGGGCTAGGAGGTGTCCATCATCCCTCTTGTTGAAATTCTATAGTGTTGTCCTCACCAAAGTAGGCTTCAAGTCTTCCACAAACTTTATATTCCCGGACAAGTTAAGGTTGTAAGAGATTTTAATAAACCTCTCCAACACCACAACGGACCCTCGACTTGAGCTTGGACTTGTGTTCTTAGATTGAAAACGTGAGAAGTGCACAAAAGCTCAAAGGCTCTTAGGGCTCAGGATGCAGGCTTTTCGCATGTGTAGTGCACTTTTGCTTCAAAATTAGTTCTAAGTTATTATGTTGGCATAGTAAGTTCATAGCATCAACCTATTCATTAAACACAATTATACTACAAAGATAAGCAAAGAACAGAAGTTTGAATGTTCAACACTTTCAGCTTGAATGAAACTGAAAAAACAGAAAAAGCAAAGATCTTAGACAAAGGAAGGAGGCAGGAAGAAGAAGAAGAAGAAGGCTCTATAATGTCTATATAAAACTAATGTAAACATACTATTAAAATTACAATAATTTCCTAAATACTCAACTATTTCTTATTCGTTTATTTGGGCTGGCTTCCTTTTGTGTTCATCTTGATTAGCTAGTTTAGTTTAGCTGCTTCTGAATTGCTATCAGTTTTCTACTTGGAGCACCAATTTTAAGTTTAATAACAATCTAAATTCACTTGACAATGAGTTGAACCATTTCAGAAGGTGAGTGTGCTATTCCCTATTTGAAGTGACATTTTGTGTCGGTCTTTTCTGAAATTGCAACTCCATCTTAGGTGCTTTTTTCACATTACGAAACATGCTTTCCAATTTTTATATCTTTGATGCATTAAACACTGGCAGAGGTGCATTAAACTATCAACAATGTGCAGTGTCTTTTGTTTTCAAGACATTGTTCTCTTACATGCAAAATTATGATGTTCATGCCCTCTTACATTACGTTTATCATGTAACTCTAGTTGCTCTTATGCATGTTTTCTGATGCTGCAGAACATAGCTCTCCAATTGAAAGGGTTAAATCTCTGAATGAGAGTTACCAGGTTAGTAGCTATTCTGTTTTAGTACTTGCACAAAAGGGTTGCAATTGCAGTAGCATTCTCATGCTTTTGTTCTGTCTGCGCTGCAGAGTATCCCTAGTGATGAAAATACAAATGAATCCGTTCCATCTGAAGTGGTAGAAGAATCTGGCGAAAGTGTATGCCTGCTGAGGAATGTTCAATTTGCTAAAAGATAGATTTTATCTGCTCCATTTTATTTACTTGTTGGAACTTATTGATCTTCCCTGTGGCAGGCAATGTCTGCTGGTAAACTCATGGAGGGTTATGAAAGGTGCATTTCTAGTTTAAGGAAGTCTCAGTCACGCCGACGGGTCAACTCTCTGAGAAATATAGCCCCTGTGAACTTTACAAAGGAGGTACTGGATTAGCTCTGTGCCACTTTATGTATGTATGTACTGTGTTGTGCTGCCTTAATGACTTTTTGGTTTATTCTCTCTATTCCTTAATAGAAGACCTTTATATAATTATATTTGACCAGAAGATGAAAAATGAAATGAAATATCATGAGCATTTTCTTGTTTGTTGCTGTTTCATCATCTATTACCTTAGGGCCTATTTTCTGGGCCTTAATTTTGCATTAAGATCTTGGTGTCCCTCTCTTTGCTAGTATATGACATGTACTTTTAAGTGGTTCACTTATTAGTTAATTAATCATTCATGTTAGGTCATGTATACAAGAGTTGACTCTCTTGGAGTAGCTTGATAAGTTTGGACTTGTCTGTCATATATCAATAATGTCATTTTGATCAATTAAATATGCCATTTATTCAAATGTTTATATACTTTTATTAACATATTTAACATTTTTGGGTAAGATGTACATCAAATGTTCATATGTAAGTGTATAAGTGTATAAATATGTGTTGTTTTCAAATAATGTAACAATCTCTTTCTAATTCTTGTAAATATTTTGTCAATTTGTCTAGCAATTTACTAAAATTCAGTTTTCGTTTATTTATCATATATTCAGGTTTCAATAAAAATAGTGGTGAAGATTGACATTTGACATCAAAGAGGAGAAAAGCTTTAGGAAATTTATTTATTTAAAAATTCAAATTAATAAAATACATATAGTACAGATCTTAATGCATCTGATAAAAGCGGTTAAGATTACGGAATAAGAATATAAACATTATCTTGTTAGAATTCTTTAAATAATATAGTATTCATTTCTTAGCACAAAACGCTATGTTCAAAACGTTGTTTAATACATAATTTTATTAATTTTCTTAAGTTAACGAATTATTTCAATTCAACCCATATAATTTATTATATTTTTAAACAAAGAAAATTTTCATAAATTTGGTGCGAAAGTAGAAGGTAAAATAATTATAAGAGAGACGAGGTTAGAAATACAGCAAAACATGGAGAAGATGTACCCCTTCATATTTCTATTATATATTAGGTATTCTTTGTAGCGTGCAAATCAAAATTAGTTAGCATAGTTCCAGCCTCTAGCATAATTCAATTCAATTAAATTATAATACATTAACATACTTCAAATCAAGCTTTGTTAATATTCTGACTTTAGTCTATAGAATGTTGTCAAGTACTCCCATTAAGTTCTTGTAAACAAATAGAACATTGAAAATAATGAGGAATATTTTGCTTTGAAATTTTCATCAAAAAGAAGTATAAGAAAAGAAAGTAAGTCAATGTCTATATATTCTAAAGTATGGTAATGCAAGGGGATAGATGTATGGTCATATGACAAGAAATATAGATAAATGTTGTTGAAATGTCTCTCCGGAAACATCCGATAAAATGTTGTTGCTGAAATAGTCTGTAGTGCTACATATGTATGGTCAAATATGACTAAAATTTTGATGTCTAAATCATCTACAGGCACGGCTCCGGGTACCTGAAGCGACTCTTGACCAGATAAAGTCACTTAATAGACTTGATATTGAGCTTTATGAGTATGCACGCGACATCTTTGCCAGGCAACATGAACGCACAATCCAGAAACTGGTGAGAGCTTATGCCAATATCTTAAGAATTAATTTTTTATCATCATTATGGACAGATAAGGGAGTCTTTCAAAATATTTCTGACTTTGGGAACAGTAAACCAAAGCAAAGAATGTATCACGTGACTAGACGTGACAAAACTGACCTGACTTGATTGACTTGAACCCAACCCTGTTCCGAACCTAGGGATGGGAGTCAAAACTGAACTTGAAAAACCTGCCCAGAACCAACCCCACTTTAAGTGGACATGGGTATTAAAATCTGTGGAAAAAAATGGGTATGGTAGGGTATGGGTACAACAACACCTGCCCTGCACGCACCTTTTTCTATATTTTTTTTTTTTGGTTGGGGGGGGGGGTGTTAATTGCATAAATCAATGAGTAAATAGAATCCATTTCTTATGAAACTTGGACTCTCCTCACGCCTCCCATCTCACATTCTCATTCCCCGTAGCTGCTTTATCTAATGATTTGCTGACCTGGCTATGTCACTTGTAAAAATAATTGATCAAGTATGCTAATTTTACGAAAAACTCTCTATTCTACCTTTATTCACCCCCTTCCCTTGTTCCTCTTGTTCCCTCTGACAATCTTAGTTTTAAAAAGCCGGGGCATGCTATTTTTTTAACTCCATACATATTGAGTTATCGCTTCTCAACTCCAACAAGCTAAATGGCAAGAACATATCTAATTTAGTCTCATATTTTTTGCTTATTGCCCTTTTATGGTGATATTTAGGCATGTGGATGGTTTAATTGTGTGTATTTTAATAAATTCAAGTGGATTTCTGATTTTGTAGTTGGTATTTGGTCATTGAATTTTGCTGTTGAAAATTGGAGATGAAATATTGTGGATCCAATTCACTTTTTCTTAGCAACTAGTAACTACGGAGGGGTAAAAGTGAAGTGAAGATTACACATTTGAACTGGCTTTGTTTGTTGAGGGGAACAGCATGGAGAGATAAAGGGTGCTTTGGATGATTATGAATACTAAACAAAAGATAAACGAAGAAAAAGAACATGGACTGTGTCACACTTTAATACACTACAATGAGCATGGCCATATGAAGTTAACTAAAATATATCAAATTTAAGCATGGAAAATGGCGCCACAATCTTTTATGAGATAAACAATGCCCTCGCCCCTTGTGTGGATCCAGCGTGGGTCTCGTACCTGGTGTAGGTCTTGCTTCTAAAGTGGTTTGAATAATCTACGTGTAGGTAGCCTTATCCCTTAAGTATCGTAGCTAGTATGGGAGATACAGCTTCTTGTGGACCCATGAAAAGAGAAATTCGTATGAAATTCTTGAGCTAAATGAAAGAGATTAATTCCTATAGGAATAACCCACAATACCTATTCGATGAGAGCAATAATGAGAAGAATAAGAAGGGTTGCACAATTCACCAGATAAGCAAACTAGGCATGTCATTGTGGTGCTCCTTTATTTTTATTCCACATTCCTCTTCTAAAATCTATCTATTCCCTAGAAAATTTTCTACCCCCTCCCCTTCCGCTTTGACTTCCCTCTCAATCCCTCCCCCAACCATAGAAAGCTACAAGATCCATTAGAGAGATCATCAAAGTGTAGATGTGGTTAAGAGGTGTGTAGATTTTGAATTAAAGCTGAGAAGAACCATGGATAAGACTTACAAGCTCATGATAAGTACTCTTAGTGGCCTTTGAGTTAAATAAGTTGGTAAGAGTTGATGTAAGCCATGAAGGTAGGTGTTTAGGCGTATGTTACTTGGCTTTTTCATTTTGCCTCAAGTATGTCGACAACTCAAACATGCAGCCTTTGGGTATGCACACCTGACACTTCATTTCATACAGACAAAGTACACTTGTTTCTAAAGAAAGATCATCATGTCTGTCATATTGGTCTCTCGACACTTGGACATAGGTATGACTTGCTAAGTCAAGTGACATTGTTTTATGTCAATGAGGTCTTTCCGATTCTCATTTGGCGTAGTTATGACTTGGCTAACATTTTTTCATCCTCAATCTGTTCCATATTCATTTTGGAACTTTGATCTCTAATATATTGACCTTTGGAGGGTATTGGTCTGAAATATACCGACTTTTAACACTGGCTTACTGATCTTTTGGACCTATTTATCATTGATGTATTAACCTTCGCTGATGATGAGTAAGATTGTACATTAATATACCACCACCACTAGTATATCAACATCCAATTTTACTTATCATCGCCAAAGGTTAGTACATCAACAATAAATAGGTCCAAAAGGTTAGTAAACTAGTGTCCAACATTAAAAGTTGGTATATTACAGACCAATATCCCCAAAGCTCAGTATATTAGAGGTCGAAGTTCCTATTATTTTGACTTGTGATCATCAAATATTTGTGACCCTGTCTTTGTGATTTCACCCTTGGATGGTGACGGATTGGATTGAATTTGGCCATTTGATGGATGATGGGTGGGTTGGATGGGGAAGGATAAAAACGAGTGAATGATACTTTGCCTGAGCCCATTACCACCCAACTACTAAGTAATGATTTGCTAAATTTTTACAGAAATTGAAGGAAATGGAAGAGACTGTTGTATCGAATTCCTTTGGGGCTCCCCCTTGGAGAGAGATTTTATTAGTTACGACCATCTTGGTCGGGGTGTGCGTCTTTATAAACGCAAGGAGAAGAACGTCTAAAGTTAAGGTATGAAATACGAATATGGTGACTATGCTTTAACGATTTAGTACCTGACGAAAGGTTAAGCATTGGACACGCACACACATCTGCTGCTGCTGCTGCTGGTGTTCTCGCTGTTGAGCACTGTCACACAGTCGTCAATTTTGCAGAGATGGCAACCCATGATTCATTAGCCTAATTTTGACAATGTGTACATTATTCACCTTGTCATCCAACTCCAATGTGGAGTGTGTATTTATACAAACTACATAGAACCATTATTGTTATGTTTAGATGTGACCCACAAACTTCATTAGCTGTATCTTTTACTCAATTTTTGCCACTTTCCTTCCTATTTGGACTGCAAGGGCTTTGGGTCTTGTTAAAGTAATTATAACCTTTTCAGGAATCTTTGTTTAAAGGTGGCAGGTATTGTTGATTAGGGGATAGATGCAGCTTAACTCTTATGGATGTAACTTACATTTGCTTTGGATGAGCCAAACAGCTTACTAGTCATTTTGTCCTGTTTGCCTTAATATTCTAGGCATGAACTTGTTATGTCTCAATTTGATCTTCTGCAGAGTTGTATGAGATTTAATATCCATAGACCCAAACGTAATGAATGTTGTACAATCTCATAAATGAGGCTAGTTCATAAAATTTTGTCTTATGTCCATAAAGGAAGGATCTCACACATTGGTCTCCAACTCCAATATACAGACTTTGGGAATTATTGGTTTGTAATGTGACAACTTTTAACATTAGGCACTGATATACTGATCTTTTGGATATATTAGTATAATAGTATCCAATGTTTTTTTGTTAGTATATTATTTTTTAGGATTATTGGATGATAATACGCTGAACTTTAAGGGTATTGGGCAATAATGCACTGAACTTTTTTTTTTGGACTTTAATAGACTGAACTTTGAGAGTATTGGACAATAATGTACCTGGAACAATTCCGGTGGTGGCTGACTTGGTGGTAGTTCTATTTTGAAGTGTCGTTTTTCTTTTTTTTTCTAGAAAAAAATATATTAGTCATCCTGTTTAAGTACTTTCTTATATGGCAAAATTTTTTATGAAAAAAAACATAAAAACGACACCTAAAAGTAGGACTGTCACCACGTCAACCACCAACGAAATTAGTTAGAGTGCATTATTGTCTAAATACCCTCAACGTTCAGTGTATTAGAGTCAAAAAGGTGTTCAGTGCATTATTGTCCAATATCCCTAAAGTTCAATGTATTATCGTACAAAAATCCTAATTTTCATCTACAAACTTCTTATTAGGCCTGGCAAAAGTTGACCCGACCTGAAACCGGCTCGAGACCGACCCAATTTTTTAAACCTAAAATATAATAAACCCGGAATACGGGGCATATCAAACTCGACCCACCCCACCCAAATTGATAGGTATATACTTCTTATTAAGCAACCAGGGGCATTCCATTTTCATAGTTCGTTTTCTTCCAAAGGAGACTTAAGAGAACATTGCACGATACAGATTGTAGTAAAATGTATGGTTATATACACATGCTTGTTATTGAAATACAGAGTGATTGAAATACATAACCTTTTTATTAAATATATCATATCCTATATGACATTACATGTGACACTCAAATCATTCATACATCACTAAAACTACAAAACCAAAGTCAATACATTATCATCTCATTCTCACCCAAGTGGAGTACGAGGCAGTCAAACATAGTATTATTTTTAAATTTTACAATTTAGAGAGATCAGACCAATTTATTCCATAGAAAAGAAGCATAATAAGTTTTATGAGGTATTTTTCATTACAATGTAAGTTTGAGAAAGAAAAAAACAACTCTTTCAACTAGCCAGATTACGGACATTCACACATCACTTAAACTCAGTTGGAGAGATCCAAGGGAGGAGTCCACTCAACTAAGGCTCATGATATACAAGTTAATTGAAGTTTCATCTTAAAACCAATTGGTGCTTAGAGGAGTAGCCCACTTGATTTATATACCATGTCCTTTCCCCCCCTTTTTTTTTCAATGTGGGACATTTTACTCATGGATGAATCCCTACATCAACTTGTAATATACACAAGTATCTAAGATTTGATTGCTAAGCCGGAGTGCATCCAATTTGCGTGATCAAATTTAGCCAGTGAAGCTTCGTCCACTGCACACGTACGGACAAGGATGTATAGTTCTCCAGCGCCGATAGCTCATTCACAGTATGTCTTTCACTAACTCCATGTTAGAAAACTCCAACTTCAACCCCTCCAATGAGCTGGAGACCAGAAGAATCAGATGACGGTTAAAGTATCTCGTCAGTAACATGACCCCTGACGGCCCAATTAGGTCTTCACAATTGCAAGTTTGTTACACGGGACATTCCCCACAGACGACCGTACTGCTTCAGAAATCCACACTGAAAACATCGCCATTGCTGATATGATCTCTCATCCATCATCCTCATGTGACAAGTCTGATTTCCTGTAGTCTACCACCTCATCGTATGTTTCCATCGTATATGAACTCTCTGCAAAGCATCTGAAACCAACAGACTTATCACACCACCGTAGAATTTAAACCTCCCGCACCATGCAACCGTTTATATTTTCTGCATGCATCTTATAAAATTCCCAACATTTTTGATGAAGCAATCAAGATGATAAAAATTGTGTAGTACAATTTATTCACTTACCTAAGCTCATGCCAGAAGGTACTTGTCCACTCAGACAAGAATGGTCGTAATGGGGCAAGCATAGCATTTTCAGAATCAGACCAGCTAGAAGAGGCGCCCGCCTTCTTCTCAATGTTTGATAGATATAATGATGTTGCCACATGAACAATTATAGTTGGATCCGGGTCATTGAGTAAAGCCTGCAGCTCCCTTCGGATCCAGGGCTCTATTCTTCGTAGTATTTGTTCTTTGCAGCTAATGCTCTTTGCCATGCTCTGAAATTTCAAAACAGATGATACATTCATAAATTTGCACCATCAATTATTTGCAAATCGAACAGTATTCTAGTACCCATGTCAACACAACAACGAAACTTGTAATGATAAAAGTAGGAAAATGTTGTACTAATAATGCAAAATAAGGGTTCAGCAGATACAGATAGGAGTGTCAAAACCTACCAGTTAAAATTCACATACTACACAGGAAACCAGTGACAGAGTATAATGGCTCAATTCATATGAACTAATACCTTGTAAACGTATATCTTTTATCAAAATTTCAGGGCAGTATTCATTCAAGTTCATGTAAACTGACTTTAACTATAATGTTCAAAGCTAATGTACACTTGAGCGCTGAAGCTTCTTTGGAAATTCTAGAGCTCATCTGCAAATTTGAAGGCTTGCTTTTTTTTAAAAAAAAAAAAGTTTAGAAGTTTAAGGATCATATATAAGCTTCTAGGTTCCATCTAAAGGTTTCACTACTCGAAACAGACATCCCACCATCCTATCAATACATTCCGGGAATCATATTTGTATGAGGTTGCTAACGGGCAACCTTGCAGATGCATTTGCTCTGAGCTGATATAAACTCTAGTCCCCTTGACTAAAAGTTCAAAAACACAATCCTCATATTGAAAATGCAAAGTTATTGAAATGAAGAGCAGTTGCTGGAGATGAAAATGCAAGGTTACTGAAATGTCACTTACTGACAGACTAGCGCAAAATACGACAATTCACTGCTTATGCAGGTTAATCTAATATTTTTTTTCTTTTTTGATAAATTATGCTGATCAATCTAATATAGACCCCAAGTGATAATTTCGGTGCATACATGATTGCTTGCACATGTACATATGCATCATGACAAAGCATTTATACATTTGTGCTATATTTTGAAACAATAAACACTTAATTATGAAGCAATATAGACACAAAACATCAAAGAACTTGCACATATCATGCAATAAGATGACATTCATAAGAGAGTGAAAGCAAATATGAGACAAACTTTCAAACATAATAAGAAGAGTTTCATACCAGGTTCAGAGAATCCCTGTTCTCGAAGGGAACAGCCCGCAAACCATGCTTATATATGCTGCCATAATAAAAAAATGCACAATAAGTACAATTAGTAAAGCATATGATCTCATCAGATCAATGTTAATCAACGTTAAATTTTCTAATAGTATGCAAGTTGCTAATTACCGTCATTTAAGAGATCATGGTTTTGTTGCATCTCGGTACTATGATGAGAATTTGTTTCGTAATATAGGGATTTTGGATGATGTTAAGTGGTTGTTTGCTCAATTGCTCAGGGTGGGATGAATATATCAAAATCCAAGAACCCTTGTATTTGGACTTGACATTAGAGTTTTTGAGTACTTTATTTACTAAGGTTCAAAGTGGTGAACATTGTCAAGAGGGATTGATCAGATTTCGACTGTGTGGTCATGACTACGAATTGAACTTGACTTCGTTTAACAATGTATTTGCCTGCCCCCACCTAGGGATGTTAGTCATCATCGGTTGCCTCAAAGGTATAATCCAACTCCATTTTGGGAGTTATTGATTGGGATTCCACTTTATGACTCAAGCAATTCTAAGGCCTCTGATATTAAGAACATTGTTTTCTGAGCTGCTCAACACATTTTTGCTACGAGATTCTTTACTGAGGATAGTTTGAATGTGCCCAGAATGTCAGAATTGTTTCTGCACTATTCTACCCTATCGATACTGGTTCATTTCTAATCACTCATTCGCAAGAAGTGGCTAACCCAAAAAGTGGAATAACTGTGTGTGGAGGCATTGTTACTACGACTCCCAGGAATAGTGCCCGATGAAGAGTTTAGGATCCCAGGGTCTGAAAAGTTAGACCAAACTGCTTTGGCTAGTATGTACTTCATTGTCACGAGAAGTGGTTCTATGCATTCGAAATATCTTAATAAGTGTGTCATGAAGTTGCCTAACGTTGCCGGAAACACTATACAAGACTTGGTCAACCTTGCTTTTCAGCATGAGGGCGTACCAGTTCCGCCTCATCAGGATCACCATTTTCCTCCTCTTCTAGACCCCTCCACCGTTCGACCTTAGTATCATCACTAGTGCTCTTTAAGAGATTCACAATGAACAAACCTCCTTCAGGGAGTATGTCCAAGCGGAGCATACTGAGCTCCGTGGGGTGAACTCATTGCAGAACTAATATTTGCATCATATGAATGATTGTCTTTTCGTAATGCGAGATCAGTTTGCCTCCCAAGAGTCAAAAAGTTCCTCCCCTGTCCCATACCTCCTTCAGAAGAGTGACTGTTTCCTTCCACCTCCCCTCACATTGATTCCTAATTGCATTGAGGACAATGCTTTATCCTAGCATGAGGGAGTTTGCATTCGCGTGATTGATGAACAATAGTGTATATAGAGAATGATGTATATAGTTGCATATAGTCGCATTTGCTTTATAGCTTTGTTGTCTTAGTTTCTTTTATGTGTGTTATTTTTTGCATTGTAACGCACACCCTATTTCTTTTATGATGGACTCTTTACAAGACATGGTGAGATGGAACTTGAGTAAGAAACGCCTCTTTAAGGCCCGTTCCTACTATGCAATCTTCATCCCTGCCTTCTTAGAGGCTCATGTTTTCCCGTCCACTATCTGGAGGCTTTATGCCCCTTTCAAGTTTGCATTTTTTTTATCTGGGAAGCGATGCACAGGAACAACATGCTTGATGTCTGATAATTCAGAAAAGGAAAGACTTCGGTTAATAAGTGGTTACTGTATGTGCAAGGCGGATCTTGAATTGCCAGATTATTTATTGCTTGATTGCTTGACTGCGGCTTTGCTCGGGTCCTTTGGGTTTTAGCCTTAAGTTGTCTAGGTGTTACTTGGATCGTTTCCTACTCAAGTAGGAGAGCCATCTTCTTGCTCAGAGGGTTTCTTTGGCAGGAAACTAAAGAAGAAGAAAGCCATGGCTATACCTCATACTCATACAAATCTCATTTTAAGAGTAATCTTTTGAGAAAGATCTCATACTATGAAATCTAGTCCATAGTATCAAGCCCAAAATTTGACATGTATCGTTCTTAGTAGTAATCAATAAAGCACTCCAACAATTACTTGGAAGAAACACAATACAGGAATATGATCGAGCATAGTTACCTGGCTCGCCATTGAAGAACCCTTTGTGCAATCTCCTCCGAACTGAGCGAACCTGATCCTCGAAACGATCTTCTCCGAGAAAGCGTCCTCCACCGTCGATTTGCCGCATTAATCTCCTCCCTCGTCCTTCTCAGAACCCTAACAACCCAAAATTCGATTAAGCCCCCACAAAAACACGAAAAAAGAAAAGCAACAGCAACTGAATTCGAAATTTCCAAGCAGACCTTTGAACAGGCACGACAGTGGAACCACTACGCCCCTGGCCGCCGGAAGCGGCGAGAGGATCATCGGAAAGAGGCGACGGCGGCCGGAGGCGGTGCTCCCGGAAAGTGAGGGTGGAGCGAGAAAGTCCGGCGGCGGTGAAGTAGGAGTGGAAGAGGGAGTTGCAGAGAGGACAAGTGCGCTTGTAAGTGGACCATCGGAGGAGGCAGTCGAGACAGTAGGCGTGGAAGCAGGCGGCGATCACGGCGGAGGAGCGGCGGCCGGCGGTGATGTGGGAGAGGCAGATTGGGCAGGTGATGTTGCCGCCATTGATGGACCTCCAGATGCGGGTGGATGTTGAGGCGGTGGAAGGATGTGAGGGTTGTTTGAGCTTCTGATGGCGGCCATACGAGGAAGAGGCTCGCGTCTCCATGGATGTGTCGCTGGAAACCGATACCCACGGGGGAAGCTGTCCTTCGTCTGATTGTTTTTTTTATTTGTTTTATATTTTACTATTCCCTCTTGTTTTTTTAATTGTAGCCTCATTTTCCGTATCATCAACTTTGACCGTTAATTTCTTGGTATATATAATGATTCATCATGCAAAATTGATACCGTTAGATTCATACTAAAAAATACTTTTAAAAAATATATAATTAAATTTTTTTGATAAAATATTACATAAAAAGTTATTGAAGAAAGATAAAACTTGGAAAACGTGAAAATCAGTTATTTAGAAACGAAGGGAGTAGTTTTTTTGTCCATTCCTCGGAATAGTTGCTAGTTTTGATCAATATGTTTGAATAGTGGGTGCCCATTCTTTCGAAATATATGAATGTTGGTGAATATGCAAGATATATGTTTATGAATATTGAAATTAATATAGAGTAATAAAGTAAAACTTTAGATAATCGATCATATTGAAATAACCCTAGAGGGGGGTGAATAGGGTTGTATAAAATTTCTGCACTTAATCAACACAATAGGGGTTAATAGCACTTTTATAAACTGAATAATACTTCTTTATTGATTGAATTAAAGTGCTAAAGGGAACGAGATTACAACTCGACACTATTGAGAACTGTGAGGTCCTCAACAGGCTTACTAAACTAGAAGACTTCACAGATGACTTCTGCACTTGAGGCCTCATAGAAGAGGCGATTACAGTTGAAGAGCACACTTAAAGTGAGAACCCTATCTCACTTCAAAAACACGACCTTAGAGGTCCTCACCAGAGACACTTTCTGGCTACAAACTCACCACATTTCTTGGTGGCTACAAACTCAGAATATTTTCACTCAAATATTCCTACAACTCAGAATTTTCTACTCAAAATTCCTACACTGATTTTCTTGCTTGGAAATCTTGTTTTCTCTTCGAAGAGGTTTGACAATATATATACTTGAGGGCTTCAAACAGCAACGTCTTCTTTCCTTTGGAGAGGATTGTTTCCTTTCTTGAATTTTATCTTCAATCTTCCATGTGATTTTCAATTTCGACGATTTCCTTCCTTTGCTTTAGTATCTGAAAAAGGAGATATTAAACGTTATTATATCAACTTAGAAAAGGTAGGAAAGATTAAGATTATGATTTAAAAGATACTTCCCTGATTTAATTTTGACCATTCTTTCAAACAAAATAGGTGTGCTGGCATGGAGGTCCTTGCTGCCGGATGTGATAAGGTCCTCAGAGAGAACTGTAATTCTTCAATCTCCCCCTTTTTGTTTGAAAGACAAAATTCCAGGATAACTCTATACATGTATTCTCAGTGTGCAACAAATACTAAGAGTGAGAAGAATAGAAGCAACAGTTCATGCATATAATAGCAAAATAGTAGTAGCAATGGTTCAGCAGTTTCCAGGCCAAGGACTTAAGAACTTCTCCCCCTTTTTGTCTTTCAGACAAGAAAAGGAAACAGGAGATTACAAACCCAAGAAAATGTTTGGCCAAAAGAGTTCAAAAACAAATAGTTTGAAAGGGAATGTGCAAATAGGGGAGGGGAGGTCACTCTTGGGGAGGGGGTCAACATTAGAATCATCAACATTAGCCTCCACAGCAGGAATGGATGGTGGGGTGTGAGGGCCTAGAAGAGCCTCTGCCTGATGATCCAAATCCTTCAGAGCAGTACAGACACTGATGCTGACCAAAAGATTTGCTTGAAGATCTCGATGGAGGTCCTGGAGGTTGCGCACTTCAGACTGTAGAGTTTGAATGTTACCGTGGAGGAGGTCGAGTTAAGACTGAAGTGGAATGGAGGCCTCAGAGGTTGATGGGGCGGAGGGGGAAGCTTGGAGGGGCTTGAGGTCATCGGAATGCAACCAATGACCAGACGGTTGAGGGCGATATCCAAGAGATTCTAGAATAGCAGTGTTGATGGTGGAAGCAGAGATGAGTGCCTTGTCGTCATCAGAAAGAGGAACATGAAACTTTCGAAAGATATGATTGAGAAGGTTGGAATAAGGAAGAGGATTTGAAGAACTAAAGCCAGCTTTGACAATGTGGTTTAGGACGACCTCACCCATGTCAAGACGACAATCGTTCAGAATGTTTAGCAAGAATGAAGCACAGGGCTCGTTGATTGTTTCTTTGGAGGTTCCTTGGGGAAGAATGGTACGAACCAAGATAAAGTACAAACATTGAGCTTCAGATTGGAGATTTGTATATTGGGAATATTTTGTGGTGGAAGGTTTGCCAAAGGAGGTCAGCAGTTCAAGGTGAGCGTCTTTGATGTCAGTGAAGGCAGGTTTGGCGGGGTCAGGAGTCATGCCTAGAATGCATTCAAGAGTAAGAGGGGACATATGTATTTCCCTGCCAGAGGCAGTGGTTTTGTAGGTAGGCTTGGAGGAATTTGGAGAGATGTTCTCAAGATTTGCATAGAACTCAAAGATGAGTTTGGGATAGCAAAAGTCTTCACCATTGAAAAAGAGTTTACAGCCAAGTGAGGACAGAGTCGAGAGGAAGGTGAAATGTGTACCTTGAAGGTTTTCAATGTCGACTCTGTCACAGTGAAGGAGAGTTCGCTTTTTTATGGTCTCCAACCGTTTGCGGAGGAACTCTTGGGAGCTGGCGGTGGTCGGGGAGGGGCAAGGAATGATGACCAACTCGTCGTATGAGGAGTTGGTTGAGGCAGTGTCGGGGTAAGTGGGAGGCTTGCTTGATTGAAGTCTTTTGGCCACACTGGAAGGAGCGGCGGGTTTTGTGGAGCGCTTAGTCATGGTGGAGAAGGGAGAGAGAGAAGAATGGAGAATGATCTAGAAAGGAATTGCGAGGAGAGAGGGAAAGAGGGTAAGAAATTTTGCAGATGGTAAAAAGTAAAAGAGGAAGGTGGGGTTAAATAGAGTCTGTTGAAGATACGGTGAAGGGTAAGAGAGAGAGTGACTGACGGAAGTTGGTGGGAGGCGGTAATTGGATGGGACGGTTATTTATGTAGAGGGGGTAATTATGGAAGGAAGAGGGAAGAACCTTGGGAAGGTAAATATTTTGAAAAGAGATTTTGAAATTAGATTTGAAAAGACAGAGAAGGAAAGAATTCAAATTTAAAAATTAGTCAGTTTTTAGAAGAGGTAAAAAGGAAAGCAGATTTTTTTAAGGAATCAACGACTGAGATACATATGGAAGATGTAGTCAGTTCATTGATGAGGCTAATTTTTATGTATGTGTGTTGAGAGGTTGGGCGATCTGATGAGGACATCAGTCGTCCAAAAAAAAAAACAGATGAGAGTCATACCTGATTGATGTGAGGACATTAGACAGAGCTCCCCCTCAGATGATGCTGGGGAGTTTAATGAGGTCCTCCTGGGGGTGGCTCCCCCTCAACATGTGCCATGAGGATTATGGATAGGTGAAGCAATCCGAGCTCACGTCGAATGTAGGCAAACTGATCCTCTAGCAGTGGTTTTGTGAAGATATCAGCTAATTGATGATGAGTTGGGATAAATTCTAAGCTGATATGGCCTTTTTCAACATGATCACGGATGAAGTGATGGCGTATTTCAATGTGTTTTGTCCGTGAATGTTGCACCGGATTTTTTGTGATGTGGATGGTACTCATGTTGTCACATTTGATGGGCACATTTATAAAGTGTAGATCGAGGTCCTCCAGTTGATATGTGATCCATAGGATTTGAGCACAGCATGATTCGGCTGCCACATATTCAGCCTCAGCAGTAGAAAATGCCACTGAGATATGTTTCTTGGATTGCCAGGAGACAAGTGAGGCTCCAAGTAGTTGACATCATCCTATGGTGCTTTTTCTATCAACTTTGTATCCGGCAAAATCCGCATCAGTGTAACCAAAGAGGTGGAGGTTAGGCTGTCGAGGGTACCAAAGGCCTAAACTTTTGGTTCCTGCAAGATTACGCGAGCGAGAAGGGAGGAAGAAGGAGAACAAAATGATCACGGATGAACTTTTGGTCTCTGTTGGGTATGGAGACCAAAATGAGGAGAAGGGAGGAAGAAGGAGAGGTAGAAAGGTGGAAGAAAGGACGCGCCAATACCGACGCTACCAGCGTCAGTCTCCGTACATAGCTGCAAGTTGGTGCATGCTGCCAGCGTGTGTCTTCCCCCCACCAGTGTCCATGTTGGGCCTTTTCGTGTTTCAAGCCCAAGTTGTGCGACGACTATTTTAATTAGGTTATTGTTAATTTGTAACCTAGGTTTTCCCCTGTACCCTCTAGTATATATAGGGGTTCATGTTCTCCCTATTATATATCCAAGAGAGTATGCCAAGAATATCCCAGAGTGTATCCCAGAGAAAATTGGGATCAAGAGTTAAAGAGAGAAACACAACCTTTGTATTGTAATCCTCGTATTACTATTGCATCGATTCCGTGATTTTTTCCCCATTTTGGGTTTTTTCTACGTTAAACCTCTGGTGTCAAATTTTCTTATTTTCTTTTCCGCTCTTATCTTACATTGTTTGTGGTAGTTTGAGTACTCTTCGATCCTAACAACTGGTATCAGAGCCTGCAGGGTTGGTGAAAGAGAACTCGCTTTCAAACAATGGCAGGAGATAAGTATGAAATCGAGAAATTTGATGGATCTGACTTCACATATTGGAAGCTGCAGATTGAGGACCTGCTGTACTCAAAATCGATACATGTTCCTCTGTTGGAGAAGAAGCCAAATAAGATGGAGCAGGCCGAGTATGATCTGCTGGATCGGAAGGCGGTGTCCCTGATCCGGAAGTCGATGTCTCGGAACGTCAGGTTTAACGTCATGGAGAAAAATACAATGAAGGAATTGTTGAATGCGCTAGAGGAGATGTATGAGAAGCCCAGCGCAACAAATCAGGTATATTTGTTCACCAAATTAACCAGCTGTAAGATGGCTGAGGGTGGTGATGTGGCTGATCATATTAATGAGATTACTAAGATTTTATCACAACTTGCTTCAGTAAAGATGATTTTTGTTGAGAATGTTAAAACTTGCATATTATTGTCTTCCATGCCTGATTCTTGAAAAACTCTTGTAACTGCTGTTAGTAGTGCTAAGGATATTGACGAGATGAAATTTGATGGGGTCAAGTCTATATTGCTTAATGAGGGTCTACGTAGGAAGAATTCTGGTGAGGAATCTTCGGGAAGTGTGTTAAGTGTCAGGGGTAGGAAGAACAATAGGAATTCGAATAATTCCAGGTGAGGCAGGCCTAGGGACATGAGCAATGTTGTGTGTTATGGTTGTGGTGATACAGGTCACTTTAAGAGGGATTGCCCTAAACCTAGGAAGGGGAAGGGTAATGATGACCGGGACTCTGTCAACTCTGCGGAAGACCTTTGTGAAGCCCTAATTTTGAGTATGTCTAGTCCTTAAGAGTCATGGATAGTTGATTCTGGTGCATCCTTTCATGTTTCCTCCGATAGGGAGTTATTTCATAATTTCAGGAGTAGGAATTTTGGCAAGGTGTATCTTGCCGATGACAAGTGTTATGAGATAACAGGTACAGGAGATGTGACGATTAAGACTGCTAATGGTAGTCTTTGGAAGTTGGAGGATGTGAGGTATATTCCTGGAATTAAGAGGAACTTAATCTCAGTGAATCAACTCGATGAGATGGGCTACACTGCAGGCTTCGGGAATGGGATGTGGAAGATCGTGAAATGTTCTATGGTAGTGGCGAAGGGATTGAAGTCCGGTACGTTATACTCCACCAGGGATAACACTAACATGTTTTCTATATTAAATTGTAGGATGGACCCTTCCAAATCCCTTCCCGCTCCCAGTCCAAGGCCCCCGTTGTTTCATGCCTCTTCCCCTGTCCATGTCAGAAATTTTTCTTTTTTTTTTAAAAAAAAATAATTGGCTTCAACCATCTCTGCAAAGCGCCTCAGTATATGAAAAACTGCCTCGATACAAACACCAAAATTGCAGCATAGATAACACAAACCACCAATTCAACCACTACCACTTCTGAGTTCTGACCCATGTGACCATGTCTGCTGTATTACTCATCTCTTTCTCTCTTTTCGTATGGCAGTAATCAAGGTTGTTAAAATCGGGATCCTAACTCGAAATTATGGGGAAGTTAGGATCGGAAATTAGCCCATGTAGGATCGTGGATCGTGTGTAAATTGTAGAATCATAACGAGGATTTTGGACCATAAAATCATAGGATCGTAAATCAGGATCGGGATTTTAATAACTATGGAAGTAATTCATCAACTCAGGTATTTATCACTTTTAGATTTTTCTTAATTGATAAAGACACGTTTTCATCCTTTATTGATAAAGATTCGGTTAGACAAATTTGTTTAAATGACTGACAATTGACAACCCACCAAATATATTGTTAACTGCAATGGGTGCAGACGCTTAATACTGTAAGAAAATGAAGTTAAAAGGAGTGATGGAGTAGAGCAAAGTTGTGTTTGACTGATGAGTGTGTACCTGAGATGGATATGATGAAGAGAAAGATGAAGATGAGAGACAAAGGAATGGCAACCATAGATGAAGAAGAAAGTGACGTGGGGAAACTTGAGCCCTCAAATTGGCTTTGGCTTCAAGTGGGCCACTGAAAATTAAATGTGGGCACTAATGTTTCATTGTTTGAGCAAAAAACTGAAAATTAAATGTGAGCCCAGTTCTTTTATAAGTAAACTCCTTTAAATACATTTTAGTGTAGATCAGTGTAAACAATTACACTTTGTTTGCATAATTTAAAGGAAAATTGGATTTAATCCCATATTTTGCAAATTGGATGGCGATAATCCCTACTTTTAGTTTGTATTTTGGTGGTAAAAAAATAAAAAATTGTACTGTAATGGGACATCATCGAGAATATATCCTCAATATCTATTCTTTGGATTTGATAAAATGAAGTTTGGATGGATTGGATTGAATTGGATTGGATAAGTTATGGTACTTTTTTTATGGGAATTGTGTTTATAGAGAAAAAACTTTTTTGGGGAATTGTGTAAGGTTGGATTGGATTGGATTGGATTGGATTGAATTAGAAAGAGTTGCATTTGATTCAAAACTTTGTATAACACTTTACGATGATTTTTAATGAATTTACGGTGTTTCTCCCAATTTTTTTCAATTTTTTTACTATTTTTTTCACTTTTATTCCATTCAAAAAATCATAATAATTGCTCGGAGTCTCAAAAAAATAATTTAAAAAATGTTTTAGAAACTACAATTTATTTCCTTTCTAGGGGCAGGAATGAAGAAAATAAAAACAATATGGGGTAGGAATGAAAAAATTAAAAAGAATGTGGATGTGGATTTGGTACCACAAAAATCACAACTTCCTCGAAGCCAACAATTCCCAATTCTCTGCCAAACACAAAGAAATTAGAGACGTAACTAGAGACAGAAAAAGAAAAAGATAAAAGAAAAGGGTGGAGGGAGAAGATCAGAAAGAAAGGAGAAACAGTGGAGGGACGACGAAGAAGAATAGGAAGGAAGTCGATGGATTTTGCCGCGTCAATTCGATAACCTTCCTCTGAAAATTTACAAGCATTCTTGAGTCTTTAATTAACTTAGATTAATTTGATTGTTTGTATCAATATCTAGTCGACTTCTTTTGCATTTGTTAGTTATTACTTCTGTTTGTGTTGATTTGTGGTTACTGTTCTTGACTATTGTGTCTATAAATAATATTTTATTCTTATATAGTTCAAATATTTGAAAATTATGATCAAATCCGAATGTGATGTCAATCACTTGAATTTAGGGTTAGTTAGGTATAACTATTGAATCATATTAAATAAGTTGATAGCAACTTTTATTTGTTATTTAAGTTAAACTGTAAAAATTGAAGAAAAAATTATGTACATTATGTATACAATATATTTTATATCCAATGTATTTTATATCATATGATACTTATGATTTGTTTTTATTTAATTTTAATATTTAATTTTTAAAATTTTCTAATTAGGTATAGAGTTTTCAATTACTCATCTTTAAATTTTGACCCCTCTAAATTTAGTTAATAGATTCGCCTCTGCACCCCATTAACCACCCAATGACACTATCGCTCACAAACTCAAATTCATCCAGGGAAGCTCATGTCCTAATCAAGCTACCCCTCTAGGGGAGACATTTGGAGTTCTCCCTGAACAACCTTCTCTTGACAAGGGGAAGGTTGTCCTAGACGCTGACTTGTTGTGCAAGGGTTTTCCATGAGATGGGAAATGAAAACTATTAGCCCCACACGAAGTTTGTGAATAAGTGATTGTCTGATAATGAGCAAAGAAAGATCGATTCTTCGGGATCCTTCCTTTCTTCATCCGATTTTTTATTGCAGTTTCATTTCTAATGGAGGATGAATAAAAAATGGATACGTAGAATAAATACCAAAAAAGATACGCGGAAATTTGACGTCCCTTGAGCTGGATAATGTTGAGTAAGATATGGGGTGAAGTTACAACAAGTTCTCTGTTATTATTGCTAAGACTAGGCATGACTGGAAGTTCGTTAAAGGTCAGATTGACTATGTTGATCTGGGTAATGAATGGATTCTGTTGAGGCTTGCCAATTCTGAAAATTGGCTCTTGGTCTTTGATGGTAGACCTTGGTTTGTCAATGAGTTTAATCTTGTCCTAAAACCGTGAACGCCTTTCTTTGACCCTTTCAAGTCTCAAATCACCTTCATAGACCAATGGGTTAGAATCCCTAGGTTACCTTGGGAATATTGGAACCTTCAATCCCTATGATTCCTTTTAAAAGCCATTGGACAAGTGGTTAAGGTTGACTAATTAACTCTCCTTAAGCAAAGGGGTAAATTTGTAAGGATGTATGTAAACCTTGACATTACCATACCTTTACGAGGCAGCTTATAAGTGCTTAATGGGCTCTACATTATCCTGGTTCCCCTTCTTTATGAGGGGCTCCATGAGGTATGTGCCCTGTGTGGTAGTGATGCCCACTTGTTGGAAGCTTGCCCTAAGTTCCCTTTCCAAGAGAAATTTGAAGTTGTTGTGGAGAAGTTTGAAACCACACCATTTTTCTCTCCTCTTTAAAAGCATCCAATTTGTCCTCTGGATATGGTTCTAGCCCCCATCCTCCCCCAGATGATAGTTGGACTACTGTGACTCCGAAAAGGAGAACAAGGGTGAAAAAGCCTTTGAGGTATGATAAAGAAAAATTTCAGTTCAATCAAACCAAAATCTTTGACCGTGCTGCTAAAAAAAGAGGCTCTGCTGAACCATCCCTTTCTAAGCCTGACATGCTTCTACCAAAAGAAGTTGATAAGCTCCACCCAATTGTTTCTATCTTGCCTAAAGAACAGGAGGGTGACATTATTTTGGCTAGAGTTTATGAAGCTAAAAGCAAGGAAAATGAAAAGGGTTATGATGATCTTACGGGATATGGGGTTATCGATGATGATAACTTCGAGGAAAGTCTCAAAGATATGATGGATCAACTGGATGGTGAAAACGAGGTAGACATGAGCATTGATTCCTCCAAGAAGAGAAAGATCATAGAGGACGGTGATGAGATCTCATATTCTAACAACTAGACTTGTTCATGAGGTCGTTAGGTATGTTGTTTGCTTGTAAACCTCTATTAATGAGGTCTCCTCTGTTAGTGAGGATTGAAAATAATTTCTGTTTCAGGTTGTTCTGTACTTTTGTGCTTGATTTATGTACGAGTTTTTGTTGTACTTTCTGGAAGGGTTTTAACTTCCATAACTGGACCTCCCTTCTGTACCGGTGTTCCATGACCTATGAGATCAGGAGAATGATAAGGTCCTGTGGACATTTTTCCTCACCGTTTGGACTTCCAAACGTCCACGTGGATTGGGGTGTGATTTGATGATTTGTGCTAGGGTTTGAACCTTTGAAAAACTCTATAAGGATTTTAATTTATACATTTCAGGAATAATATTTGTAAAATCACTTTCCATTTACTTGTGCATTTTATGAGTCATTGAATTAAACCTTTCAAGAGTAAACAACCACTTGTTCCAAACTCTTTTAAATTTAACCCAAATTGTTCATTTAAATGTTAGGCTCGGAAGAAAGCAATTTATGCAAGTATTATTTAGAAATACATAAAGAAAAGACCCTAAAGTTGCATTGGCATGTTGTAAAACCATGTTTTACCATAGTTTATGCAACTCGATGTGCTTTTAGTTTGAAATGGGAGTCGCCACCCGACTTTTTAAGGGAAAAAGCCTAGACAAACCAAAAAAAATAAGAAAGACTCCGCCTGCAAAACCCAAGAATGGATTCGGGGGTAAGGCTACGAACTCGAAAAGTAGGAACTTTAGGAGTTCGCCTCTCACAAAAGGAAAGACTATACTAAAAGTTTTAAGTGTGCTTTTATAAAATTTGGAAAAGAGATAAATAAGAAATTTATTGAATTATTTCATAAGAACATGCAATATGAGTTATAAGAAAGAAAGGTACAACATATACACTTTATTTACAAGGAAAAAAAACTAAGAAACTTTAAAGCTTACATTATACTAACTTGAAGAAAAGGCCTTGCCTTGCCTTTTTGCTTGAAGATACTCCTCTTAATACCCTTTGATGTTACTCCTCACAAGTGCCAAAATGAACCAAAAGAAGTGGTAGAAATATGGTGGAAAATAGGATAGATAAGAGGCTTTTTGTGGTTTTTTTTTATGTGTTTAGGATAGGGTTTTTTTTGTAGTGTTTTGAGTGGGATGAGTTTAGAAGATTAGGGAATGGTTAGAAATGGAGATTATGGAGAGATGAAAGTGAGGAAAGGGTTAGGATAAAGAGGATAGAATAGTAGTATAAGAATGGAGACTAGAAGATATGTAGAGAGAATTAGAGAGAGTGGAAGAAAGGAATGGATGAGTAGAGAGAAGAATGAGTAGAAGAGAGGAATAGAATGAATTGTGGTGTGTCATTTGGCTTTGAGGGAAGTAGTATTTATAGGAGAATGAGGTAGGAGGGGATACATGCACATACATACCCTCTCGTCCAAGGCAGTCAAGGCACAACTTACTAGGCAATAAGGAGGGGGGGCGTGTACTTGGAGTGGACGACAGCTTGTGGCCAATTGACCACGTGTGGTCGGTGGTCAAGGCCGATCGGCCACCGGCACATGGGGATGAATCCTCCTCTCGTTCATGTATCCATAGATGGTGGGGGGATGAATATATTTGCCTAGGGAATTGGTGTTTCACACTTGGACGGTAATGCTATTGTATTTGAGTGTTATGAGGCTTTTTAAGGTGTTTTTGTGAGGAATCGATCTTGTGACCTCTTGGCATCGAATTCGCATGGCTTGCTCTTTATGTAGTAATTTTGCATGTGATCTTGCATGCAACATTAAAGCAAATTCGTACGTGTAAGGTGCATATACTTTGGCTTTTATCTTCCGACTCCTTCTTTATTTAGTCCTTCTTATATATAGATATGCTATATATTTTATGCAACAAAATCCGGTGTCTACAGATAGCCCCCAATTTGATTGAGTCCGAGATGGGACGAAGATCAAAGTAGAATGATGGACACTGATTGAAGATATGACTTTGGAATGCAAAGCCTGGGGATATGACTTCGGATTGTGAAGTCTGAGGTAATGCGTGGAAGCAGAGTTCTGCATTGCGGTTGCGGGTGGCGTGCGCCTCCATCGGGGTTGATCTCGAGTAAGAGTGATGCTCTATTTGAAGTGATCTCGGGCATCAGATGACATCTTACTCGAAATGGTCTCGGGTGCCGAAGGCATCCTACTGGGAGGTCTGGGCTGACACTTGGAAGCTAGGTCATGAGTCGCGGTTGGCGAACTTGCGTCGATAGGTGATCTCGGGCGAGAATGACGCCTTACTTGTCAGGGAGACTTCATCGATCGTGATGTCGATGGCTCTTGGAATTTTGGTGTTGATGATGGCAATTTTTGCTGAAGGACTTCACCAGATGCGATGTTGATGGCTTTGGGGGTCGAGACTTCACCGGGCGTGATGTCAGTGGCTCGGATGTTGAGACTTCACCGGGCGCGATGCCGATGGCTCAGGGGATCGAGACTTCATCAATCGCGGTGTTGATGGCTCGGGGTTTTGTGATTCTGCGGGCAATTTGATGTCGAGTGCTAGTGGCTCTTATTCCTGATATTACATCGATCTTGATGCTGATGACTCTTATTTTCCTGCAACAAATACAAATTCTTTTTGTCAGTTTTAATGAAATTCAATTCTGTTTTTGGTTTGGACAACTTACCTCAATTTTTGCCAACATTATCATCAGAAAAATGCTCTTGTTTTGGGAACTTGATACTTCAATCTTGTGAAGACCAACATTTCTTATTGGGCACCCTTATCTGTGCCTCTTCCTTGAAAACATGCAAGCTTGGTTCTTGAAAATAACCATGGAGAACAAGACAAAGCTTCCTCTTTCCCTAGGCCGGTCGGACCATAGGAAAAGCAAGGAATCTTTTTCGTACATCCCAACTTTTGCAGGCCACGCAGGAGACCAACTTTCTTGCAATTATTGTAGACAACTTCAAGGCCGATCGACCTTTAGCTCTGGCCAATAGGAGATTGCCACGTGGCAATGTGGACCGAGCTATTTTGGCTATAAAAAAGGGTCCTTAGTTGCGACATTTGTCACAACCTCATTCAAGCTTTCATTACTTCTTTTACTTGCTCTTTCTCTAGATATTCTCTTTGGTATTTTGGTTTTCATCATAAAAGATGAATTTTCTAAGAAGGGGACGCAGACGTGCTATTCAGCCAGCAGTTCAAGAGCATCCTTATGCGAGGAGTCATGCTAAGTGTGGTGTCCTTGACTAGTCATGCTAAAGTAGGAGGGCTCTACTCGTCCACCATTGAGGGTGTAGGTTTTTGGCCCTTTCCTGGCTTGCCTGAAAGCCTGGAAATCACGTGCCAGAAGAATATTCGGGCGGGCCATAGTGGAGCACTTTTGGGATTCAACGAACTCGTTCCACCTTCCTGTCAGTGAAATGATGCTCACTCCTGTTGATTTTGTGATCATCACTGGCCTCAACTGGGGTGGCCAGTTGTTGGAATTTCAGAAGGATCCCGATCCTCGTGTTTTTTAGTTCTTGCGACCTGCTCTCGCTTTGGCAAGGCGGAATGGCGTTTTGCGGTATTCCAATTTAATGGCTATCTTGAAAAGTGAGGGTTTTCAAAAGTCTGCCCCTCTCTCAGTGTCAATTTCTGGTGCTTGCGCATTTTATAAATGCAACCTTTTTTGCAAATCGTGGGGACACGATCACTTTTTCTTGGATGCACCACCTCCTGGATTATGGCCAGGTGAAAAGCTTTAATTGGTCGGCTACGGCTTATGCTGACTTTGTGAGAGTAATGCGGGTCGCATGCCGTCTAATTGGTTGCAATACAGTGGGGCGCCCGAGAACTACATAGTCGAAGATGCTCAATCTGGGCAGCAGCCACCGGTGGGTTTTAGAGGTATGCTCCAAGAAATTTTCCTTAGAAATTTTGTGATGTACAAAATTTCCCTTTTTTCACTAATATCTTTCCTGGTGTGCAGGTGTGGGTCTTAGCATATTTTCTTCCTGTTGTTGGGGGAACCAATGATGTCAATTTAAGAATTCTTGTCGCTGTTCAATGGGAAAAATCGTCAGATTATCGTCGCCCAAAATACCACTTCAAGGATTTGAATGGTCTTAGGAGAATCATCGACAATCTTCGACCGGTATGGCTCATCATTTTTTCTTGGTTTCATCTTTCTGTTCTTGAGCTCATAATGTTCTTTTCAGGAGGATATCGTCCAATCTCCACGGAATGGCTCTTTTGGAAGGCCTCCATTACGATATTCGCTTGGCACGTGAAGCAAGCGAGCACCGTTTCTTGTTGGAAGGTCCCTCGGGCCTTGTTTTCTATTTGGGAGAGCGCTTCTTCTTCCAGCATAGTGTTGCAGCACTTCGATGCTAACCCAGTAACTCGCTTACTTTGGTTGGTTTTCCTTATGTCGTACTGATTCTTATCGACTTCCTTCTGATGTAGCAAGCATATGCCCATATTCGAGTTCTGTTGTGGGAAGGCATTACAGCTCGAGAATTCATTGATTGGAATTTCGTGGACGACCAATGTCAAGGTCCTATGCCAGCCGCTGGTGAAAAGAACAATGAAGCTCATTCTCATGTGAGTTTACCGCATTCTGAGAACTCGTCAAGGCGTCCTCCTTGCCATTCTTCAGCAGGAGAAACTAGTGGGAGAGCCTATCATGGAGATCCAGGTGCAGGACCATCCAGACGTAGGGATCAAGATCTGATGGGCAAACTTCGAGCTCCCCATGCTAGTTCTTCGGGAGGTAGACAACGGTCTCCCGACATTCCTGAATTTATGGTGGAAGATTGCTCGGAATCGAGTGGATTCCATGGTTCGATGGAAAGAGTTCCCAGCCCGTGGGCACCTAAATACCATGCTCAGTCCATTGTTCCTTATAGCCAGCCCCCTGGCTATAATCAAGGATATGACATGCCTTCCAGCCAGTTCCTACCTGGGCCCTCTGGCACTCAGGATGATTCTCAGCCCAGCTCTTTCGCAGATACAGCTTTCAGAAGCTTGTTTGGCGGCCCTCCACAGTAGTGTTCTTTAGGCATTGTCGGCAAGGCCTCTTTCTTTTTCAGTCCGTTCTATGCCCTTTTTTGTTTTTGTACTAGGAATAAACAAAGTACGAGAAATAAAAGGAATGCAAGCAGACTCTTTTTATGCACGTGATTTTGGAATCTATCTAAAAAAATGAATGCAAGCCCCTAGTTTTTTTATTTATCGGCCAATCTCAGACTGTTTACAAGGAATTGAATCTAAAAAGAAAAATAAATATGCTATACTACTAATATAATTACACCAAAGAATATAAAAGGCGAATAAATTCAAAGAAAACATATAAAATTGCATGTACATTTTTTTTAACACTAACACACCTAACGGATCCCCAAAACCGTGTCTTCTCCCATGCATGTTCATAAACGGTGCCAACTCTGTAGGAGATTCTTCCCCTTTGCTGTAGGCCAACCGGTCATGACACGGTGGAGGACACCGTGTCTTTACCGATCACACGTCATTGGCTGTGGTTTGTTCCCCTTGGCTCAATCAGACACGAGGTAGAAGCAATGTATCCGTAGCATTCTATTTCATATTGGAACACTATTTAAGCAAGATCCGACATTGCTTCTTTTCATCCCATCTTGTCCTCTTGCTCTTACTTTCCATACTACTTCAGTCATGGCTTTTGAAAAGAAACTTAGCCTTTGGATGAATTCCTTATCGAAACCCGAGAAACGCCTTCTTACTTTTTACAACCTATCTCTCATACTGAGCTTGAAGCAAGTAAAAATCAATTAGGATTTTCTCAAGGCGGCCTTCACATTCTGGGACTCGAAGTTTCACGTTTTTCAGTTCGCTTGGAACGAATTGTTCCCTCTCCCTGAAGAATGGGCTTGCATTTTCGGCTTCGATCTTTATGCTCCACCAGCAACTCCCCCTCTTGCTTTTAACTATCGCGAAAAATGTGAGGAGATGACTAATTTCAACCATCGAGCTCTAGAGAATATTCCGGTGAACAACACGGTGAACCTACAAGCCTTGGTGGAATTCTTCCAGTCACCGGAAGCACTCAAACTCAAACCGGCATCCCAAGTTCGATGTTTGGTTTTTTTTTTATTTTGGTTGAATTTTTATTTTATCACGGAGGTTCGGGTTTTGCTCCCCTCTCTCTTATCCACATCGTCGATGAAATGGCCCGTGGCTACAACCCGACTCCCATGATGGTAGCAGAAACTCTATTGAGCCTTGACTCTTGGAATTCTACACGGACCTTTCGGGGAAGCATTCTCACCCTTCAAGTAAGTATCGACATATTTTTTCGTATTATTATTTTTTATTTTTTTTACTTATTTTTTTCCTTGATTTTGCATGAATTATTAAGATAATCCATGTGGAATCAATTTGTCGATTTCTCCTTGGTTGTATTTCCTTTTTTTTTGTTGCAACCGAGATTCTTACTACATCTCTTCTCTCCTCAGATATGGCTCATGGAACACCTCAGCATGGTGTAGTCTCCTATAACTCCCTCAGAGTTGGCCCACTTTTGCCAACGCAAAAGGAAGTTCGATGCACGTCGCAGTTTTGATGAGTGGGTGATCTTTTTGAAGGATCACAAAGAGATTCAATGGTGGATCCAATGGTGGAAGGTCCCATGCTTCTCCAACCATTCTAGCAAGGCGACTCATATAACATTGTTGGGCCTTGGAGAACTCACCTACTACTTCCCCGACCGGGTCATGCGCCATATGGGTCGATTATAAGATATTCCTTTGCTCCCATGTGAAATTCCCGACCTCACTCATCTCCAAGGCTCGGTGGTCGAATCATGGATTAAATACTGGAAGAAGAGTGCGGGAGTAGAGGTTCCACCACCTCATCGCATTTCCTCTTCGTCGACCGATGGGTATCGGAGTTTGTTGGCTACTACCATCGGTGCAGCACAATGGCGTGAGAAGCGCACCCGTTCACCTCCCCGGGAGGCTCCAAAATTAAAAAACGTCATTATTGTCGGAGAATCAGGGTCGGATTCTAACCAAAAAAGATCTTCCCCTAAAGAAGGAAAATCAAGCAAGACTTGTCAAGCGAGCACTAACGGGTCTAAGGACTCCGACTCGAACTAGGACTCGATCTAATAAGTAGGATGGAGAGAAGAGAGATGGAATAAATGTAGGAAAGAATGCGTACGCTATGTATTTATTTAATTTGATGCTTTTCCTTTATTAAAAAAAAAGTAAGACAAAATGTATCGAACAAGAGTGTACTTCTTTTATTGATATGAGAAGTAATACATTTCATTTTGTTTTACAAGAATTAACACGAGCTATGATCTTCTCCTTGTCAATCCTTGTGTCTTCGGCAGCAACACTTGCAATCTCTCCTTTTACCTAACTTGTTTCGAAGGATTTTCAAGTTAGCCCCCCATTTTTTCCTTCTTTTCTTTTTCATTTTTTTTTCACTCTCCTTTTGCGTGACTTGCCCAAAGGGTTTTCAAATCAGCCACTCTACAACTTTTCACTCTTTTTTTTCTTTTTTCTTTTCTTTTTTTTTTCTCTCATAAGCAAGTGGCCTACTGGCAATTTGGTTGCTTGCTTTTATAAGGTAACGCATGTTTAAGTAGCTGAGGGTACCAACCCTTAGTAGCTTAGACATAATACCTTTTTAACTGATCCAAGTTCACAGGCTGGATGAGCTCTTCTCCTTCAGGTGTCGCTAAACGAGCAGCACCTCCAGGTGTGATGGAGATAATGACATAAGGTCCTTTCCAATTTGGGGCAAACTTGCCACGAGGATCCTGACGGGCAGATCTCATTTCTTGTAACACTAGGTCATCTTCCATCAAATCTTGATCTTTGACCTTCTTATTAAATGCACGAGTAATTCGACTCTGATAGAGCTGAATGTTGTGTAAAGCGTGGAGTCGGCATTCATCCAACAAAGTTGACTCCTCATACTTGGTTCGAGCTCACTCAGCTTCAGGAATTTGACTCTCGGCGATGACTCTTAGGGAAGGAATAACAATTTCCACAGGCAAGACCGCCTCCATTCCGTATACTAAAGAGTAAGGTGTAGCTCCAGTTGCAATTTGAATAGAAGTGCGATACCCCCATAATGCGAAAGGGAGTTTGTCAGGCCAATCTTTATAAGTGACAACCATCTTCTTAATGATTTTCACCAAAGTTTTGTTCGTAGCCTCGACCGCTCCATTCGTTTGTGGCCGATAAGGAGAAGCATGATGATGTTGGATCTTGTACTTAGCCAGAAGAGTGGTAAACTCACCCATGAAATGACTCCCATTGTCGCTGATCACCTCATGTGGTACTACATATCTGCAGATGATGTTCTTCATCATGAACTTGGCAACATGTTTCGAGGTAATCTTTGCATAAGAAGCAGCTTCTACCCACTTAGTAAAGTACTCCACAGCTACTACCACATACTCATGACCTCCTGTGCCTTGAGGCAAAACCTTTCCAACAATATCAATACCCCACACCGAAAATGGCCAAGGCAAAGCCAAAGTGGTTAGGTAAGACGATGGCTGATGCTTGAGATCAACATACTCTTTGCACTTTGAGCATTTTCTCACAAATTGAAGATAATCTGACTCCATCGTAGACTAGAAATATCCTGCTCGCTGGATCTTCTTCACTAACATCCTCCCATTCATGTGTGGCCCACACTCTCCCCCATGGATGGACTTCATCAGCTCTCTGGCTTCCATTTTGTCAACACACAACAAATTTATACCAGTTGCAACCTTTTTGTACAAACAATCCTGAATGATGCAATATTGTGCGACCACCAACCGGATAGCCCTCCGAGCTCGGTGCCCAGCATCTGGTGGGTATGCACCACTTTTCAAAAGGTGTAGATGTCAAAGAACCATGCCTCAGGACTGATGGAATTGATCATTAAAGGTGCTGGTGAACGGGCTGGACTTTCCTCTCCACCACAACTACCAAAGTCTGCTCCGTTTCCGACATTGCTACCATAGATGACAGCTTAGCTAGCGCATCCGCTAATTCATTATGACTTCTCGGTAGATATTTGAACTCAATATGCTTGAATCTCTTGGCCAAATCAGATAAGTGTTGTTGATAAAATGCCAAAGACTCACTCTTCACTTTCCAAACACTAGTAGCTTGGTTGACAATTAAACTGGAGTCTCTAAACACTTGTAACCTCTCAATACCCATTTCTAGAGCCGTATGTATACCCTAGATGCAAGCTTCATATTCAGCAGCATTGTTGGGGGCGTCAAAATCTAGCTTGACCGCTGTGGGACCCGGGAAAATCCCCGTTGGTGTCCCTCACGGTAAACGGCGAGTCGAAAGGGGTGTCTTTTCTTTTAGAAGATTCGCTTGAATTTCTGTTTAAATAAATTAAAACTAAAATTTAAATAATCTCTTTTTTTTAGATTTTATTAAAATTTGAGAAGTTTATTTATTCAGAAAGTAAACAGAAAATAAAAGAAAAACAAAAAGAAACGAAAAAAAAAGAGAAAAAACAGAGAGCCCCGGATCGCTCGATGATTTATCGAGCAATACCTACAGGTATTGTGAGCCAAGAACCCCCAAAAAAGGGTCTCGGCTCGAAATCGATCCGAGGCGGGATCGGCTAATACCGCTGTGTATTCCGCTTGTCCCGACCTCGGATCTGCTTTCCAGATAGTGAAAAAAATCAAAATAAAATATGGGCTCGATGATTTATCGTAGCAATACCGCAGTATTGTGAGTCGCTGACCTCAAAAAGGGTCTCGGTTCGAAATCGACCGAGGCGCGGATCGCCTAATACCGCAGTATTCCGCTTGTCCTACTGGATCTGCTTTCCAGACAAAAATCTTTTTTTTAAGAGCTTTCCGAAATAGAAAATACGAAGGGAAAAGAAATAAAAGCGAGAAGAAATAAAAAGGAAAAAAGGAAGAAGAGTCGCCAATTAATTTTTTGAACGAGAATTAATAAACTCAAAAATTAAGACTCCACAAACCACGAACCACGAGATTCGGATCCGGGGGTAAGGTTACGAATTCGAGAATATAAATTCCGAATCCACTGCTCAACGAACGGACTTTACTAAACCGGTTAAATAAAAAGAAAGAAGAAGAGGAGAGAAGAAGAGAGTAGAATGGAGTATTAATTAGCGTAATTAGTGTTATTTAGCTACATACAAATGCCATAATAAAGCGAGAAGTAAATACAATAAATAAAAGAATTAAATATAAACGTACCTTTATTCACGAACAATCCATATTATTTAGGTCGAGTTTAGGGTTAACTCAAGTTACAAGATAATATGAATGGAGAAGAGATAGAGATAAACGAAATAAAAATGCCAATTAAGTGTGTGCAAAAATGAGAGAAATAAAGAGGGAGAAGAGAAGATGAAATCACCAAGTGTCAATACGCCAGGGTGATTTCGGTGTAGCATGAAATGGGAGATGAGAGGGGTTTTTATAGGAGGAATGAGGGTTGGGAATTAGGTTAAAATGAGGGGAAAATAATTGACGGAATACTGCCAAGTATCCCGGCCCAACTGCTCAATATTTAGGGTATGGCACGCTTCCCGAGGTGGCTGGAGGCGCGCTGGGTTGGGCCGAACCCGCCCACAATACCGGCAAGATGTGGGCGGATCTCGCCCGCCCACCTGTCGCCGGGCTGCGTGCCAAAGGGAAATGGCCTGATTTTTTTTTGTGGTTTATTTTTTTTTTTGCATTTCACTTGGTATTTTTTCTAAAATAAAATAAAGACAAAATAAAAATAATTACAATAATTACGAGACATTTTTTGGGTGTCTACAGTTAGCCCCCACTTTGATCGAGTCTGAGTAAGACGATGATCAAAGTATAGTCTGGAGGTCTTCGATCTTCCTTGATGTAGTTCGGTCTCTCCCGATGTCGCTGAAATGTAGCTTAGTCTTTCCCGATGTCGTTGAAATGTAGCTCAGTCTCTCCCGATGTCGTTGAAAATGTAGCTCAGTCTTTCCCGATGTCGTTGAAAATGTAGCTCAGTCTTTCCCGATGTCGTTGAAATGTAGCTCAGTCTTTCCCGATGTCGTTGAAATGTAGCTCAGTCTTTCCCGATGTCGTGAAAATGTAGCTTAGTCTTTCCCGATGTCGTTGAAAATGTAGCTCAGTCTTTTCCGATGTCGTTGAAATGTAGCTCAGTCTTTCCCGATGTCGTTGAAAATGTAGCTCAGTCTTTCCTGATGTCGTTGAAAATGTAGCTCAGTCTTTCCCGATGTCGTTGAAAATGTAGCTTAGTCTTTCCCGATGTCATTGAAAAATGTAACTCAATCTTTCCCGATGTGGTTGAAAATGTAACTCAGTCTTTCCCGATGTCGTTGAAAATGTAGCTTGACTAGCTTTTAACTCCCGGTGGCTTGCCTAAATTCGGCTGGAACCGCCCCCATACCGCCAGGTATGGTCTCGGGTTCAGACCCGAGCTTGACTAGCTTTCGTATAACCCGGGGTCAGGTTTGCTACATACCTGCTTGTATGGTCCCGGTTTTTTAGAATTTTGCATGCTTTTAACTCCCGGTGGCTTGACGGAATTGGTACCGAACCGCCCATACCGCTAGGCATGATCCCGGTTCGCACTCCAGTTTGACCGCTTTCGTAAGCTTCGCGCAATCCGGGGTTCGTCCTCGGGTTGACTCCATACCTGCTTGTATGGACTCGGGTTTGCGTTCCGATCTTGATTCGAGGAATTTTGCTTTGTCGCGGGATTTTGAGTTTTCTTCTTGTGCTTTGCAGCTTATACGATGACACAACCTTTGAAACCTCGAGATATCCGAATGAGCATGTGCGGCTTAGGAGATCGGAAGTGCCGATGAGCCTTTCAAACTCATATTCTTTGTATGATCTTGGAATCCTGCATGCATGCTTTATACCAACCTTGTCATGTATTGAGGCCCAAAACTTTTTGCTGTTTCTTGTGTCGTCAAATTTTTAGAGTTGAACGTTCGGATTAACTAGTAATCCCAAGATTTTTCTCATAAAGATCTGATGTCATGCCTCCGTATGTGGCTCAGATAGTTTTCCATACCTTTCAATGCTTTTTTTTTTTTTTTTTTTTTTTTTTTTTTGTCATGCCATGCCTCGCGGCATGCAGGCTGTCCCACGATCGCTTAGTCCTTTCCGTTGTTCGTAACTTTGGGCAGCTACCATGCCCGCAGTATGGTGCTCATCCGAGTTTTTCTGCATGGTCCGACAGATTTAAGTCCGCAGTTGGCATGCCTCGGTATGGTGCTCATCCGAGTTTTTCTCGCATGGTCCGACAGATTTAAGTCCGCAGCCGCATGCCTGTGTATGGTGCTCATCCGAGTTTTTCTGCATAGTCTGGACAGATTCAAGTTTGGTCAGGCTCGCATGCCTCCATGTATGCTACTATATGCGCTGAATTCTGTCCAGTTTTCTTTGTTTTTGCACTGCTTCATCAGATTTGGGGTCTAGTCAGGTTGTCATGCCTCCAGGCATGCAACTCTGTCCAGCCCAGGATCGGTCAGCCGAATTTCTCTTGTTGCACGGAACCTTAGATAGGATGCCATGCCTGCAGGCATGGCGCCTCATCCGATGTTTTTTCTTTGCATTGCCAACCTCGAGTCCTCTCACGAGCATACCGCTGTGTATTGCTCTGTGAAATCTTGCATCTTGTCTTCGCATCGGGTCCATTTTTTCCTTGGTGGTGTTGTATGTGGAACCCGGGTCCGGACTGTACTTGGTGATATGGTGTCTGCTTGCAAGACCTAGACCCGGCTTGTTCTTGGCAATATGAGTCGAGTTTGTCCGTATGCTCGAGTCTTCTCAGCTTAATTCAGAAATGAGTTATTTCCAAACTAATTCTCGTGAACATTGTGAATTGAATTTTTAGAGCTAACTCAGAAAATGAATTATTTTCCAAATTATCTCATAAAAATTTGCGATCCGTTTTAGAGTTTAACCCGAAAATGAGCTAATTCTCATAAAAATTTGTGATTGGTGCTAGAATTTAACCCGAAAAATGAGGTAATTCTCATAAAAATTTGTGATCCGAATTTTTAGAGTTTAACTCGGAAAATGAGCTAATTCTCATAAAAATTTGTAATCCGAATTTTAGAGTTTAACTCGAAAAATGAGCTAATTCTCATAAAAATTTGTGATTGGTGCTAGAATTTAACCCGAAAAATGATGTAATTCTCATAAATATTTGTGATCCGAATTTTTAGAGTTTAAATCGGAAAATGAGCTAATTCTCATAAAAATTTGTAATCCGAATTTTAGAGTTTAACTCGAAAAATGAGCTAATTCTCATAAAAATTTGTGATCCGAATTTTCAGAGTTTAACCCGGAAGATGAGTTAATTCTCGTAAAACTCAAATTATCTCTTCATCGGCACCATCCTTTGAGTTTCTGGTAATACGCCCGAAGGCGATTAAGACTCCAAGTGAGTTTGCTTGATTTCTAGCCCCCATAGTTGCATTTCTTTTGAGGTTCGGGCGGGAGATAGAAGAATGCATATGCGGTCTTATGCATGCTATGCTACATGAATTATGTGTGAAAAAGAAAAAGTACCGGATTCTTTTATGTACAATACACAACTCTATTATGCATTCTATACTATAAGACTCTTTATGCATGATTTTATGCAGTTCTAATTCTAATGCATGATGTGACTCTTTTTTATTTTTCAGTACTTTTTTTTTATTTGACTTGAGAAGAAAAAAAGAAAAATAAATAAACAAAAACTAACATGACTCAAAATGAAAATGAAAAACGAATTAATGTGACTCAAAATGCAAACTAATGTGACTTAAAATGACCTAAAACCAAAAACTAAAAAATGCACATTGATTTGCTACATGTACGCGATATGAACAGCCCCCACTTTCCCGAGGAAAGAAGAAGAAAAAAAGAAAAAGAAAAGTAAATAAAAAAAACTCTAAATGTCAAGAGTAATTTCGAGGTGAGTTTCAGAACAAGACAAAAATAATGAAAATGATGAGTTCTTCTTCTCGAATTGCCTCGCAAGTTGCCATGATGCTGATATTGAGTGATGAGCGAGCCCCCAGTTGGAATGCTGCAAAAGACGATATTAATGGAAGACTCGGCCTGCTTAAGTTGCATGATGGGATAGTCAGGATGTTCGACCTTGATGTCATGGTTAGGAACCCCAAGCACTAAGAAGGATCAAGTGACAAGCCGTCTTGATTTCTCTTGCCTTTTCTCTATTCTTCTTGACTCTTTTAGGTAGGAACATGTAAGCACCAAGCCCCCAATATCAGTGAAAAAATAGATATCTTCAGGCAAGCCAGAATGACGGACCTAGGTGGGTGTTGTCTTCAAGTAACTTTATATTGATGCAATTGGCTTCTTGTTCTGCTAAAGGAGTTATCCCTCACTCAGGTGTTCTGGAAGCGAGGATTAACTGACGAATCTCATACATACACTAATGACCAAATCAAAAGAGTTCACAGGGTAGGGACAACGGAGGATGGATTATGGAAAAGGTAGGAATGGTGGTATAGAAAGTATGTTTGTGAGTGGTTAGGCCCCAATGGTGGGCCAAACGAGGCTATGGATGGCTAGGCGAGAGTAGTGATAAGATGTACAGAGGTTCGAACTGATGGAGGTAAACGAGATGGTCTATAGACAGAGCACCATGTCTCGTGGGTTAATCTCATAAGGAAAGAGATGGTCAAATGGCTTTGGTTTGATGGATTTAGGTATGAAGGGTGATCCAAGTCTGATGGGAAAAATGTGGGTGTGTTTAGGTGAAAGAAATTTGACAACTTGTCGGTGTCATTAGAGACCAAGGTTTCCTCTCCTTTTGCCTAGCTCGCTCGGTGAGGTTTTCGAGCTAGCCACTCTTTATTCTATCTCTTAAAGACTAAAAGATTTGATGATGGATTTTCTCTAAAGTGAATTGCAGCGGCCGGGCCTCAAAGAGGTTCTCCTATGTATCCAGTGTGGAATCAGGCCAATCTAGTTCAACAGGTGCAACTTTAAAAGATTGATGCCTCAAGAAGGACTTTGAGATGGATCGAAAGTTTAATGGGAAGGATAGGTGTGAAGGTTTGACGGGGAGGTTTTGGGATGTGCGAGTGACCAATGTAGACCGACAATTGCCTCTTATGCCTCTTATTCTTGCTTTCTTTTTTTTTCTTTTTTTTTTGAACTTGAAAACCTCAATATATATTTCTCTTATCCATGATATTTGTCACCCGCAACACATTAATTGGCTTAAATGGATTCAGGGATGAGGTCATAAAATGAATGACCGGGTTCGTGGTGGTGGTTAAGAAGATGGTGTGAGATGGTAATAATGTAGGTAAAGCGGTTAGGTGAGAATGAAGGTGGTGATGATGTAGGTGGTAGAGGGTGGAAACCTTCTATCATAGGCATGTCCTTTTAAGCTGCATAATTTATTTGATAGTGAGATTCACTTTTAGAGACTATTGGTCGCTTTGAATTCACTCCTTTTGCCTAACTTGTTAGGTGAGTGTTCAGGTTAGCTTCCCTCCTCTTAATTTTTACTCATTCACCTCTCCTTTTGCCCAATTTGTTAAATGCGTGTTCAAATTGGCCTCTCTCTTTTTTTCTCTCCTTTTTCCTAACTTCGCTTTGGCGGTGAAGTTAACCTCTCTTCTCTCTATTAACCTTGGACTCGGGGTAGGAAAAAAGCATAGAGAAAATGTGGTAGAGATGTGAGATGGAGTGAAGGATGTGAGAAGATAGATGTATCAGACTTGGATGGTCATATGGGTGAGTGAGCTCTTCAATTCAAATCAGGAATGCAAGCACAAGATTATTCCTTAGCAGTTTAGAAGCAAATGAAGGGTCGGGGAAGACAAGAGTCATAATCATGAAAGGTTTCATCTTTATTGAATGCAACTAAGATGAATACATTAAAAAAACTACTTGGGATATATCCCAACTGACTCTAAAAGAGAAGATAATTGCCATGAAAAGAAAAGATGCAACATGAGGGGATCGCCTAATTGATTTTTGCAGATCGAGGTTTTGGAAAGACCCCGTTCTCTACTCTGCGATTGGCAGTGACAACACCCCGGATTGGAGCATCTCTTCTATCTTGTCCTTGAGAATGTTGCATTTATCGGTGTCATGACCTCGCATTCTATGATATTGGTAGAACTTGGCAGCACCACAAGTTCTGCTTTTGACCTCAGGTTCAGCTCGAATAGGGGGAAGCTTGATCTTTCCTTCCTTAAGGAGATAGTCGAGAGCCTCCACATAGGTAGTGGAGATCGGAATAAAAGACACGGGTTGTCGCGGTTCAGCATTTCTAGCAAAGGAATTAAGAGCCCCTTGATGAATGTCAGTGTTATTCAATCCCATTGATGATGATCCTTCTCTAATATTTTCTCTGATGCGATCTTCAATATTGGCCGTCCTTCTATCGTTTTTTAGAATCCAAAGGATCATATCCATTTTTCGGTCTAGACCCTCCATGCGTGATTGCATTTGAATTATTGTGGTAAAGAGTTTGTCCAAAAAAGAACTTTCTCGTTCACCACATCTTCTTTCTTGATATCCTCCTGTAGCTAAGGGCGGAATTTGGTCTTTATTCTCAGTTAAAGGTGATCGGGAGACATTTAGAACTGTTTTAAACTTCTCCATTGGTGAGTTGGACTTATGTGATTGATCAACTCTAGGAATAGAAGTGAGTTCCGTGTCCATATAGTGATTTGCAAACATAGGGATCTCTCTCTCTATTTCACACATGCTTGACATTTCACTATGATGAGTGTTGCTTCCATCTTTATCAAGAAAATTCAGCTCATCATTCATCCTTGCTAACATATCGATGATTTCATCTATTCTCCTATCGTTGCCTTGCATTTGCTGTGAAATTTCAGTCAAATGTTGGAAGATGAAGAGATTGAGTTCATTGTTGCTAGGTATTCCGTTGGAGGCCATTGGAGACAGTGGTGCAAAGAAGGCAACTTGTTTACTCCGAGTTCAAGGTCGGTCACCGGATCCTTATTCTGTTTGTATGGAAACCATAAACCTCAATAATTAACCCTGACATTGACCTACCCAAAGACATAGCGACCTACATGGGACAACCTAATGCAAACGATGCCTATATGATGAATGATTTTTTTTTTTTTTTGGCATGGACTCACCCAACATTGGGCTTGCATGTTGACCTCTAGCGTAGGATGAGACTATGTACGGGGGAAGGTCCATCGGGCCATCATAAGATCGAGTCAACATTAAAGTTTTAATGAACTCAAATTCGAATAATGATCGGATACACTTTAAGGACCCCAAATACAGCCAAGGGTTGGACAAAGTCAAACTAAGATCTCAGGTTTAATCAAACTTCTTTGATTTGGGCCCAAGAGAGACCTCTAGGCCTTCTTTAACTTTTGCACGACTATTGCCCAAACTAGAGCGGCGTTTGGGGGGAAGAGACCTTATGAGACCGACTCTAAAGAAAAGAAAAACATATAGCACATAATTCACATGTATCACAACAAGAATGCACGTAGCATACAAAATGGGTAATGCACCTAACCGAGGTTCTATATTCATGGTTTTAAGGTCGGATACTTAAAACTAACATACTCATATCTCTCACTCGTCACAAATTCTATGGAGTTCATAGTAATGTGATTTGTGTGTTTCTCGCAAAATTAAAGGGAAAATGTGAATTCATAATCCCGAGAATTTTGGGAGTGCTTCATCAGTGGGAAAGCAATTCGCGACCTTCTCGAAATGTGGGGTTCATTTCTTGAATTCGAAAATATACTTTACCCAAAAGGAAAATTGAGTTAACCTAGACGGTACCTTTGGGTTCATCCCGATTTATTAAAAACCGAGATGGAGGTCCGCATGCACGATGCCTAACTAAATAATAAAAATTACAAAAATTAATTTCTCCTTTTCTACTCAAAAATTTTAAAAAACCAGTTTTTCAAGTTTTACCCTCTTAAAGTAAGTCCCCAGTGGAGTCGCCATTTGTGGGACCCGGGAAAATCCCCGTTGGTATCCTCATGAAATGGCAAGTCGAAAGAGTGTCTTTTCTTTTAGAAGATTCGCTTGAATTTCTGTTTAAATAAATTAAAACTAAAATTTAAATAATCTCTTTTTTTTAGATTTTATTAAAATTTGAGAATTTTATTTATTCAGAAAGTAAACAGAAAATAAAAGAAAACAAAAAGAAATGAAAAAAAAAGAGAAAAAACAGAGAGCCCCGGGACTGGGCTCGGGATGATTTATCAGAGCGATACTGCAGTATTGTGAGCCAAGAACCCAAAAAAGGGTCGGGCTCGAATCGATCCGAGGCGCGGATCGCGAATACCGCCAGTATTCCGCTTGTCCCGACCTCGGATCTGCTTTCGAGATAGTGAAAAAAAGCGAAAATAAAATATGGGCTCGGATGATTTATCGTAGCAATACCGCAGTATTGTGAGTCGATGACTCAAAAAGGGTCCCGCCCGAATGATCCGAGGCGCGGATCGCGAATACCGTCAGGTATTCCGCTTGTCCTCTCGGATCTGCTTTCCGAGACAAAAAAATCTTTTTTAAGAGCTCAAACAGAAAATACGAAGGGAAAAGAAATAAAAGCGAGAAGAAATAAAAAGGAAAAAAGGAAGAAGAGTCGCCAATTAATTTTTTGAACGAGAATTAATAAACTCAAAAATTAAGACTCCACAAACCACGAACCACGAGATTCGGATCCGGGGGTAAGGTTACGAATTCGAGAATATAAATTCCCGAATCCGCCCGTTCAACGAACGGACTTTACAAAACCGGTTAAATAAAAAGAAAGAAGAAGAGGAGAGAAGAAGAGAGTAGAATGGAGTATTAATTAGCGTAATTAGTGTTATTTAGCTACATACAAATGCGATAATAAAGCGAGAAGTAAATACAATAAATAAAAGAATTAAATATAAACGTACCTTTATTCACGAACAATCCATATTATTTAGGTCGAGTTTAGGGTTAACTCAAGTTACAAGATAATATGAATGGAGAAGAGATAGAGATAAACGAAATAAAAATGCCAATTAAGTGTATGCAAAAATGAGAGAAATAAAGAGGGAGAAGAGAAGATGAAATCACCAAGTGTCAATACGCCAAGGTGATTTCGGTGTAGCATGAAATGGGAGATGGGAGGGTTTTTATAGGAGGAATGAGGGTTGGAAATTAGGTTAAAATGAGGGGAAAATAATTGACGGAATACCGCCAAGTATCCCGGCCCAACTGCTCAAAATTTAGGGTATGGCACGCTTCCGAGAGGGCTTCGGAGGCGCTCAGTAACTCCGCCCACAATACCTGGCGGTATGTGGGCCGGATCCTGCCCCGCCCAGCCCGTTGTCGCCTCGGGCTGCGTGCCAAAGGGAAATGGCCTGATTTTTTTTTGTGGTTTATTTGTTTTTTTGCATTCACTTGGCATTTTTCTAAAATAAAATAAAAACAAAATAAAAATAATTACAATAATTATGAGACACTTTTTGGGTGTCTATAACCGCCAACGGAAAATGTAAGTCTTCAAGAGATATCAACAGAGCCCCGGCTCCGCACTGCATTTGGTTTGCAGCACCATCAAAGTACAACTTCCAAGTCTCCTCCTCCACTTGGAATACCTGCTCATCACTAAACTCTAAGCCCCCAGTTAGGGTCCTCTGTCGGGAGTTTAGCCAGAAAATCAGAAACTGCTCGACCTTTTATAGATTTTTGATGCTGAAAATGAAGGTCAAATTCAAATAACATGACTACCCATTGGGCAATTCGGCTGTTCACAGTAGGTTGCTCCGTGATATATTTGACTTGATTGTACGCCGCTGTAGGACCCTGGAAAAAGCGACCGCTTTTCCCGTGATGCGCTACTTAGGTGATCGGGAGCCGACTAAGGTTGTTTAATCCTTAAATAAGGATATTTTTATTTCGAAATTCATTTTCGGGGTGATGAAACTTTATTTATTTACAAGTCAGTTTTTTATTATTTAAATACTCGAAATTATACCAAAATATTTTAATAATGGTTTAAAACCGGCCCAAACACCGAATCCAGGCCCAAGAGGATGCAAACGGGCCGCCAGAACCTATCAAAACCCGCGGGGGTTTTGACAAATCCTGGGCTGGGCCGTCTGTTTCCTTGGGCCAGAGAAAGGGCACTACAAGAAATATGGTTATTTGTGGCATTAAGTATTGCCACAAAATATAAAAATATTGCTACAAAAGGCTTTTGTAGCATTTTTTTTTAAAATGCCACAAATGCCTTGTTATAAAAGGCTTTTGTGGCAATTTTAAAATTGCCACAAATTATAAGGCTTTTGTGGCATATTTTGAATTGCTACAAATGTTAAAATGCTACAATATCATATAATTTGTAACAATTTCATTTTGCCACAAAACTAACTTTATCACAAATGTATATTATTTGTGGCATATATGATTTGCTAAAATCATATTTTAATTCAAAAAAAAGCATTTGTGGCAACTTACATTTGTCACAATATGTATATTTAATTATTGAATAATTGCAATATAATTTATAATATTGCTCATAACGATGCATGTAGGAGATAATCACGATATATATATATATATATATATATATATATATATATATATATATATATATATATATATATATATATATATATATATATATATAAAATAAAAGAAACTTATATTAAGTTAAAAGTACTAGATTTAGATGATATATAAATATTTATTATATATATCGTAAACAATGTATATTAAACATGGAAAGAAGACTTTGTTCGTAAATCATAATTTCTACCTATCTAATTCCTAGAATAAACATAAAAGACGTTCTAGTTTCGTTTCTTGTAAGCACCTCTAGCTATTGTTCTAAAATAATTAAGAAAAATAAAAATAATATCATAAATATCCTAACCTAACATCTTCATGCTCGGGAGCCTCAACGAATTTTGCATCTGTAAAATCATCTTTGTTTGCATTATATATCATGCAAGAAATCCCTGATTGAATTTATAACTGCAAAGAGAAAAAAAAATTATTAGAAGTATTGTTAAAAATATACTCCAAAAAATCCGATAGCAATTCCTCAAACAATTGGTAATATCCTAGGCAAAGCGCCTTACATATCAAATTCACATAATTAGAAATAATAACCTCAACGGCCACACACCGGAGTACATCACGAGCTACATGTTCAGAGTCCAACCAAATATATAGGTTCGAACTCCAAATATATAGGTCCGCTCAGACGGTTAGAACTCAAAAGAATATACATTGGTGGTGTAATCATACTCTATCCACCCAGGACTTGTGCTATTAATGTAACTATGAAGTCAAAGTATGTTGCCACTGACTAATGTCCATGTTAAATTACAAACATTAGTCTCACGAGAAAATAGCAGTCATAAGCCTTTTATAGCCAAGGTTCTGTGGACAGACAAAAAAGGAATTGAATAACTCACGAATAGCCACAAATGCAACATCAGTTTGCTCATGTTTATAGTTTTTTTTTCCTTTTCTTAAAAAAAAAGAACACATATATATAGCAAATGACGAGGGAGATGGATACAAAACTGATTGGATGGCCTTTGCAAACTTGATGACGAGTCTGTGCATTCTTTACATAATAAAATCTTTCTACTAGGAAAAATTGTTTAATACGCCCATATCTCATCCCCTCATTATATATGTCCTCTTTATTCTCAGAGTTTCAGCAAAGAAATTGTCTTCTTGGACTGCAATGATTTTGGTAAGAGTTGTTCCCTTTGTTTTTTGTATTGCACTTCTATGATTCTGAGTCATTTGTATAATAAGGGGGAGGAGGTAGCATTATTGGGAAAAAGGGGGGGCTAAACAAAATTACCATAACCAAATCAATCAATAATCAGATTAAACGTTTCAAATCAACGCAAAATCAGAGCAACTCACTAGTTGTAGCTGAACAACAGCTCACAAATGGAGATACCCACTACGCCCTTTGAACTTCATAAGGAAATACATATTTGATCATTATTTCCAATGGTCCTCATTGAGATATAAATTCAGGCATTCCTAGGTGATTTGGTGTTTCTTAGGTCTCCCATGAATGAAGTGATATCTTAAGGGATAGTACATCTCAGTAACCCAACTAGCCCAATTAAGCCTAACAACTTGATTGATACATAGTTCTCAATATCATGCAAAGTGAAACAATTAAGGGTGTAATCAAGAAAAAATGTTTTAATGGAAGTCCCATTTAAAGTAGCATAATGCAAAGGTATTAAGTTGACCAAATCCAAATAACAAAGCAAAAATGAAATATTAAAATGCCATGACTTGAACATCAAACCTATCACACATGTCCTACTTGGTAAAATATTAAGAAAACACTTGAAAGAGTGTTAAAGTCTTGAAATTCGTCATGATTTACAAACGCCTCACAGTAATTTCTGGTCGAAATTGGGATTTAAATTGGAAAGGTGTAGAGTAAAATCCTTTGCTATTTGAATTTGGGCCCCTTTTTCCTTAGAAAAGCAAGGGGTGAATTTACTTACCAGTTTCAAGCAGTTATGCATCATAGAGTAGAGTAGTAACCACATATAACATAATATTTTTTCAATTTCCATTCCCGTTCCCCTGTTACCGCATACCAAACGTCCCATTGGTTCCTAAGAATCTAGGGATTTTGACAGTCCTCTCAGCTATAATCAGACATTAAATTGAAAATATGAACAAATAAACCCTCAACAAAAGTCTTCTAAAGGAGTTAGAGAGCCATAAGATTGACTGACAAAAGTTCTGAACTCGAATGAAAATTTCTAATAAATTCTCAATTTCTTGTTAGTTCCAACTTGACTAGAACCACCTTAAAGACTTTAACATTCACTCTATGTTTAATATTTTTTTCAGTCTTAGCTCTCCAATCACACATATGAGTAATTAAGGAAATTAGTAACTACTAGCAACATCTGTTGTCATAAGCAAATTAGACAACAAGAGGATAAAGTTAGACATAAAAGTAAGCAAGCAAGTACATCAGGAAGTACCCAAGCCCTCGAAAAATAAAAAAATGAGCAAAATCCTCAAGCATACCAATTCCATATGAAAATACTCTTATCTTCTCCTCACTAAAAGCTAACTTCTTGATTAATGTACAATTGAACTTCAAACCCCAAAAATTCTCTCTTTCTTGAACAAAAATACTCTTAATTGCTTAACAATAAGCTACATTTGCCAAATCTCCCCCCCCCCCTCCAACTTCCTAAACCCTAAACCCTCAGCAAATCTACTTTAAATAATCCGAACCCAAATGGCTACTCTTGCACTAGTTTTTCACCCTTTGAAACTTTCACTTGATTGACGAAAGATCTGATGGTGATGACGTCGTCGGAAACCTTTAGTTGGAAACCGTTGAACGACTGCTGCTGATGATTGATAGGCCGCAAGTGCACGGGTGCTCGTGTAGCAAGTATCAAGGTCGATTCCACAGGGACTTTGCTAACTACACACCAAACTAGCCTCCTAGGTGATTGCTAAATCGGTCGGGTTTTAGATTGAGAATAACTAATTCTAGTTCTAGTCACTAAAAAGGTCAAAACCAACAAATATTCACACAATTTACTTGGATTAATCAATATGAGAAAAGCGTTCAGGGGATAAAACCTAAGTAACTCTATGAATCAAACAAGTGGATTGAACATGTATGTCACTAATTTGGTACATTTTAGGGTCGATAATCACATAATGTATTCCGTAGCGAGCTTTTGGCAATGAAACGGATTGCTTAGTAAAATTGATCCATTGGACTCTTTATTGTGTCAATTTTATCTAAGTTAAATATCAAATTATCCAATGACCCCGAGTTACAAAGTCTTCTATCTCTAGTTCACTTCATATACTTGTTTAATCCTAAGGGTTCCGATTATCGAATTTCTCTGTTCGGTACTTCACTTAACAATCTATAACCATGCTAATGGTGATCAAGCAAAAGCAATGACATACAAAATCAAAGGATAAATAAAATGCATTCAAACAAGATAAACAAACTTGTTCAATCCAACAATACTCAATCCATAAGAGAAACATGAAAGGGATTATCCCCCAAACTGAAAGAAACTACTCACTACTCATGTTCAAAACACAAAACATATCAAAATCTATTCTAGAAAGCATGAAATCTAAAAGAAAGAGAAGTAAACCGAGATGGAAATCGTTCCTCGCTTAAATGGTAGTCGGTGGGGACTTTTGCTCCTCCACTTCAATGGATTTCTTGAGAATCGATCTTTGAACTCTAATAAACTCTCAATCTTCAACTAAGGATGAATGTGGATGGATTTGTGGAGGAAGGGATGGATGATGGTAGAGATGGAGATGGATGGTGAATGGGAGTGAATGAATGAAGGTGGATGGTGATGGATGAATCAGCCGAATCTACAATTATATAGCCATTAAGAGAAGTTGAAACGGCCAAATCATCATAAACAGGGCCAACACAGACCGTGTTGGTGTTAACATGGGTCGTGTTAATGGTTTCTGGGGAAATTGAGCTCTCTAGAGGCCAACACGGACCGTGTTGACGTCAACACGGGTCGTGTTGGTTCTGGAGTTTTTTGGGTCGTCTTGTTTCGGCCATATCTCCTTCGTCCGACGTCCAATTGACTTGATTCTTGACTTTTCGGAAAGCTCTAGGAGTCTACTTTTCATTGGCATAAGTCTCAAAGTCATAGCATACTTGTGGAAATGATGGTGACCAAAAGAGTGGACATATATCAGTTTTCGCACACTTTCTGCTATTTTACTCATAACTCCATCATCTCAACTCGGAATTGACCTTATAATATATCGTCGGAAAGCTCTTTTAGTGATGAATCAAGTAATGGATGTGAGCTTTGGAGTTCATATCACTAATCTGCACAAATTGAACAAAACACAAAAAACTCAGTTAAGATAGCGAAATAAGATCATAAAAGATCAATTAAGCACATTATTCCCCAAATTTCACTATCAAAATGCTCCCAATATTTAGTCACTATATGTCCTCATCAATGATGATGTCGTCGGAGGCCTTTAGGTGGCAACCGTTGGACGACTGCAGATGGTGCTCTTTTATGCGGCAATCGAATTGTGCAAGGTCCTTTTTAACAACGATCTGAAAATCACAAGAAAACAAAGTATTAGTTTTTTCGGAAATGTGAGGAGGGTTCAGATTTTTACCTGAGCTTTTGAAACCCTTGGGCCGCAGTCTTTGGGCCGTCAGTTTTGGGTTGCATGATTTATACCGAGTGGGTCGAAGCGAGCTTGGACCGTAAAACTGGGCCTTGGTCGAAATAAAACCCCCGCAGGTCTTATGATTTCTCTTGGGTTGATGAGGGGCATTGGGCCACGAAATTGGGCCATGGACTCCATAAAACCCCCGCGGGTTTTAGACTCTTTGTTTTTTCCTATCCTCGTGAAGGGAATCAATGTGGGGCCCAACCTTTGTGTTGATGATAGCATGCCATGTCGCCATGTCCTTCCTTTGAGTGACAAAGTGATGACTTTTGGATTTTCGACCAATGAAATGCGTTTGGCATCTTGAGACGGGTCCTAGAAACGAACGACTCATATTCACCCAACCTTTCTATAAATTCAATGCATTTCATTCATTCATTCTCAAATCCTTCATATTCTTCTAGCTCCTCCTTCTCTCTAGAAAATTTTGCTCTTTGAAGAAAGTTCAAGTTTTGGAAGATGCAACCCCGAAGCCACAGGAATCCTCCTCTTCCTCACGCGGCAGCATCGCCCCACGAGATGTCTTCTCGGCGCATCTTCATCCCAGGTGCAGATGCTGACCGTTCGGACCTCACCATTCAATCTTGGAACCATGCTTGGTTCTACCGCTCTCATGGCAAGTTAACTCCTGAATTTTTTTTTCTTATACTTAGTTTAGTGTAAAAATGAGCAAGCATGAATTTTTTTTTTGTTCATGTCTTGTCGATTTTCACTATTTTAAGCATGCTTTAAACTGATGCATATTTATAGCTTCATGATGTTAAATAACCCTTTTATTTATGCATCCCGACCGAGGACCCGATTTGCAAAATGAGTGAAAAAAACAAAATTGGCCCATATGTTAGACTAAAACCCCTGCGGGTTTTCTTTTATTCAACCCATGCTTCTTCGGTGCAATTAACAAAGGGGGCGGCCCGCTTAGAAAATAAAACCCCCGCGGGTTTTATTGTTCTGTGGGCTACTAGAATTTTTGTTGGGCCGGAGGTGCGACCCACCTGCCAAATAAAACCCCTGCGGGTTTTAACTCTGTTGGGTCAGGTATTTGGGTCGTTCACCCATTTGATCATGGACATTATCTCGTGGGCCGTGGCTGTGAGCCCAGTGCTTGTGTTGGGTCCGGCTAGGGCCCAAAAGTTTGTGCTTAGGCCCAAAGAGTTAGATGAGCCCCCATTTTAAATAGTTTCCTGAAAATTTGTTTGCCTTTAGGAGGATAATTTGAAGACTCCCGGTGCCTTAAAAGACCCTCTTAAAGTAGCTGAGTCGATTTCTGGAAATTTTGTGAGTGACACATTGACCGCGGCGGGTCTTATGCCATTCTGGAAATGCTTGGTGGCCTGGAGGGGTCGGACGTTCCGTATCATCGGTCGAGCTATTGCTGAAAGGTTTTTGGATACTACTAATTCCTTTCACTTGTTCGTGGGTGAGATGATTGTTACTCCTACAGATTTCGTTATGATCACCAGCCTTCCTTGGGGCGGGCAAGACATAGTCTTTGATGCGGAGATTCCGCCGGTGGTCTTGGACATGTTAGGTCCAGTGTTAGCACGCTTGGGCCAGAGGCAAGGCCTTTCGAACCTTTCCTATGCACATTTCAAAGCAGCCATCCGTGATGTGAACTTTTAAAATGTGCCTGTGGAGCAACGTCGCTTTATTTTCCTGGCGTACATCATTTCTGCCACCTTTTTTGCCAACCATGGGGATAAAATCACTTTGACATGGTTTCGAAATCTTCTGAATTTCAACAACATTCGGAACCTGAATTGGGGCAAGGCGGCTTATGCGAACTTCATTCTCTGGCTTCGCCGAGGCGTCAGACTTTCGCAGGATGATGAGTTGGTCTATCTTCATGCTGCCCAGACTCGTTTTCAGTATGGCCTTACCCTGTGGAAGGTGCTCGAGGTACGTATCTGAGACTCTTCCCTCTTTAATGCCGATCATCCTTTCTTCTTTCTTTGACATTATATTTATGCATTCATGGGCATATGAGTACATTTCGCCTCTGGCTATTCGATCAAAAGAGCATAAGACAGTACTAGTTACTGAACGCTGGACTACCGAGGGCATTCACGGGAAGAAATTCAAGCCAGGCAGCTTTGACCTCATTCGTTGTGTGCTGGACAACCTTGCTCCGGTATTCTTTTATACCCAGCATCTTTCTTTCATTTTCCTCTATTCTTGAATAATTCTCTTCCTTTGCAAGATCAAGTGAATTGGCGTTTCTGGGTTGAATTCAACATGGGAGGACTGTCCACCCTTTACACTTGGTGGAACATGACACCCGTCTCCGCCTCCTGATGGAGGGACCCTCAGGCTTCGTGTGGTACCTGGGAGAAAGAGCCTCGAGGCAGATCCTGGGGGGATATCCTGGCCTCATTCCCCGAGATCCTCCGGAGCATATGTTCGAGCCGTGGCGTGTTGACCCGGATGTTCTAAGGGATCTGATTCAGGGTCAAGATTTTGACAACTTCGTCCACGACGTTCCGCAGGAGCAATTCGATGAGAGTTCCAGCGCTATCTTAGCCGTTTGGCTCACCGAGTGGTATGTATCTTCCGCCTTTATCCTTATTATGTTTTGGCTGATTTCTGACCAGAGAATCTACAGCTGGGGCCTAATGCCAAGGCTGCTGAGGTGGAGATTCCACCAGAGAGAAAAAAAGACTGGCGGCTTTTTAGAGGTGGAGAATAGTAGCGAGTGCTCCACTCTACAAGCATTTAAGCGGAAACCGGTAATTCTCCATTTTATATTGCTCCTTTATTAACCTATACTTGTGAATAACCCCGATTTTAACTTCTTTCAGCCAAGGTGGGCCTTCCTCCGACAAATGACCAAGGAATGGAGCACCATGAAGAAACATATTGATCGGGTGTTCACAGGCTCGGGGAGATACCAAGGCGATGTAGCCGGAAGGGCTGATATGGAGGCTGATGCGGAGTTTGTTCCTAGGGAACCACCCCGACGTTCCACTGTAGTTCCTCTTCGTAGAGAGCCCCCACGCCATTCTTCGGTAGGGGAGTATTCTTCTCGAGGCCGACCTCGGAAAGAAGTTGGTGGGTCTTCTCGTCCTCCCTTAGCAGCTATACCAGAGGGTCGTGGCAAAGGCATTTTGGTCGAGGGCCAGCACTCATCCGGGTCTCATCGTAGTAGGTCCGGCAGTAGGGGTCACCGTCCTCCGAACATGGAAGAAGACATGGCTCAAATGTCTTTGGAGGAGCCTTTCAATCAAGGAAAGTCATATCACAGTGTCGGGTATGGTGGTGATACTCAGCTCCGTTCGTATTGGGTGAAGGACGCTTCAGAGTCGAGCGCCACTTATCGACCTTCGCATTCTCGCCGTACTCCAGCTTCGGCATGCTCTGCTCACCATGGTCGGGAAATTGTGGTGAGGGATCGTAAATCAGGTGCATCCATATGGTATCCTGGTGGACAGGCCCTAGCGGATGATGCTACTTCACATCCTGCACCCTATGACGTTTCCTCTTTTGGTTCTAGTTCTCATTCTGCCGGATGGCCTGTTCCTGCTCCTAAGATGGGTCCTTCATGGCCTATAGGTTCACAAGAGTGGTCTGCGCCTCGGCACTCTTGGTTAGGAGGATCCGCCTCTTATGGTTGGCCAGCCCCCGGTTACAGAACTGGTCCTCCTATGGAGTGGCATGTTCCCGATCATTCATAGTTAGTCGCTTCACAGGAGCATTCCATGTCTTCACCGTCGAGTATACACCCTTCAGGAGTGCCCCTGTCTGAACCATCGCCTCCTGTACAGACTGCTCCTACTCCTCCGGCATTCTCGAGCTTGGGTCCCACTCCTGGTCCAGATTACTATTCCTCGGACACTTATTTTGGTACGGCTGGGACTTCCAATGCCGGAACTTCACATGCTGGTAACAGTCCGGTTGAGGATAGCGGCGATTCGGGCTCGCTGTGGTGACCACATTTGTGCAATGCAATGCAAGACTCTTTGTACTCCTTTTTTTTTGTATTTTAACTTTAATGCAAGACTCTTTATATTTTATTTTTTATTTCTAATGCAAGACTCGATGAACACACAACTTTTATGCTTTATTAATGCATTTTCGAATGTTTTTCTACATGATGGGATTAATCCCAATTAATCCCGCTTCCCCAAAAAGAAAAGAAAATCAAAGAAAACATAAAACTTAAGTGTCGGAGCAAACTCGAGCAAAAATTTTAGAACCGAGCATTATTAGGCCAACAACAAAACCCAAAACATAAAAGATACATGAACGGGCCGATTCAATTCACAAGAAGCAAGGCCCAAACAAATGTGGGCGATAAGCGGGCTGCAGGTGGAAGGCGGGCCTGGATCGCCTAAAACCCCTGCGAGTTTTATCGGCCAACAGCAATGTGCCTGGGCCAACTCAGGCGCGCGCGTGGGTCTGGGAAAATCAAAACCCCCGCGGGTTTTGATTATTTTTTTTATTTTTTTCTAACCGTTGATGATTGGGTTGAAATCAAGGGATATAAAGGACAACGGCTGTATGGTCGTTTGTTGATTGCTTTGCTCCATTTTGATCATGGATTAAGGTGTATAAATACCCCATCTTATGCATATGATCATTATCCATCATCTTCACTTAAAAGTCTCCATCAAAATTCTCCAAAAGTCACAAAAAAACTCTAAGTTCTTATGGCATTCGAGAAGAAGCTTGCTACTTGGATGAGCATCTTGTCCAAGGATGAAAAGAAGGAACTCGGGAGATACAAACTGACAAGTTTGTTGAGCCTTCGACAAGTGAGAGTGAATCACGACTTCCTTCGTGCGACGGAGACCTTTTGGGATCCAAAAATGAACGTTTTTTGCTTCACACTGAAGGAGTTATGCCCGCTTCCGGAGGAATGGTCTTCAATCCTAGGGACGAATCACTTTGCGCGGCCGACATCACCTCCAACATCTATCGACGTTAACAAATAGTACAAGGAGCTAATGTGTCTTCCATCCTAGGTCCTAGGAAGTGCAATATTCGGCGAGAAGGTATACTTACAAACTATAGTTGATTATTTTCAATCCCCTGGCACTTTAGAATACAAGTGCGAGCGCTCGTATTATGTCTTCTCGGGGAATTCCGCTTCTATCATGGCGGCCAAAGAACTGGGCCGACAAACCTCGTCCAGGTTGTGGAAGACATGGCTCGGGGCTCCAATCCGGTGCCGTTGATGTTAGCGGAGAGCATGATGGGCTTGGATGACCCAATCCGGAACATGAATTTCGTGGGAGCCCCCTACTACTTCAGGTACTTCTTCTTCTCCTCTCCTTTCTTCATCATTTTTTTTTCTCAATTGACTGTAAAACCCGTGTGGGTTTTACAACATTTTTTTCGATAGTTTGGGAATTATTATGCAATAACAACTCTTGCTAACTTTGCGGGCAGATATGGCTGATGGAGCATTTGGGCTTCATCGAGGAGCCTCGAACATCTTCGGCGCTGGCAAATTACTGTCAAAGGAAGAGGAATTACATCGATCTTCGCTCAGTAACGGAATGGATCGTATTCCTAAAGGAGCCTCGTGACATTATGTGGTGGATCGAATGGTGGTACATTTCCGAGTATGTGACCCGTGAAACACGTAACGCTTATATATGCATCGCCATTTTGACGCATATAACGTACTATTTCCCGGAGCGGGTGCGACGGCAAATGGGTCGCAAGCAAAACATCCCCGAGCTGTTGTGTGAAGCCCCTGAACAATTGAAGCTTCGTAGTTCGGTGATAGAGTCATGGCTAAAGTACTGGGAAAGAAGACCAACTCTTAAAGCTCCGTCGAAGGCACACATATCACAATTTGTTGACGCCGGCTACCATGGATGGCTAATTGCGGTCGTCGAAGCTTGCCGTGCTGGAGAAGTGAGGAGAGAGCGGACATCTGTGAAGGAAAGATTAGGTCCTCGTTCATCAGTAAAGGACAGTCTCGGCGCAAAAGTCACTGCAAAAGATCGGCTTGGTCCGAGAGTGGAGATGCGAAAACTAAGTAGGCGGGTCTATAAACCCAAAGACAAAGAGGTAGACCCAAATGGGCCTAGAGACATGGAGATTGATCATGAGTCCACTGGTGAAGTCAAGTGAATGAGGTGAAACAAGATTAGGAGATGGACGGGAATAATGAAGGAACTGAAACTGCTTTGCCAGAATAGTCTTTTATTTAATTATGCCTTTTGAATTTTCTTATTTACAAGCAGTGTACTTGCATTATATAAAAGAAGAAATATTGTTCACAATTATTGTATTCTTGCAAACTTTATATTTTTTTATTGTCATGAGCATTTATCGAATATACATCAAGTGTCTGAAAATTAGTTTTCCATTGCTTGGTTGTATTAGGCATAATATCACTTGAGCTGATCTAAATTCGTGGGCTGAATCACGTCTTCCCCATCCATAGTGACTAAACGAGCCACTCCTCCTGGTAAAATATCCTTAATCATATAAGGACCCTTCCAATTGGGTGCAAATTTTCCCCTTGGGTCTTGTATAGGTGCCCTCATTTCCTTAAGCACCAAATCACCTACTTGAAGTGAACGACTTTTCACCTTCTTATTAAAAGCACGAGATATCCTACTTTGGTACACTTGCACGTTATGCAACGCCCTTAATCACCTTTTAACATCAACTCTCGAACCTTGCCCTAACCCATTCTGCTTCTGGCGATTGACTTTCCGCCACTATTTGTAGCGAAGGGATTGCTACTTCAATTGGCAGGGCGGCTTCCATCCCATATACCAATGAATATGGTGTTGCACCCGTAGCAGTTCGTATAGAGGTTCGATGTCCCCATAGGGCAAATGCCAATTTGTCAGGCCAATCTTTGTAAGTAACAACCATTTTCTTGATGTTTCCTGCGACTATTTTATTGGCCGCTTCTACAGCTCCATTAGTTTAAGGTCGGTATGGTGAAGACCGGTGATGCTGAATATGGTAATTGGTGAGCAAAGTCTCCACCTCTTTCCGAAAGTGGCTTCCATTATCGATGATAATCTCATGAGGCACTCGATATCGGCTTATAATGTTTTGGAGGATAAACTTGGCCACTTGTTTAGATGTGAGTTTAGCATAAGAGGCTGCTTCTACCCACTTGGTAAAGTAATCAATGGCAACCAAGATGTACTCATGTCCTCCAGTTCCTGTTGGGTATATCTTGCCAATGATGTAGATACCCCATACTGAAAATGGCCATGGAGATGTCAAAGTAGTCAGATACGAGGGAGGTTGATGCTACAAATTGGCATACTCCTGGCATTTGTGACACCTTCGAACGAATTCCAAACAGTCTACTTCCATAGTAGACCAATAGTATCCATCCCTTTGAATTTTCTTTACAAGTATGCGCCCATTCATGTGAGGCCCACACTCTCCTCCATGTACAATAGCCATGACCTCCTTTGCACTTTTGGCATCGATGCATAACAAATTGATGCCTGTAGGCGATTTCTTGTACAAGCGATCTTGGATCAAGCAGTATTGTGCTGCTAAAGATCTGATTGCCTGTTGTCCTCGAGCATCTAGCTCAGCTGGATATTCTCCTTTCCGAAGAAAATTGTATATGTCGTGAAACCATTCCTCGGTTTCTGCTTCTTGTGTCTCCATATTGTAGACATATGCTGGTTCAGACTGTCGCTCCACTACTATTGGTAGCTGGAGCGTGCCTGATGGGATCGATATCATTGAAGACAACTTGGCTAAAGCATCGGCCAGTTCATTGTGATCCCTAGAAAGGTATTGGAAGCTAATTTGCTCAAATTGGTCAGTAAGTCCCAAGAGCTTCTGTTGATATGCCATAAGGCATTCATGTCGAACGTATTTTTAGCCTGATTGATGGTGAGGCTAGAATCTCCAAAGACCTTTATATGATGTATACCTAAGGTCAACGCAACTTGTAAACCCTTGATGCATGCTTCATATATATTCGACAGCGTTGTTAGTAGCATCAAAATCCAACTTTACAGATACAGGGACATGTGCCCCTTCTGGATAGATCAATAAGACTCTTACTCCACAACCCATTTGGTTAGAAGCTCTATCGAAATATATTTCTCATGTAATTTCATCAATGAAGAATATATCTTCGTCTTGGAATTCCAAGTGAGTTCTTGGAGATTCCTATGATGGTGAAGCAGCCAAGAAATCTGAAACAACTTGTCCTTTGATGGATTTCTGGGTAGGTACTGAAGATTGAACTTTGAAAGCATGACCACCCATCGAGCGATGCGGTTGTTGATGGTAGGTTGCTCCATGATGATTTTAATGGGATTATTCTCAGCTATAACATATACTGTATGTGAAAGCATGTAGTGCCTTAGCTTTTTGGTGGCCCATACTAATGCAAAAGTCATTTTCTCTATATCCGCATATCGACTTTCATAATCTAGAAACTTCTTGCTCAGGTAGTAGATGGCGCTCTCTTGACCTTTTACCTTTTGAGCCAGCATAGGCCCCATTGCGGAGCTAGTCACTGTAAGGTAAAGGAGTAGAGGCTCATCTGGTACTGGCGGCATAAGGACCGGAGGATACTGCAAATATTCCTTGATTTTATCGAAAACAGCTTGACATTGGTCGTCCCATTCTATTTTACTTCCCTTCTTCAACTTCTTGAACAAAGGTTCACAGGTCATGGTAAGCTTTGAGATGAACCTACTGATATACTAGACTCGCCCTAGGAAACCTCTTATCTCTGTTTCTGTCCTGGGCGGTTGCAACTCTTGGATAACTTTTATCTTTGAAGGGTCAAATTCAATACCTCGTTGGCTAACTACATAACCTAGCAGCTTTCCAGAGGTAACATCAAAGGTGCACTTTGCTGGAATAAGCCGCATCTTGTATTTGCAGTCGCAGAAAGAACTTGCGAAGGTTAGGGATATGCTCCTCCCTTGTCTTGGACTTAACAATCATGTCATCCACATAAACTTCTACTTCTATGTGCATCATGTCATGAAGCAGGGTGTTGGCAGTTCTTTGATATGTTGCTCCGGCATTTTTGAGACCAAAAGGCATCACTACATAATAGTACGTTCCCCATGGTGTTGTGAAGGAGGTTTTCTCCATATCTTCTTCTGCCATTTTTATTTGATTGTACCCAGCATATCCGTCCATAGAGGACAAGAGCTCATGTCCGCAAGTGTTATCCACCAATACATCGATGTGAGGTAAAAGGAAACTATCCTTGGGACTGGCTTTGTTAAGGTCTCGAAAGTCGATACACATGCGCATTTTCCCATCTTTCTTGGGCACTGGGACAATATTAGCAATCCATTCGGGATATTGAATTGCTTTGATAAATTTGGCATTAAGTTGCTTGATCACTTCCTCTTCGATCTTCTTAGCCCATTTAGGCTTAATCCTCCTAGCCTTTTGTCGAACCGGCTTTGCATTAGGGAGCAAAGGTATGGTGTGCTCTGCAATCTCCCTGTCAATCCCCGGCATGTCCTCGTAGGACCATGCGAATACATCCACAAACTCCTTGAGAAGCTCTGTAAATGCTACCCGTTCTTCTGGTGTGAGTGAACTGCTTAACTTCAACTCCCGAGGTTGCTCTTCTGTGCCCACGTTTATGGTGATGGTGTGTTCCAACACTGCCATTTTATGCTCATGTTCATTAGAAAATTCTTTTAAAGGTTCATCAAATTCTAGATTATTATTGACGCAGCAGTTCAGGGAAGAGGGGAAAGAAGAATCAGAATAAGTAGAAATGTTCATCTTATTGAATGCGGAAAGGAATACATCACCAACAGACTCGAGACCAGACTCGTTAGACTCTAAACTCTTAGGACCTGACACTATGCCCTTAGGAACATACTCTCCTACAGATAAAACAAAGTTATTCTCCTTAGCATCGACCCACGAGACGGCCTTAACTCCTTCGTCTTCAATAATCATGGAACTTGGGTCAAAGCTTGGGTTGGATAATGCAGCAATAATAGCGCCAGCTTCAGACTTCTCTTGAACAGCTTCTTGTCCAAACAGCATGCCAAAAATGTTGCTCCCAGCAAGATGAGTCCTTTCTAATGGTGGTTGTTTGTCATGAGCGGGAGCAAAGACAGTAGCCATATTAATGGAGCAATGAAGACTTCTAGCCCAGTGACTTAAATTCCTTTGTCCTTCAGATAGAATGGCTCAGGGAACCCATAGTAAGGGAAGTCATCACCTTCCCTAATAAACTGCCCATTCAGAGTGAGTGGATAGGGCTTTGTTTGGAACAAGGTAGGAGGATTGTCCATCCTCTTCTGCTCAGCCATGGCCATCTTTGCGAGCTTGACCTCTTTCTCAGTTGGCCTGTAGCCTGAGCCAAACCTTCCCTTCTACTTAAATGTCTTGAACACAGGAGGAATCTTATTTTTCGGGCTCTTTCCCAGCGACATTCCAGGGAAGTGACCTTGTCACTTGAGTATAGCGTGCACTTTGGGATTTGACTAAGGATCAAAATCAAAAGGAACTTCACCCCTATTCAACATTGCCACAATTTCAAAGTTGTGGAGCTCTTCATCCATTAAACTGTGCTCCATTTCAAGAGTTGTTTGCTTGGGAGTGAAAATAGCATTGATAGATTCTCCCGAGATGGTGATCACCTGGCCTTCAACAGCATTTTCACCTTTTGATGCAAGGTGGATGCTATGACATTGCACTCATGAAGCCATGGCCTCCCTAGTAGCAAATTGAAGGAGGCTGGAATGTCTAGCACTACAAACTCCACATTTCGAGTGATATTGCCAGTAGTGATGGGCAATACTATGGATCCAAGTGATCTTCGAGGTGAATTGTCGTCGGCTCTGAGTTGTACACCATTTTGAGCCAAGTGTTGTTCTTGAACTCCTAACTTTTGTGCCGTCCTCCAAGGGCACACGTTTACAGCTGAACCGTTATCAACCAAAACCAGCGGAATAGTTTTGTTGGAGCATTGCACTGTCAGGTATAGTGCTTTGTTGTGGGAGGCCCCTCTTGAGGTAGATCCTCGATCTCGAAAGTAATCACCTCTTGGTGGGTGGTCACATGAGCAACCAAGGATTCAGGAGTCGTCGTAGGAGGTACTGTAAGTGCAGTAAGGGCATCCAACATTTTCTGTCTATGAGCGTGCGATGCGTATATGAGCTGCCAAATGGTGACCTCAGCTCTAGTCCTCTAAGTTGAGCAAGAAGAGGATCTTCTGGAGGCAGCTGGTTGTCATTGCCGACTATTGGCATAGGGTTAGGGACAACCACCGGGGTGGTGGTGTTCCTGTTATTGTGGCGGCCGGACCGAGTGAGAAATGCCACATCATCTTGTGTTGGTTCATCCACAACTATCCACTCTCTCTCGGAGTGCTCATGCTCGTCTTCCTCATCACTGTCCTAAATGCCATGGATGAACAGCCCTTCATAGAACCCAAATATTTCTGGTATAGGTTGGCTCACTTCCACAATTAGAGTGGAAGGGTCAAAGCTGATATCTCCACAGAAAATGGCATTTGTATGCTCAGGCATTGGATTACTTTGATTGTTTGGTTTTTTGGCAGCTTTTGGCATTGACAGCGTCCCTGCCCTTATCATATCTTCTATCTTGTTATTGAGAGTCAACATTTCTCAGTGTCATGCCCTCGGCGACGGTGATAGCGGCAAAATTGGTTGGCATCCCAATTTCTGCCTTTGATTTCTGGCTCCTCTTTTGGTAAGGGAAAAATTAGGATGCCCGTTGCGCTGGATAGAGTTAGTCTCAACAATCTTTGGAGGGTGGCTAGCCGCACTAGTGGCCCTTCTGTTGGAGCTAGATCCTTTCCATCCAGGCAAAGAGGTCTTATCGTTATGCATTGCTTCCAGCTGAACACAAATGTCTTTCAAGTAATCGAAATCCTTGATGACATGGTATCCCAAGTGTTTGGACAAACTGCTTTTAAGCCTTTGTTTGAAGGTGGATAGCTGCAGGCAGAGGGGAATGGTCTCATTGATGTGGGACAGTTTAGTATGCCACCTTTCAAAATAATCAAGGAAGGATTCGTCGTCCCTCTACTTCATGGTGGCTAGGTCGTCCACTGTAGCTTACTTCTTCTGGATGCGACTGTAATGATTAATGAAAGCCTTGAACAATTCATTCCAGTCAGCTTTCACTTGGGGCGATAAAGCATGATACCACACTTTGGCTTCACCATCTAGGGTGGATGGGAAGATTGTGGAGTATAAACTAACATCAATCCGGTTTAGCGGTGCCAATCTCATGAATTCCTCAACATGGTGAATAGGATTCTCAGAGGGTTTGAACTTGATACTTGGAATCTCAATCTTATCAGCAACTTTGAGAACGGGCTGAACAGGCAAAGGTATCTCCATGTATCTGTCGGCGAAGGCCGGCACGGTGCTCATCGCTTTGGTGAGGCTTTCCAACTTCTGCTCAAGGGCCTTAACAGCGGGGTCCCTTGTAGGCTTCAGTATTTCAGGAGTATTGACCTTCGTCTTGGATGTCTCTACTCCTCCAGAATCTGATGATATCTTAATGAGTTCAGGTTTCGAGTCATATCTATGAACCTCTTCGTCATCCTCTTCAACATTCAGCCCCAATTTGGTATTGATCTTAGTGATGGCCTGCAGCATACCATCCATCACTTGTTGTTGTTCATTCAGTCTTTTTCCCATTTTCTGCTCCTGTTCTAAGGTGCTAGCGAATACCAGGCCTTGCATTTTGGTGTAGAGCTCATCTAAATGTTTCGTGATGTTGGCCTCAGCGCTTTGGACCGGGACTTCTTGGAATTTCTCTCCATACATAATGCGGTCACTAGTTGCAGATGGATCGTAGTGAGGGTTTGGAATCAAACGGCCGGTGCGCGTATCTCGGATGCGGGCTCAGAGTCGATCACCAATGATGCCTACATGGAAATTCAAAGTTAAGACACTCGATGACATACTCCAACACATGCTACCCGATGCATGCATGCTCTAAGGGACCTATATGATCCTAACAGACTCGACACATATATGCTGACACAAGGGACTCACCCACTTTTTGGGAGTGCATAACCTAATTCTATATGGACTTAACAACATAACATTATAAAGGGCCGAATAAAGTTAGACATAGCGAGCGGATCATAAATTGACAGACTTTAGTCAGTGTTTCTCAATTCGGATTGGCCCAACCCACAGGCCGACCGTTTTAAGGAGAATCCGTAACTCAGCCCAATAACTTTAGACAGCTCTAGCTATGTTGGCTATTATACGGACTAGAATAATGTTCAACAAGACCGACAACCTCTTTTTTATTTTTTTACCCCTTTTTTTATTTGAGGAAAACGGATGTTGTAAAGGACTAGATAAAGCCAACAATAAGCGAGTTATAATTAATTTACGGGCTTAATTGACAAATCAAATATGGTTGGGCCTAACAACGGGTCGGCCATAAATATGATGGATTTATTAATTAAATCGATAAATTAATTTACTCAACCCTAGTAACTATTATGCAGTCTAAGACGTTATCCATTAACTTTGTTGAACTTTTAATCAATTTCCGGACCTTTGTTAAGAGAATTCCGTAAAGGTTCATATAATATCATCAAAGGTGAGTCAATTTTTATTCATTAATCAAAATAACTAACCCTCAAACATAAATGGGCTCTTCCATTTGGGCTAACCATAATGCCTTTGAGTTAATTATACTCATTAATAAACAATCCTTTTCTCTACCCGATGAATTTTATATGGACTAGAACGAAGTCTCTAAACTAGGGTCGACTCTTTACAAAAAGAAAAGGGGAAGGGGTATACATATAGCACATAGCATATAATATGAAGGTTACCCTAAACCAAGGTTCTACATTCATGGATTTCTATGGTTGAGTTAACATCGCTTGCCGCACGTTCTCGCCTCGGTTCACCTTGCCCTTAAAATTGTGGGCAAGGAGTGTGAGGTGTTGCTCAACGAACCCAAAGAAGCCCTTTGAGTATAACATAGAGATAGGAGAGACCAAATTCTTGGCGATGTAGGGTGCATCACACAAGTAGTGGTCGCCCGCTCTCGGGGGAGAATCCTAGTTATTACCTAAATCATCGCCTTTGTGCTAACGTGTCAAAAGATCCGATTAGAGGCCTGGTATGCAAAGGATGCCTAAAAAGAATAACAAAATCGTGAAATAAATCAACTTCTCCCTTTTACAATTTCAAATCAATTCGATTTTTTCAAGTTTTACCCTCTTTTTAAGTTTAAGTCCCCAGTGGAGTCGCCAATCTGTAGGACTCCGGAAAAAGCAACCGCTTTTCCCGTGATGCGCTACTTAGATGATTGGGAGTCGACTAAGGTTGCTTAATCCTTAAATAAGGATATTTTTATTTTCGAAATTCATTTTCGGGGTGATGAAACTTTATTTATTTACAAGTCCGTTTTTTATTATTTAAATACTCGAAATTACACTGAAATATTTTAATAATGGTTTAAAATCGGCTCAAACACCAAATCCAGGCCCAAGAGGAAGCAAACGGTTTGCCGGAATCTGACAGATCCTGGGCTGGGCCGTCTGTTTCCTTGGGCCAGAGAAAGGGAGTTGGAAACAATAAAACCCGCGGGGGTTTTATTGATTCCTGGCCCACTTTCTCTCGGCTTTAGCCTTGAATGGGTGTAGAGGAAGATGTTAAACCATTTTTTAATTATTCTAGTGCAAGTTCAAATATTAAATAATTAAACGGATTATAAAAGAATAAAAGAGTCGTCAACCGATTTAAGGAAACCGACAAACCGTAAAATGAAATAACTCCGGTCTACGAAACCCGATTCTAAGTTCGGGGGTAAGGTTACGGATCCGAGAATTATAAGAACTCTCGAATTCGCCTGTTAGAAAACAGACTCTACTAAAATCGATAAATGAGAAAGAACAGGGAAAAGTTTAATTAATTTCACGAAATTATATTCTCATCATGCAATATAAAATGAGGTTTTTGTTTACAAAATATGTACAAGTAAATGAATTAAAGTACAAATTACATGATTGAAACAACAATAATAATAATAATGAAACCGAACCTGGTTTGATGTTGAATGCCCGAGTGCAACGGTCGAACTCTTTGACTTATCCTTGGCTTGGCGCTTGGATGGAATGATGTAAGTGGTTTAGAAGAATGGTATAAGGATGATGATATGGATATGATAAAGGTGATTATGAGAGGATTAGAGAGTAAATATGGATGATGGAATTTTGAGAGAGTTTAGGTGATAATAATGGTGGTAGTTCCTGAATGAGTGAAAGAAAGGGGGTATTTATAGGTGAGTGAGGTGAGGTTTTAGGAGGGAAAATGGGGGGAACATACCCCAACAATCATGCCCCTATCTCCATGTAATCACAAAACCCCCGGGGGTTTTAGGAAGTCAAGGCAAAAGTCAAATTCACGTGGGCTAATATCATGGGATTGCATGGAATTATTTTGGCGCCAGCTTCTGGAAACAAAACCGCCGCGGGTTTTAAATGGCCTCACACGGATTGCTGACATGGCTAGCTTGAAATGAAGCACTCTGAGCATCATATAACCCCGAGGGTTTTAGCATCAGTTTGGGCCGGAGGTGCTTTTGGGCCTGCTCCAGTCTTGGGCTTCTTCTGATTTATTATAACCCTTGCGGGTTAAATTGTATTTTGTGGCCTATCTCAATTTATTGGACTTATTTTGCCAACTCTATGGGCCCAATGACCCATTTTGGTGTCTAGCCCGATTGTCGAATTTTGATGGGTCGGAATTGTGTCGATGCAAATTTCGGTGTCTACAACCGCTATCACATAAATGGTGTGTGCCAACAATTAATGGCGAAGCTTCTTCGTAGACCAAACCAAGGCCAAGGCCATTTTTTCTATCTCAGAGTAACGAGATTCACACCCTAAGAACTTCTTGCTGATATAGTATATGGCCTTCTCCAAATTGTCGACCTTCTGAGCTAACATGGCACCCATTGCTCCTTGATTTATCGTGAGATAGAGTAGTAACGGCTTTCCAACCACAAGCGGAACTAGTACTGGCGAACTAGTCAAGTCGGCCTTGATTTTGTCGAACGCTGCTTGACACTGGTCATCCCATTCAACTTTTGCACCCTTCTTCAGTTTCTTAAACAATGGTTCACATGTCATGGTGAGCTTGGAAATGAACCTGCTTAGATATTGAACTCGTCCTAAGAAACCACGAATCTCCTTCTCCGTTCGAGGCGGCGGCATATCCTGAATAGCTTTGATCTTGGATGGATCAACTTCAATCCCTCGTTGCCTGACGATATACCCTAACAGCTTCCCTGGGGTTACCCCGAATGCACACTTCTGTGGATTTAATCTCATGCTATACTTGCGAAGCCTAAGGAAAAACTTGCGCAAGTTAGGGATGTGATCTTCACGCCTTTCAAATTTGACGATCATATCATCCACATATGCTTCTACCTCCTTGTGGATCATGTCATGGAGTAAGGTAGTGATAGTGCGTTGGTAAGTAGCACCGGCATTCTTCAGCCCAAATGGCATAACAACGTAACAAAAGGTTCCCCACGGAGTGATAAAAGATGTTTTCTCCATGTCTTCTTTAGCCATTTTGATCTGATTGTAATCAGCATACCCGTCCATGAATGACAGGAGTTCATGACCACATGTATGATCAACCAGAACATTGATATGTGGCAAAGGAAAGCAATCTTTCGGGCTAGCCTTGTTCAAGTCCCTAAAATCAACGCACATTCGTACTTTCCCATCTTTCTTTGGTATGGGGACAATATTGGCTACCCATTGTGGAAACTCTACCATGCTGATGAACTTGGCCTCCAATTGTTTCCGAACTTCGTCGTGGATCTTATCGGACCACTCATTCTTAATTCTGCGTAGACGCTGCTAGACAGGTTTAGCGTCCGGATAAAGAGGTATGGCATGCTTGGCGATCTTCCGGTCAATCCCAAGCATATCCTCATAAGACCAAGCGAAAACGTCGATGAACTCTCTTAGGAGAGAGGAGAATTCTTGTTGCTCCCTTGAGTTAATGATTTGCCAATTTTCAATTCTCGAGGAGTTTCAGCGTCCCCACATTAATGGTGATGGTTTCTTCAATTGCTGACATGTGGTTCTCACGTTCATTCATAGCTCGTATTAATTCATTAAAATCTTTTAAAGGTTTAGCATCAAATTCGTGATTATTAGCGCAACAAAAGGAGAAGAATAGGAATACTCATAAAGGTTCACTTCATTGAAAGCAGAAACGGATACAAACTCATCAGACGTGGGGCTAATCCCAGCTGACTCAGACTCAACTATAGACCCACTAGTGCTTGACTCAGACAAGACCTTATAAGGTTCTCTTAACACTAGGGCACACTTATTATTAGCAGAATCGACCCAGGACATCTCGCGGTGACCTCCATTAGCAGAAATTATGGAGCTTGGATCAAATTCAGGACTGGACAGCACAACAGCCATCGGGGTCCACTTCCTTTCTTTCTTTTGTAGCGGAGCTTGCTCACTGGTGGAAGCCTTAATGTGACGAAGCTCCTTCAGTGCATTATCCAGAGCCTCTCGTTGCTGTTCTATCTGTTGATCTTGACGTTCAAGGTGCTCCTGGACCTTTTTGTCCTGACAGATAGTTGTGTGCAAGACCAAGTCTTGCATGTTGTTTTTCAGATCTTCCAGGCACTGTTGATTTCCAAGATCCTCAATGCTTTCATCATCGCTCGCCCATATGCCATTGATAGTAAAGGCTGTCAAATCCTCAAGGGGGAGTAAAGGTGCTCCCTCGTCCGTGATACATTCGGATGGGTCAAAAGTACCCTCTCCTACGAAAATAGCGTGATTCGGGAGAGGATTGCTTTTGTTGTTGGGTTTCTTAGTTGACTTAGGTGCTGGCAACTCGCCTGAGCGAATCATTTTTTCAATGAGGTTCTTAAGCGTATAGCACCGCTCCGTATCATGTCCTCTTGTACAATGATACTTGCATTATGCATTATTGTTCCATCCAAGCCCTTTGTTCTCAGGTTCCGACCTAGGGGTAGGTAACCGAATCTTGTCTAATTTTAACAACTGGTCCAAGGCTTCAGCATAAGTGATATCTAGCGGGTATAAGAATCATACTGGAAAAACGTTGACTTTTGGAATGAACCACATTTCACATTTTGGATGACATTGGCTTCCATCACCCTTGGAGCGTTAATAGTCTTTCGTGCGGTGCTACCACCCTTCCAACTCTAAGATGCTGCATTTGTCTCCTTCCGTGCCTCTAACTTTGGGCACAACTTCTTCAAATACTCAAAGTTCTCCACGACATGAAAGTTCAGCTGTTGTACCAGACTCGATTTCAGACTTCGAATGAAGGTGTCTAACTGTACTTCGATTGGAATGATGCTGGTCACTAGGGATATCTTAGAGTGTCATCTCTAATAGTAAGCCAAAAACGGCTCATCATCCCCTTGGCGAATGGCCATAACATCCGTCAAAGTCACTTTGTCCTTTTCAATCTTGTTGTAATGTTCAATGAATGCTCGATGCAAAGCAATCCAATCTCCTCGAGTTTCTAAATGAAGGGTATAATATCAATCCAGTGCTTCATCATTCAGCGATGATGGGAAGACTTGTTTGTAATGTTCAGTGCCGATGCCACGGAGTGGCATCACCCGGTAAACTCTCATACATCATGTGTCGGGCTTGCAGAAAGATTGAATTTCTTCAGAGGTATATCCATTTTACCAGCTATCTTGTCATCAATCTCAGCGGGTGGTTCGAACTCAATGAACTGATTGGCAAAAATAGGCATGTGACTCATAGCATTCTTGACCACATTTAACTGTGCTTTCACTTCTTGGATAGCAGGAGTGTCTTGTAACCCAAACTCAGTCTTAACCGATGCAACTTGAGGGGTAGCCACTAGAGGTGGTGGCTTAAATGTGGAGTCATCTAGAATATGAATGACTCCTCCCGTATTGGAACTTTCCCCTAGTTTTCCTTTGCCCTTGTCAACCGCAGTCACAAAGTTAGGGACAATTTTCATAGCATCCTCAACATCGTTGTTCATCCCTACATGTGCACTAATGCGATGCAGAGCTTCCACTACTCCGTTCAAAGTTTCTTGTTGTTGCTCAATGCGGCTATTTTGTCTTTCGATGAGTTCCTGCTGTTGAGCGGTATGCTCTTCGACCTTCTTTTCTTGCTGTAGAGTGGCGAAGGTGATTGAACCTTCCATTTTGTTGAATCGCTCTTCGAGGAACTTGGTCAAAGTAGCATTGACCGAGTTGTCACCTTGATTCCCATTAGCAGACATGTCGAATTGCAGACGGCGAGAGACCTTTGTCCTAGAGTTCTGCGGGACGTAATCCGGCTTGCGAATTAAGCGGCCTGACGGTCCTGGGATCCAAGCTAGACTCGGGTCTCCTGTACTGACTAAGGAACAACACACAGTTCATAGATTGACCTTTTGAAAGAAACACCCCTCCCTTAAGGAATGCATGACTTAACCGACCTACATGGGACCACCTAAGATGCATGACTTATATGCTGACACAAAGGAAGACTCACCCGGGACACGAGTTTGCATGACCTAACTTTACATGAACCTAAGGACAACTTGATCATTATAAATGACCGAATAAAGCCAAGTATGGCGAATCAGGGCTGAGTAAGGAATCACGAGTCAGTGTTTCTCAATTCGGTTGGGGCCCATCCATAGACCGAACATTTTAAGGAGAATCCATAACTCGGAAAATTTATCAGTCCAACTCAAGTCATACTGACTATTACGCGGGCTAGAATATAGATCAACAGGACTGACAGTCTATTCTTTCTATATGTTTTATTGTATTTACCAGGAAAGCGGTCGGGTATTGTAAAGGACTGGATAAAACCAATAACGGGCGAGTTATAATTGATTTATGGACTCAATTACCAAATCTGATATGGTTGGGCCTAACCATGGGCCGACCATAAGTGTGATAGATCTGATAATTTATTCGATAAATTAACTCTGGCTCAGTGATTATTATGCAGTCTTGAACTTTACCCACTAACTTTGTTTTGACTTTTAATCAGGTTTATTGGACCTTTGTTAAGAGAATGTCGTAAAGGGCCATGTAGAACCATCAAAGGCGAGTTGAGTTTACTTTATGAACCAAGATAATTAACCTTTATACATAAATGGGCCGAACCACTGGGTCAACCATAATATTTGAGGTTAAATAACCTGGTTGTTAAACATGGCTCTTCTCAGCCCAATGACTACTACATGGACTAGAACAACACTCATAAACTCGGGCCGACTCTTTACAACAAAACTAAACACATAGCACATAACATACATATGAACAAAGGGTATCCTAAACCAAGGCTCTATGTACAAAAAGGGATTATTGGATGGATAGGCTTATCGGCTCATGTACTCGCCCCGGTGCATTCTCGTTGTAAAGGCAACTCGAATGTGTGGGGTGTTGCTCTTCGTGGCTCGTGTGGAGACCTCAAAGAGTGATGCATGAGTGGATGTGGTGACTAAGGCTCCCTCGGTGTAAAGGCACCAACAGAGTATAGTCGGTCCTGCATCCCATGGGTATTTTTTGTAGTTTTAAAGAAAACCTAAACCGCCGCTTTAAGTGCAACCTAGCCCACATACGTGGCCGAGAGGTATCCCGGTATATGCAATGTATTTATGCCTAAAAAATGACTTAATACTATAAAGTAAGAATTTATCTTCCTTCCAAAATTTTTAAAGCACACTAAACTTTTTTCAAGTTTTACCCCCTTTTAAAACTCCCCAGTGGAATCGCCAAAAAATCCTGTGGACATTTTTCCTCGTCGTTCGGGCTTCCGAACGTCCACGTGGATTGGGGTGTGATTTGATGATTTGTGATGGCGTTTGAACCTTTTAAAAACTCTTTAAGGATTTTAATTTATATATTTCAGGAATAATATTTGTAAAATCACTTTCCTTTTACTTGTGCATTTTATGAGTCATTGAATTAAACCTTTCAAGAATAAACATCCACTTGTTCCAAACTCTTTTAAATTTAACTCAAATTGCTCATTTAAATGTTAGGCTCGGAAGAAAATAATTTATGCAAGTATTATTTAGAAATACATAAAGAAAATACCCTAAAGTTGCATTGGCACGTTGTAGAACCATGTTTTACCATAATTTATGCAACCCGATGTGCTTTTAGTTTGAAATGGGAGTCGCCACCCGACTTTTTAAGGGAAAAAGCCAAGACAAACAAAAAAGAAAATAAAAAGACTCCGCCTGCGAAACCCATAAATGGATTCGATGGTAAGGCTACGAACTCGAAAAGTAGGAACTTTAGGAGTTCGCCTCTCACAAAAGGAAAGACTTTACTAAAAGTTTTAAGTGTGCTTTTATAAAATTTGGAAAAGAGATAAATAGGAACTTTATAGAATTATTTCATAAGAACATGCAACATGAGTTATAAGAAAGTAAGGTGCAATATATACACTTTATTTACAAGAGAAAAAAAAACTAAGAAACTTTAAAGCTTACATTGTGCTAACTTGAAGAAGAGGTCTTGCCTTGCCTTTTTGCTTGAAGATACTCCTCTTAATACCCTTTGATGTTACTCCTCACAAGTGCCAAAATGACCCAAAAGAAATGGTAAAAATGTGGTGGAAAATAGGATAGATAAGAGGCTTTTTGTGATTTTTTTAATGTGTTTAGGATAGGGTTTTTTTTAGTGTTTTGAGTAGGATGAGTTTAGAAGATTAGGGAATGGTTTGAAATGGAGATTATGGAGAGATAAAAGTGAGGATAGGGTTAGGATAAAGAGGATAGAATAGTAGTATAAGAATGGAGATTAGAAGATATGTAGAGAGAATTAGAGAGAGTGGAAGAAAGGAATGGATGAGTAGATAGAAGAATGAGTAGAAGAGAGGAATAGAATGAATTGTGGTGTGTCATTTAGCTTTGAGGGAAGTAGTATTTATAGGAGAATGAGGTAGGAGGGGATACATGCAAATACATGCACATACATACCCTCTCGTCCAAGGCAGTCAAGGTACAACTTACTAGGCAGTGAGGGGGGTGTACTTGGAGTGGACGACAGCTTGTGGTCAATTGACCACGTATGGTCGATGGTCAAGGTTGACCGGCCACCGGCACGTGGGGATGAATCCTCCTCTCATCCATGCATCCATGGACGGTGGGGGGATGAATATATTTGCCTAGGGAATTGGTGTTTCACACTTTGACGGTAATGATATTGTATTTGAGTGTTATGAGGCTTTTTAAGGTGTTTTTGTGAGGAATCGATCTTATGACCTCTTGGCATCGAATTCGCATGGCTTGCATGGCTTGCTCTTTATGTAGTAATTTTGCATGTGATCTTGCATGCAACATTAAAGCAAATTCATACGTGTAAGGTGCATGTACTTTAGCTTTTATCTTCCGACTTCTTCTTCTTTATTTAATCCTTCTTATATATAGATATGCTATATATTTTATGCGACAAAATCCGGTGTCTACAAGTCCCCTTTGTGTGTTAAGTTACCTTTAATAGTTCTTGTTATCCTTCTATTTGCAATCTGTTTGGTCTCAGGGACAGATTGTTTGTCTGGATATGACTTTAATGTCTCTTTTGTGCCTTTAGCTTTCAGTACTAGGAAGAGAGCTTTGATAACTAGTGTTTTCCCCTCTCTAGGTAGCCATCCTAGTCTATCACCTTTTGGCCTCCCCTAGTCAAAAAGTATGCTTCCTCCTATGGTTCTGTTTGGTTTGTTGTTCGTTGGCTCTGGCTGACTTGTTCCTTTTGTTTTGCTAATTGTTTGCACTAGTTGTTGGATATTGATCCATTGGTTTTTCTGGTTTCTCTTGCTTTGGGTTATGTGGGTTTGTGTTACCACCCATAGGGTTAGGCAACCAAACTCCAGTTTCCACAAGAAAATTTTCAACTTGGTCAATGATGTAAGCTGATCTTTTGTGTCCCAGACTGCTTTTCCTGGGACCAAAATCCGCGTGATCCTGTTCATAAGTTTCGAGGATTCTCTAGTGTTAGTCTGGTTCTTTTTTTTGATTGCCTACCCTGGTTCTTTGTGGACTATGGTTCCTTTTTGGATCCTCTTTTTCTCGTTGAGTGTTTCTCCTACTAAGGAGTTTACTCGTTTTTTTTCTTGTTCTGTTTCTCTCCCTGTCCTCCCCTCCCCCCCCCCCCCCTCTTCTTGTCTCTTTTTTTTTTTGCCTTGTTTTTTCTCTTTTTTGGCCTGCTTATTTATGGGCTTCCTGTGGCTTTTATGTTGTCTACCTGGTCTTTCTTTGCAGGATAGCTAGTGGTGGCCCTTGGTACGTTGCTCAAAGGGCCTTAAGAAGGTTTTTGTTGGGAGCTCATGGTTGATAAACACAAAGATGTTACAGTTTCTTCTTAAAGCTAGCTGGTTTTTGTTCAAAGGATTCGAAGAAGACATGAAGATTCAAGCTTCCTACTTTGAGTTTCTTCTTTGGTTCCTTTTTAGCTGTCCTTCTTTAAAAAGCTTGTTTGGTTTTGCCCCTGTGAAGCTTAGAATTGTTTCTTATTGTGTTTGGCTGGTTCTCTTATCTATTTTGCACAAACCTACCTTTAAAGGGGGTTTTACAAACTTAATGGATTCGTCCATTATTAGAGCATGGGATAACTGGGAAAACAGATTATCACTTACAACTATTACACTTGTCTTTTATCAAGTGAAGGGCCTTTTAACAACCAGGTCCCCTTTCCCTCAAAAAGGTTTCTACTGTTTTTCTAATAAAGCACCCTTTAGTGCAAGCAAAAAAGGTTCTTATGTTGTTTTGTTTGCTAAATGAAAGTCCTCTACTGGAACATTCAAGGTATCAAGAATGATTGCAAAATTGTGGAGCTAAATTATTTATCTACAAATGTAAGACCTGATATTGTATTCATTAGCGAGACAATGATAAATGATCAGAATGCCCTCAAGATTAGCAAAAGGCTACGATTTGATAGGGTTTAATGCAACTCGTGCATAAACCATTCAGGTGGCTTATGGGCGGGCCCTTTGGAACACAGATAATGTAGAGGTACACCTCCTTTAGAAAACAAACAGAGCAATTCATCTGTATGTTAAGGAAAAAACTACTCAAAAAGAATGTGTGTTATCAGGGATCTATGCTCCGGCTCATCCAAGAGATAAAGATCTTTTTTGGCAGAGCCTTGGCCTTCTTAACAGAGTTTTCCATCTTCCTTGGTGCATTATAGAAGACTGAAATGATATACGATCTTCGGAAGAAAAATCTGGAGGTCCTATCCCTATTGAAAGCAGGTTCGCCATGCTAAATGGCTTCTTTCAAAAAATTCAGGGGGTTGACCTGCAACTAGTTGGAAACCAGTTTACTTGGAAAAAAACCATTCATGGCCGCAAAATCTTTGAAAGGCTTGACAATCATTAAACAAGACTGGGGAGAGCTTTTTCCTTCAGCAACCCTTCAACATGACCCCTTCTCTTTCTCAAACCATTGTTATATTCTGCTTGACACTGTGATAAGTGTTTATTTTATAGTGGTCAGTAGGTCTTTAACTTGTATATTTTGACTAATTATGTAATATAATATTACGTTTTTACACCGAATTATGCGATTCCTTCACTTGGTTTTAGAGATTGGTATGTTTTGCATGGTTGAAGGAAAATCCTCTTAAAAGCAAGAAAAATGAAGAGGAAAAAGAAGAAAAATGAAGAAAGAAACAGAAAAGAATGAAGAGAAGGAGAAAGAGTAACAAACGACCCACAAATCAGCTGTCCCAGCCCAGTTCAAAGCGACAATGCTAGATGCCACCAACGTTTGGTGAGGCGCTGCCCGCGCCAATGGCAGAGACAACCAGATTGGTGTAGTTTTGAAGACGATGCTGGGGGAATCAAGCCCCACCAACGCTTTTTCTCGGAGGCCAAGGCGAGACAACCTGATGCGACCAGCGTCTCCAAGGGCGCTGCTAGCGTCTCTTGCCTTAAACCAAGCGTATAAAAGAAATTCCAAGCAGCCGTTTGAGAGACTTTTACTTTTCCTCATAATTTTAGTTCAGTTTTTAGAGAAACTTTAGAGAGCTTTTAGTGGTATTCTTGAGAGTAATTAAAGAGGAGAACGAGATCGATTTGAGTGACACGAAGAGATTGAATTCGACGCTTTGAATACTCGGTTAATTCTCTATTTCCATTATGTTTTGCAATTTGAATTTCGTTGTTATTTTGCTAGTTTTTATTGTCATGAGTAGCTAGATTTCCTTGTTTAGGGGATAAACTTGATGTTTCTTGATTGATTATTGATGTGAATTCAGTGTGAAGTTTTAATATAGTCCTTTAATCTTCGTGTTTCGTATGTCATAGTAATTGATTGATCACCTCTTGGTTTAGATTCTTAATATCGGATCGAAAGATTGTTATTTTGAATTGGATTAACGAAGATTGAATAGGCATAGAGCACAGTTAGAAATAATGGGCTCATGCTTAGGGTCATGTTAAAATATGTGTTATCTTTGATTGAATTAAATAGCCATGTGAATAGGTTATTAGTTTAATCACCGCAACTCACATCGAATCAAAAGATTGTTGTGATAGACCTTAGAACGATTATAGGCCCCGACACTATCAACTCTTCCTCACACTGGATTAGCTCATAATTGATTTATTGACTAGAATGGGCTCCCCTAAACTCCCTTAAATATCTGTTGGAACTCTTAAAGTTTATTGCTTTTCTAATTTCAGTTTAGAATCTTATAAATACATAAACACCTCGGACGACCAAGCATCCTTTGTAGTGAGATAGTTTAGTGCGTAGTCTGAACAAGTCCCTGAGAGAACGACTTTGATATAATACATTGTACACCGTGCACTTGCGGCGTATCACACTGATTCGGTTAGGATGCATGGAAAAAACAAACCTTTTAGGTTCAATCAAAATTGGGCAACTTTTGATAAAGTCAATCTGTTGGTTAAACAAGGTTGGAAGTTCAATTCGTTTGGTTATCCTATGTATAACATAACTAGGAAACTGAAATTTATTAAAAGATCTCTTCGTGATTGGTTGGAAAATAATATGAAAAAGTTGCAAAACTTATGCAGTACCACACTAGTACCCGGTTCAACGAATGGCATAATAGGCTCATCTGGCATAGAGAGCGCATGCTCGTGTTTAATCAAAGATACTGGGGAAAGTATAACAGAAAGAAATGGCTAACAGAGGGAGACCGTAGCTCATCCTTCTAACATAGAGTAGTAACTTTTAGAAAAAAGAAATCTCTAATTTCGGAAGTTAAAGATTTATCAAGAATTTGGATACAAGACGAAAAAAGACATTCAAAATCGTTTTATTGAGGAATTCATTTCAAGGTTTAAATCTCCAGGAACAACCCGGACGGGTAACCTACCGCCTGCCAAGAATCTCCCTAGATCAAAGTAAGAACCTCTTAAAACCAATTAACGACAAGGATATTTCCTTGACAATTTCCCATATAGACCCTGCTAAAGCACCAGGACCAGATGGATTTAGAGCTATCTTCTTTCAAATGGATTTAGAGTTGTCTTCTTTCAAAAATATTGGAATCTTATTGGGCCAGAAGTTTCAAAAGCGATCAGGGATTTTTTTCTCTAATGGAAATTGTTAAAAAAAGTCAATCATACCTTTATAGCCTTCATCCCTAAAGTAGATGATCCAACCTTACCAAATCAATTCAGACCTATCAGTCTTTGCAACACTCTTTATAAGATTATTGCAAAAATTTTAGTCAATCGCCTGAGACCGATTCTGGATGGCATTATCAGCCCGGTTCAAAGTCCTTTGTACCCAATAGACAAATCCATGATAATGTATTGCTTGCTTATGAAATAATGCATATATTTAAACAGTCGAAGGCCTCCAAACCATGGATAGCCTTAAAGCTAGATATGGAAAAGACATACGACAAAGTGGAATGGAATTTCCTCAAGCAAGTTTTATACAATATGGGCTTCCGTCCTTGTTGGATTAATTGGGTAATGGAATGTATTTCAACAGTCTCCTACTCCGTCATTGTGAATGACCAACCGTGTGGGATGATCAATCCAATTCGAGGTATAAGGCAGGGACATCCCCTCTCGCCCTATCTGTTCTTATTGTGTATAGAGGTGCTAACCCAAAATCTGAGTCAACAAAGTTTGGATAAAAAGAAAGGATTAGGTATCAAAATTTGTAGAAATGGGAAAAACATTACGTGCCTCCTCTTTGCTGATGACAGCCTGCTTTTTTTGCAAAGGATCTGAAACAGCGTGTAGGAACGTGAGAGGAAGCGGCGGAGAGCAGTTTTTAGGGATTGAGCAGATTATTAGAAGATTGAATGACTGAATGAATGTGATGGTAGTAGTTTTGGCCGTGTTTTTTTCCTAAAAATAGCGCTTAAATTTTCACACTATTAATACCAACAGTAAGTTGTTTATCTGTTGGTACTAAAATTGTTTTACCAACAGATATCATAACCGTTACTATTGTTAAAATATTACCAACAGTTAAATTTTTATCTGTCAGTAATAAAATTGTTTTACCAACAGATAATATTAGTGTTGGTAAATTATTAATAATACCAACATATAGCTAATCTGTCGGTATATTTACACTTTTACCAACAAATAAGATATTTGTCACTAGCAATCTGTTGGTAAAAGCCATTTTTTTTTGTAGTGAACCTGAAATCTATTCTTGACGCTTTTTGTGAACACTCAGGTCAACTTATCAATTTTCATAAGTCTTCTATGATTTTCTCAACAAAAGCACATGCCACTTATGTGGACAAGGCCAAGGGAATCTTCAACATCCCCATGAAAGAATCTCTTGGTAAATATTTTGGTTGTCCTTCAATCTTGGGAAGTAAAAAGATAGAGCTTTTTTGTTCGATTTTGGAGAAAGCTAACAAGAAACTGTCCAATTAGAAAGCCAATTCGGTGTCCAAAGTTAGTAGAGCTGTTCTAATTCAGTCTAATTTAGAATCTATCCCAAGCTCCCAGCCTATACTATACAATGTTTCCTTTTGCCAAAATCCTCTTGTGATAGTGCAAACAGGATAAATAGGAATTTTTTCTGGAAAAATTCTTCTAATAAGGGTATGCCTATGATTTCTGGGAAAAAATTTGCAGACCTAAAGACAAAGGGGGTCTTGGGCTCCGGAAAACTTATGTAATGAACTTAGCCTTCCAATGTAAATTGGTTTGGAAGCTCATGCATGAAGAGAATAATCTTTGGGTTTCTCGGATGGTGGCAAAGTATAACCAACTAAATCATTGGTTTTTGAAAAATCCAAAACCAGCAGACTGTTGGGTTTGGAAAAACCTGTGTAAAGCCTTTATTTTTTGCAAGAAAGGGTTTAGGTGGAAAATTGAAGATAGAGCTAAAACAAACTTTTAGACTGATAATTGGTGTCATTAGCAACCATTATCCACTCTATTAAATCAGACTAGTACTCCTTCAAATAGTGATGTTAAGGTTAAAGATTTCATTCTAAACAATGAATGGGATTAAGATAAGCTTAAACGAGTTCTTCTAGAACATCTAGTAAAACTGGTTCAGCAAACCCTACTGCCAAACTCTTTCGAACAGGATGAGTTGTGTTGGGGTCTAACTGGTAGTTGCAATTTCTCCACCAAGTATGCTACATGGCTCTGCCATAATCTTAGCTCAACCACCAAGTGGGAGGGTCACTGGATCTGGAAGCTTGACTTACAACCTAAACTCAAGGTTTTTCTTTGAAAAATCTTTTTTTATGGTCTTCCACTCAAGGGGAACCTTCTGAGAAGAGGCATAATTTTAGATCCCTCCTGCCCTATCTGTCTTCATTCAATAGAGACAGATGCTTACAAGGGTAGAAGATTCAGAATGAACTTCTGCAGCAGTGGCCTCACAACTAAGGCAGGAAGAATAAAGTGAGGTTGACCTCACTTTACCTACACGACCCTGAGGTCCTCACCAGAACACACTTTCTGGTTACACAACTCACTACTCAAAACCTAGTAGCTACACTCAAAATTTTCTATCACAAAATTCTTAAACACGATTTTATCTTGCTTGGAATCGTTAATTACAAAAAGGAGGCAACCGTTCTTTATATAGATGCTTGGCTTTCAATGCAACGGCTAGTCTTGGTGTTTCCTTAGTTGAAGATTCTTTCCAGATTTTGTTTGATCTCCAATCTTCACGAGATATCTTGATCACTTGTATTTGATATCTTGTATTTGATATCAACCACACAAGATATCTTAATCCAATCTTCTTGATCTCGAATCCAAGATATTTTAATCCAATCTTCGATATCTTGGGAGATTTGTTCCAATCCGTTGAGTATCTACAAGATAGGATCACTTGTCATAATAGGAACATATAATATTAAGCAAACAAGAATAATGTATAGAGAATAATGTATAGTCAACTTCCCTAATTTAATCTTGATTCTGGTCTTTCAAACAAAACTTTAGTGCTTAGATTATTATTGCTGCTAGAGGTCCTCTATGACGAATAGGCGGAAGTCCTCAAGGCAGTGGTGAGTTTCTTCAATCTCCCCCTTTTTGTTTGAAAGACAAAACTTGCAAGTACAACATATATGTATATTGACAGCATGATAGATCAAGGTAGCATTCTTAGTAGCACAGTAAAGTATTTTAGTTACAGACTAGAGCATGGAAAAATTCTCCCCCTTTACCTCATCAAGGAAAAGTGAGGAGCTCATCAAAGTTTACCTCGTCAAGGAAAAGTGAGGAGCTCATCAAAGTTTACCTCGTCATGAGATGAGGTTGGATCTTGATCCTCACTTGCGTTTGCCATTAGACATACATTTGTTATTTCTTCTACCTCACTGTGGCCTCCACTGGAATTACTATCACTCCATGTTGCCATCATTGCCTTATGGTTTTGTCATTGAGGTCGACTGTTTCTCTGGTCTTTGTTTCTTCTCGCGTGAGGGCAGTCCTTCACAAGATGTTTTGAGCTGCCACAACCAAAACAAATAAATGGGTCTGATTCTTCTTTTATTAAGGCCTTACCTTTTGAGGTTGCCTTTCTATTTTGTCCATCCTTGATGTATTCTCGAAAGGTCGAATTTTTCTTGTATAATCTTCTGAACCCTATAGCTATCATTGCCATTGTATATTCCTCATCATCATCTGACTCAATGTTAGATTCACGTACTGCTTTGAGGGCAATTCCCTTGGGTTCTGAGAGGTCATTCAATTAGATCTCAAGGGCCAATAGTTTTCCAATGAGTTCCTCCTGCTTGAGGGCCTTGAGATTTTGAGCTTCTTCAATGGTTGTGACTTTTGGGCCCAATTTTCTTCTAGGCAGGCATCGAAAGACCTTTCTAACTTGTTCTTCATTTAGGTAGGTTTTTCCCAGTGATATGAAGTGGTTGGTGATGCTGCTGAATCTTTTGATTATCTCTTCAATATTCTCATTTTCTTCCATTCCGAAAGGCCTCATACTTTTGGACAAGATATCTACTTTGGTGTCCTTGACTTGATTTGTGCCTTCATATGAGGTTATCAAGTAATCCCAAACCTGTTTCGCAGTTTCACAGTTAGATTAACGTTCAAAATCATTCGAATTTAAACTGCAATAGATCAAGTTTAGGGCATGAGTATTTTTTTCTCAATGGCTCCAGCTCTTTATTGGTCATTTCAGATCTTTTCTTTGGGACATCTTGACCAGCATTGTTCTTCTTCGTTGGAGTAGGATAATCTCCCTCAGTAACCACAGTCCAAAGGTCCTAATCTTGGTCCTTGAGGAAGACCTCCATTTGTCTTTTCCATGACCTGTAGTTTTCTCTGGTAAGTAGTGGAGCTATTGTCCATGAGCATCCTTGAGGAGCTTCATTTGTGTTGATAGCGGCCATGATCTTTTCCACGAGTGGTTAAACTCTTGAATTTGTGGACCTGCTCTAATACCAATTGAAATAATCCTAGGGGGTGAATAGGGTTGTATAAAAATTATGCACTTAATCAACACAAGAACGTTAATAGCACTTATATATCTGAATAATACTTCTTTATTGATAAACTTAAAGTGCAAGAAAATAGAGGAGGTTACAAACTCGGCATTGTCAAGGACTGTCAGGTCCTCAACAGATGCTTACAAGGGCAGAAGATTCAGAATGAACTTCTACAGCAGTGGCCTCACAACTGAGGCAGGAAAAATGGCTTAAACTCACTAAAGTTAGGTCACTCACTCACTTTAGCTACACAACACTGAGGTCCTCACCATAACACACTTTCTGGTTACACAACTCACTACTCAAAACCAAGTAGCTACACTCAGAATTTTCTATCACAAAATTTCTACACACGATTTATCTTTCTTGGAATCGTTAATTACAAAAGGGAGGCAACCGTTCTTTATATAGATGCTTGACTTTCAATGCAACGACTAGTCTTGGTGTTTCCTTAGTTGAATATTCTTTCTAGATTTTGTTTGATCTCCAATCTACACAAGATATCTTGATCACTTGTATTTGATATCAACCACACAAGATATCTTAATCCAATCTTCTTGATCTCCAATCTTTGATATATTGGGAGATTTGTTCCAATCCGTTGAGTATCTACAAGATAGGATTACTTGTCATAATAGGAACATATAATATTAAGGAAACAAGAATAACGTATAGAGAATAATGTATAGTCAACTTCCCTTATTTAATCTTGATTCTGGTCTTTCAAACAAAACTTTAGTGCTTAGATTACTGCTGCTGCTGCTGGAGGTCCTCTATGACGAATAGGAGGAGGTCCTCATGGCATTGGTGGGTTTCTTCAAGTTTTTAAGAGTCATTCATCTGATTTGGAACATTTGGAAAGATCGTAAAAGTTGCGTCTTCAACAAAGTCGTCTCCAACCTACCGCCTACAGCCGCCATCCACCCTATAAACAATCATGGCAAGAAGGTGATTAAAGTACATTGGGAGCTTCCGGAGACAGGATGGGTCAAGCTAAATTTTGATGGCTCTCTCAAGAATCATGGGTCGACAATCAGTTATGTCATTCGTGACCACTACGCTAAAATTATTAAAGTTGGAGCAGGCCTTGTCAAGTCCAATTCTATCCTAATTTATGAAGCTCTAGCTCTAAGGTTCGGTCTTCACCAAGTTATCCTTCTTAGGTCCTCAAAAGTTCAAATTGAGGAGATAGTCTGATCCTCATTGAGGCTATCCAAGGTGTTATAAACATCCTCTGGCAGATCGACACGACTGCTCAACCAGCTCAACAATTTTTTCTTACATCATATCTTCCAAGAAGCCAACTCTGCAGCAGATTGGTTGGCTAACCATGGGCATTGTCTTCAAAATCATACTGCTTAGAACTGCCCTCCTTCACTAGTTTTTTCTTCTATCCTTATTAATGATAATTTTGGGAGATGCCTTGACAGAAGGATCCCCTAAGTTCCTTTGTATCCCCATTTACCCGGTTCAAAAAAATAAAAAAAAAGGTTCATGCAGGTAAAAGTTATATTTTTTATTTTTTTTTCCCTATCTTCTCTCCCTTATCTTCTCCATCATCATCTTCTTCGTCAACTTCATCATCCTAAACCCAACCACCACACTGCCCATTACCACCGCCAATAACCACAAACCATCACTATCACTCTTTCTTTTCACTAACCCACAAATTTCCATCGACCATCAGCGCCAACCACTTTCTTCAACCACCATTGACCACCACCACCACCAACGACCACTCTCTCCAACCACCACTGACCATAACCACCAGTCTCTTTCTTTCAGAAACCTCCACCCTACTCCCTCCCTATCTCAAGCACCCATTCTCCACCACCACCCTCTACCTCCTCAACCTTCACCCTCATATTCTCCTCCTCAAAGCCATTTAACCCATTTCTTCCACAACTCGATCCCATTACATATCCAACAATCAAATCAAATCATGTTTTTTGACTAGGCAGGGGTTTTTGGGGGTATTGGTTGGGGCGGCGACGGGTGACGTCAGCGGCGACGAATTCACAGTCGACAATGCAGAGATTACATCGTCGGAGGGAGTACCACTTGTCGCGGTGGGCAACAATGAGGGCGAGGGTCTCATCCTAGGTCCATCACGGGGCCGGGAACTTATAAGGGGTAGCAGCGGTGGTAGGTGGAGGTAGGGAGGGGGAGACATTGGTGGAGGTGAGATTGAAAATGGCTTCTGGATAGTGGATGGGTGGTTGTGAAGGAAAATTGATTGAGGATGAGGAAGAAGAAGGTGATGAAGATTGAAGGTGGTGGAAGGAGATGATGATGGTAGTGGTGGGGCGGCATGGTGGTGGTGGTGGTGGTGGTGGAGTGGTTTTTAGTGAGAAAAGGAGGGAGGAACAAAAAAAAAAAAATAAAAATTGTAACAGGTTACCTATTAAAAAAGTGGCATTGACATGTTCAACAGGTTCAGTGGCATTTTGGAACACAAAAAAAAAAAAAAAAAAACCAGTGACAATTTTGACTTTTTTGACAAGTTCAGTGACAATTTAATCCAAGCACTCTTCATTCTTTCATACTATATGTGAAATGTCTATAAAATATAAAATATGATTTTTTTTGAATAAAAAAATACTGAAATTATGTCTTAAGTACTTGATTAATTATTTGTTTAGCTTTTGGAACATGCCTAGGATGACTTTTTGATCATGTGACTTCGAGTACTTGTCATTCAGTCTTAATCACGCATTGTGGAATGGTGCTATACATATTGCATCAATGAACATGGTCACAAAATGAATAGGTACTCGAGATATTAACTTCGCTGTATTAGGTTATTTATTTTTATAATAGAGTTTCCCTTAATAGTATGATGGAAGAAAGTTGCATGGACTTTAAGAATAAGCCATCCATATAGAAGCTTTGCTCCCTTCATTTATAGGAGAGTTACCGTTAGGTAACAACACATCGACCACCCCCTAGGAGCAAAAAACAACACCACACTTTGGGACTCTGTGCCATCATTGCCTTTATAGTAGGATGGGCCATCACTCGCTTCCTAGGAGCACAAAACAACACCATCACACTTTTTTGGGCCAATCAAACCCTTTGATTTGTGATCCCCAATTACGGGGAAACTCAAGATTTCAATTTGATTTTCATATATCTTGGGGAAAAAGTTCGTTTAATATCTCTTGTTGGAATTCTCAATCTCATTTTCAATGAAACAGGGGTGAAATGATTGGCCCATTAGTGGTGGAGATTTATCATAAAATAGAGTCAATATTAGGTCCCTTAGAGATATAAGAATGGCCCAAATAGGAAAACAAACTACAAGTGATCAATGGGTGGCTGATTTGCTCAAAAGTACTAGTGTAGAGTTACCACAATGATACACTTAAAGGTTAGCTTTGGAATGACATGAAGTGAGAATATTTTTTTGGTGGAAATTCCTAGGCAAGATGATATAAAAGAGTAGTCATATTTTAGGCTAGATGGAGGAATGAATTTGGAGCACATTATCCCAGGGATAACAAGTAACTTAGGTTAGTATGTGAGAACTTGTGGACATGAGTTATCGCTCAAAGCACTCTCCAAAACTTCAAATGCCTAAGCTACTAGGAGATATCAACTCTGAGGATTCTGAAGTGGGCAACTCAATGCCTTATGCTCAAAGCATCGGGTCGCCTATATCTTTTTAGATGGAAGTGTGAAAAGTTTTAGGTAGTATATAGTTATAAATTAGTATTAATATATGTTATAAAGAAAAACTTGGTTTCTTTAGTTATTCTTATCCTAGACCATAATCAACCAGTTCGAAAGCCAACAACTCTATAATTAATGTATAAGTTTAACCAGTTATTACCCATAAAGTTTAAAAGAGGCATTGATGCCTTGACTATGAAGCATGAAAAGTTTACTGAAATAATGGAATGCCCTAAAAGGTTTAAAGTGAAACTAGGTACACATCAATTTGAGAGAGATGCGCAATCAAGGTCCTCCATCTAGAGAAGGTGAAACATGTGGGACTAAGGCCAAAAACACATTTGCTCATCCCAAAATTTAACTCTAAGAAGTCTAATACATGTCATGGTTAGAGCTTCAAATCAAGGTCCTTAACACGGAAGTTATGCTCATTTTCAAGCACCAATGCCAATTTTGCCAAGATTCTCATAAGGGAAGTTCAACATTGACCATGGTCGTCTTTGCTATCAATCAAGCTTAGCATATTTTAGTGTCAACTTCTGGTCATTGGGACCACCAAGGTCGGTTAGGTTAACATTATCATTCAAGCTTCAATTTGGGTCAATGATTACTTTATCTAATGGTCAAAGACTGTAATGGAAAGGGGTTAAGGCCTAAATGTTGCAGTTAAATTATTGCTGATGTCAATGACCTTTGAGATGACAAGGTCAGAGGAAACCAGGTGAATCGAGGGCCTTAAGAGGAGTGACAAATATTCATTGGATTCGTCAAGAGGTCCTCTAAAGGTTCCTAAACTCATTTTGTGCCAAACTCCTTACAAACATCAACAAAGATGACAAAAATCAGTCAATGTTGATTGGGGCAGAAATTGGCCTCATGTTTTTCCAACTTAAGGCTAATTTTTCTATTTTGTTTACATCAATGTTGAAGGCTTGCAACACGTGAGATCATGCCTTGGGATGTTGTCTTTCATGAGGGACGAGTTTGAGAGCCATCTGAGACTGTTTAAGGGGTCAAGGCCTTCAAATGTGCAGGATGGAGTCAAGGCATAGTACGTCTGGTTCTAGAAATCCATATCTTAATTTGTACAACGTTTTTTCAGGTACTACTTGAGCGTAAATTGGTTCAAAATCTTTTAATTTTATGAGTAAAAGATATAGGCTTAGTACCCTTGATCCATGAGGGCTTGGAGAAGTATAAAATATGGCCTAGCTAGGATCATCTATTCACAAGGATATGGAAATACCCAACATTAGAGCTCATAAACCCCTCTCATTTTATGGATTTTTAGGGATTATCATCATAAATAATCAGCAATCAATAAAACAATGCAAACATATGACCGCTAATAAAGAGAGCTTATCATAGTGATCTAGACTCCCAAAGAGGGTGCATAAAGGAAGCATCCACCACCAACTCCTTTGATTGCCAAGAATTTCACCCAAGTTGAGGGAGATAACATCGGCCAACTCTTAAATAAATTACTCAAATAGCAACACTACTATTACAATAGATAAAGCAAGGTTGAAAATTTAAGGAGGGATTTAGAAAGGGGACCTCCTCTTAGATGGGAACAACTCAACTTACTCATGGATGTTAGGTATTATCCTAATGGTGTCAAATAAGTTAAAGAAAAGAGTTTCTGCAATTGTCATCAAGGCTTTAAGGAGCGGGTAGAGTATATACCTGGATTTTATGAGTTATGCCACTTTGCTCCTATGAAGGTGGCATCCAAAGGAATGAGAATGAGCCGTTTTGAACATGAACAAAACCTCAATATTTAGACTTGTCTTATGAGACGGGTTTTTACAAATCTTTAAGAAATTTATCAACAATTAGGGAATGAAAAATATGGTGTGAATGAGAAGAAGAATGAAGATTTTAAAAAGAAGATATAATAGAAGGCGGTTTAAGGCTAGTGGGTCATGGATCCGGGGAGGGGGAGGAGGGTGGTCTTCTAAAAAAGAAGTTCGAACCAAAGAGAGGGCAATTTGGAGGAAACACAACCCATTTAATAGTCAAGTAGTGCCAAGGATGTGAACGACGCCATTTCCATCACCTTGGATCCTGTTGATGAGTGTGGAGCCAATGCTTCGGACATAGTGAGTTTGGTCACTATGTGAGTTAATGCGCAAGACTTCAAGTAACAATCAAGTTACTAATCTAAGACAAGGCCAAGGATAAGCACATGCATAAGCACATCAACCTCAATGACCTGGCCCTCGCCCTTTCCATAACAAAATCAACCTTAGATAGGAAATAACCAACAACGTAGGGAAGCAACAATCAAGAGGTTAGATTTTTTGTTGAAGAAGAAGAATATGTAAATGCCATTACATTGACGTCGAGCACGTTTATTCTCAATAGCATCTAGGCATGCATACTACTTAATTTTGGTGCTACTCATTTTATTGTGAATTATAAGCTGACAAAGAACCTACATGTACACCTGAAGAAAAGGAAATAAAATGGTATGTAAGTACTCATTTAGCTTCAGTTTGGCAAATTGAAGTTATATTCAGAAATTGTTTGATAGTGATGAATGCAAAAACTCTATGAGTATATCTAATTTTATTGGATATTGAAGCATTTGGTGTTACTTTAAACATGAACTTGTTGAACAAATATCCTTCTTTTTTTTCTTTCTTTTTTTTAATAAGGAAGGCTTGTTGAACAAGTATTAGGTAACCTTAGATTGTGGTAAGTTGGTAAAAAGGTTATACATTGATAAGCCACAAGTGCACAGGTGTAGGTGTAGTAGGTATCAAGGTCATTCCCACAGGGACTTTGCTAAACTACGCACCAAACTAACCTCCTATGTAATTGCTAAATCGATCAGGTTTTGGTTCTTGGATTCTAAAACTACTTCTAATCACTATTAATGGGCAAATCAAACAGCTATTCACACAATTTACGAGATTAATCAATGGGAAAAAGACATTTAGGGGACAACCCTAAGTAACTCTATGAATCAAACAAGTGGATTAAACATGTATGTCACTAATTTGGTATATTTTAGGATCAATAATCGCATAATGTCTTTCATAATGAGCTTTTGGCAATGGAACGAATTGCTTAGTAAAATCAATCACCTACTTTCGTGGTTATTTCAATTTTATCTAAGTTAAAGATCGAATTATCAATGACCCCTAATTACAAAATCCTCTATGTCTAGTTCATTTCATAACTAGTTTAATCCTAAAGGTTTCGATATTTCATTCAACAATCTAATTCCATATTCTTGGTTTTTGGATGCTAATATACTGAACTTTTGGGGTATTGGACAATAATGCACTGAACTTTGACTTTGGACAATAATACACTGTACTTTGGGGGGTGTTGAACAATAATGCACTCAGTATGATTTTGACAGTGGCTAACTTGGTGGCAATCGTATGTAGCTTGTCACAAACTTAAATATTATTTAGCCTATTCATCTTCTCGGTCTGCCACGTAAGATTGTCACCTAGTTCGCCACCATCAAAATTGTCTCGGATGCATTATGGTCCAACATCCCTCAAAGTTCAGTGCATTATTGTCCAAGGTCAAAGTTCAGTACATTATTGTCCAATGCCTCAAAAGTTCAGTATATTAGCATCCAAAAATAAAAAAATAATGACAAACATAAACATAGGATAAATAAAATGCATTCAAACTAGATAAAAAACTTGTTCAATCCAACAAAATTCAATCCATGAAAGAAACTAATCGGGTTTATCCTCTAAACCAAAGAAACTACTCACTACTCATGTTCCAACTACAAAACATGTGAAAATCTATATTAGAATGCATGAAAACTATAAGAAAGAGAAATAAACCGAGTGATGGATCGATCATTGCTTGAACGGTAATCGACGGGGATTTTGCTCCTCCACTTCTATCTATGAATTTCTTGAGAATCGATCTTCACAACCCAACAAATCTCTCAATCTTCACTACTAAGAATGTGGATGGAAAAGTGGATGAAAGAGATGATGAATATGGTTCATGATGAAGGTGATGGAAGGCATGAATGATAATCAACACAACCGACATAGCCATTATATAGCAATTAAGAACATTTGAAACGACAAAAGCCAAGAGACAGACAGACCTTACCATGGTCGTGTTGCATCACCACGGTCCGTGGTGACATCCACCACGGTACTTGGTGAAAGGCCACAGGTCGTGGTGAAGGTTGCATCCTTTTTTTCTGCTCTCTGGACCCTAACACGGGTCATGTTAGACTCTTATGCACCCGTGTTGAAGCCTGACGACTTCCTTTAACAATTTGGGCCTAAGTTTGGGCCATTGGGGTGAATTTCTTCATTAATTGTGATCCACTTGGACTCCAATACTTGATTTTGAGTTTCCTTGATCAATTTAACTCCAATTTCCTACAAATTTATACCAAACTCCAACCAAGCATAAAATAGAAAATTCGAGTATAAAATAATATATTCTTATCGATAATCACTCAAATTAACTCCAAATAATCCAAGAACACATATATATAAAATATACTCATCATACATTTCAATTTTTACTATTAGATTTTGTATTATTACATTTAAGTTTGAAATATTAAATTAAAATATAGTAATTATTATAGTTGAAAACTTTTTCAACTATCACAGTTAAAAAATATAAAAACCAAAATTAATATATATTGATCGAAGTGACTTGTTCCAACAAGTAATGCCATTCATTGAGATATAAGCTTTTTCACATAATTTAATAATTTAATAATTTAAGGAGATTATACCATATAAAATTGAAATTAATACACATTAATCTAAGTAACTTGTTGCAGTAATTAATTATATTTTCCTTAAAAAAAAAATAATTCCCGTATTCATTGAGACATAAATATTTTTAATGAATATAGTAGTATAATATATCTTAGACAAATTAATGTAATAATTAATTTTCAACTATTGTTGTTGAAAAAAAAAACTATGATAAAATTTTCCAATAATTAATAGTGATAATGACAATGTGTATCCCCAAACCCATGAGTTATTTTGATACCCGTTATTAATTTGATTTGATAGTGTAGATCAAACACAGAAACGGACTCTAATTCAGGGCGGAGGCCACCAAACCAAACATTTCTTCGCTTTCTAGGGTTTCCGGCATGTCTCCGGCTTCCATTTTCCGGCCTTAATTTCTACACCGACAGATACTTGGGAGAGAGAAACAAAGAGAGAAACATACACGGAGAGAGAGAGAGGAAAGGAGAGCGAGAATGTACGGCGGCTCGAGCGACGGCGAGGGGGCTCATGAGGGTGGCGCCGCCCAGAGGAAGATCCCGCCGGCGTCCTCCATGTTGTGGGTCCGAAACCTCCGTCGTTACATTGGATCTGGCGCTGGTCTCGGCTCCGAAGCTTTGATGGGTCTGTATTTTCATCCTCCTCTTTCTCTCTTTCAAATTTCACCATTTTCGGATCCTTGTTTTCATTTCTGGGTATAATGTGGGAAGGTGATGAAATTTGGGCACTATTAGCTTTCCTATGAATTTTCTTTTAGTAGCCGACAATGCGCACCTGTTAATATGCTGAATTTTTAGTTCATTACCAGTTGGATTTTTGTGTGTTGATGCTGTCTGTCAAACTGACTTCAGTTGGGTAAATTTATGAACTGTTTGATGGAAAATATGCTTGAGACCTTGTTGCAATGACTGTGAAATTTCTGGAGATGGTCGCTGTAGTGGGAGTTTTTTTAGTTAATTTGATGCTTGTTGAGCAATATGAGCAAAGGGTCAACAGCTGCATAAGTTGTGTTCATGCATGATTTTGAGGCAGATGTGGGCTTCGTGATATAGCTCAGGTTTAGTTTAAAGAGGTGGCCCTGAACCCATGTAGTTAATTTGAAGCCTGGTATTATCATCAAAACCAAAACCGATACTCTGAAATCCTGCCGAGGCAAGCTATGGAGGGGTCGGATGTAGCAGTTTTACCCCCAATCTAGAGAGATTGGTCCCATTTGACCCAAGACTTAGAAACTGTTCGCTACCTACTACTCCTTAGAAAAGAAGTAGAGAAGGTTTAATGAGACATTTTACTTTAGTCCATAGAAAAGAAGCCTGGTATTATCACCGGACTGGGAAATTGTTGGGTGTCTCGTGTCTCTATTTCTGTTGTAAAGCAAAGGACGGGAATAAGCAGGTTATCATACTTGTCACTGGAAGGTTCATTGTCTGAAGCTTTGGAGAGTTATAATTCTGGATTATATTTACAAGTTTAGAGTTTGAGGACTTCGAAAGAATTGGGTGAGCCACCATTGCATCATAGTGAAAATAACCAGTTTTGGACGCACCCCTTTCTTTTGATAAGCAACAGTGAAAATTTTATACTTAATTCTTGCGATCACCATATCGTTCTTTTGATCAACATGAGTTAAACTTTAATAAGGAGTCATTTTCCCGGTAGAATGATGCCCAATGGTCAGTTTGGAGTTTGGGGATAGGACATTCAGAAGAGGAAATGTCTCTTTTCGCCTATGGCATGGAGATCTTCTGATGATTGGCATTGACATTTATTAATATTGAAGCTCTGTGGCTGAGGGTTCCTAACTTTAGAGGCAGAATGTATAGTTTGATTTTGATTTGCTTTCCCTGGAGAGCATGCATCTAGTACTTAATGGCTGACTTTGGGGGATGTGCTTTGATAAAATGTTATCTATCAGAAATGAATACTATGCCTTATGATAGTTATGAATTGGATCTTAAGTTTTTGCTTAGCATGATGTGAATGATTTTCATATTAGACCTCAGAAAACCAAGTGCTAACTTTACTGTTGGAAACTTAGAACATGTTAAGTGTTGTCATGTTCTTCATATGAGTAAAGATAATGCGAAAAATGTAATGAAATTTTATTTCTATGGATCTAAAATAATAACCAATTTACCATGTAAGAGATTGCTAGTTTCGGCTGGATTTCAGATTTTTCCTAATCAGGTGTAAATAGCTGCATGAAATTGTAATACATTGGTTACTGCATGGATTTAATAGGTTTTCCCTCTTTTTCTCGTTTCCTCTTCCCCACAATATTGCTTTAGGGGTTAGTCTTTGGTCTTTGTCTGAATATATGCTAGTAAACCAACAAACTTTCCTGGTAGTTGATTTAATCAGACCTTTAATATGCAAAGTTTTGCAAATCATGGAGTCTTTTGTTGCAAAATATGCCGTTTCAATGGCTTGCTGAAGAAAATGCTTCAAGGGTGTAGTAGAAAAATGCTGTGGATGTCATTTCGAGAATGGGAAGTCTAAAGAGAAATCCAGGGTCTTGAATGATACTTTGTAGGATGAGCTAGATCGTGCCTTAGTTCTGCAATGACTTGGGGGCATGGATTCAAAATATTTCCGATCCGCAATGAAATGGCTGCAACAAAAAGGTTTTTGAGTTTATCTGCATTTTCGCCAGCAGCAAGCACAATATGGAACACAGTTCCCAGATTTTAGCGATTTTCCGTGGCATGATCGAAACCATGACGGAGACCACATTTTGGATCCCTGCCTAAAGGTGATATGGTTTAGGTAGCAAAGCATCAAGGTGGCGTTTCATTTATGATATTTGGGATGCCACGATTACTATGATTTGCAAGAAGGGTTTCCCTTTTTTGGCTTATGTGTGTGACTATAGGTATTCTGTTTGACATTATTTCGGGTTGTTATTTTGGTTGATACATGTTATGAATTTTGGGTTCTTGATGTGAGCAGCAGAGTTCAACATTGAGAAGATATATTAATCACCACTTCTCAATCTTAGTTGTGCAGATCTGTTTCTACTTCCCAATACCATCTTATTGCCTGTTTACTCTTCTTCCACGTGAAACTGTTCATAACCTTGATACTGCATGTATGAAACCTGTTGATCAGCTCAAAAGATACCATATCTGTTACAGTATATTGAAATTGAACTACTAATTGCAGTACCTTTTTCCCTGCCGGATGTAGTTATTTCTCCTTCCAAGCCTTTTTGTTTGCCCTCCCCCATTCTCTTCAATTGGAAAAGTCCTAATTAATGGATATGTGGCTACCTTGTGTAGCTTAGAGATTTCCTTTTGATATGTAAGGGTTGCAGGCTCTATGCTATCTTTAATATCTTCTTTGCTTGATTTCTACTGGATACAAATTCATGTTTAAATGAGGTGAAACAGTGTAGTACTAATGTGCGATACGTATGCTATTCTTGATGTCTTACATTTGCTGTCTTATTTGTTTGTATGTGACAGTGTAGTTATTGTCTGTGCTATTCTCTTTCTATGGAGTAACGTTATGGTCCATGTGGGGTCTAAAGTTGTAGATCTTAGACTTGAGAATAACATTGCTAGTCCTGTTGCTATTATAATACCTTTTATTGTTCCTTTGTTTTGTTTTTGTTTTTAATGTTTTCATTGGCTCTTTGCAGAGCTTGAAACAAAGAGAATATTGCTTGATATTTTTAAAGAGAAGCAACAGAAGAGTTCTGAAGCTGGCACGATACCAAGCTTTTATAAAAAGGTAGACTGTTGCCTTACTGGTATATTGAGAATGCATTCATAATATAATTGATGTGGTGTGGGTGAGGAAGTGTTGATGAGGGGTTGGGGCTTAAGTTCCTTGTTCCATTTGTGGCTTTTGGACTGTGCATATGTGCAACTTTTATTAGCTATTTTTCTGGAATTTTCGTCTGGATATTATATAAGAAGGCACATGGATTGCACAGCTAGAAGCAATATTTCATGATTTGCTGATCCTTGTCAGTTGTCATTCTTGGTCTCTGCTTCATTGTGGATGACTTCTTCTGATTATGTTTTTCATTCTTAATGGCTCAGAAACCCGAAGAAGGATCTATAAGCTATAGAGTGCAGAGGTTGGCAAAGTATCGATTTCTGAAGGTAATGTAATTAGTTGATCTTTCTGCTTATTACATGGCATGACAAAATGAGAAGGGAGATAATTTTCTTGATCTTGGAAACTGAAGCAGAGAAAAGGATGATTAGAAAATTAAATCTATTTCAAAACCTCTATCATTATTTTAAATGTATATATTTAACTTTCTTTGAAAATAAATCTTCAATTTTTTCAATGTTTTCATTTTTTCGGTAAAGGAAATTGTCTTCTTATCTTTTAAAGATCTGGATTTTTAAATCATCTTGGAAGAAATTAATTTTGTCCTCTAACTGGAGGCACTCCTTGTGAAAAACGCAAGTGTTCCTTTTAATTCAGTTGTGGGCTTCCTGATGGGTTACATGTAAATCTGTGATGGCAAAGGGAGAAAGTAGATGTTTATTGGTGATGTTTGGAGATCCTACATCATTTGCCAAGCTTCTTTTATTTTTTTCCTTTTCTGGGGAAGAGTGTGTGTGTGTGTGTGTGTTTGGAGGGAGAGTTTCACTGATGTAGATCATGGGTCTGTTTTTCACTGAAGGAATGAGGGCATGCATCTCAAATGCAGGTGCGGTTCTGTCAATGCTTCTGAAGCATTTGTGGTCATTTTTTTTTTTTTGGATGGCCTTAAATGTTTCTTGTGCCCATTTTCTTTTGCTTGCTGTTAATTTAGTTGTCCTGTAATGGGAAATACCACCGTGCCTGTATTTCTCTGCAACATCGTTAAAACTGACTGCATATGGTATATGAAGACATGGTATCTGCTTGTTGGGACGTGAAATAAATTAAGCAAATTCAGTTAAAGATAATATTATTTTGTTTTATTGTTTAGTTACCTGTGTATGAAAGTTGGAATTCTTGTTCGATAGGCAACTTGTATGATGCCATGAAGCAAGGACTTACAATTTGTGTTTTCGTTGTTGCAGAAGCAATCAGACCTTTTACTTAATGCTGATGATTTGGATGCCATGTGGGTCTGCTTACGGGAGAACTGTGTTATTGATGATGCTACTGGTGCTGAAAAGGTCATTTTCCTTCCGGTCTACGGTTGTTTTTGCTTCTTTCTTATCCCAGTGGCTAATACTTCTGATAGTCTGTGTCATTGGTTATATATCGGGTTGACAGAGTCAGTGCTTCTGCATGCATTCAACTGCAAGAAACTGAAGCTCTGTTAGAACAACTAAAGTTTGAACCCATGAAAACTGGCAGATGCTAGCTGAAACGACCAAGAATCATAATGGATTTATTCAGTTCCCTGATATCCATACAGTTTGCAAATAAGTTAGGGCAGGATGCCAATGTACTTTTGGATAGTGGTATCGTACTGGGCATTACAAAATTACCTCTTGGTTGCATTCATGGGACTGACTTTGTAGGTTTTATGAATAGCTTTCATGATCTGCGTTCAAACACTAGTATTCTTTTTTAGACTCTAGCTTCCAAGAGTAGCACTTCATATACTCCCTTTTTTGTGCAATAGCTGACCATCTAGTTTATCCGTCTTTTGAATGAAACTATCCTAACCTATGTATTGATATTTCGTTTTGCGCTTTTCATATTGTAGATGAACTATGAAGATTTTTGCCATATTGCTTCAGTATGTACAGAACAAATTGGCCCTAAATGCCGACGTTTCTTCAGTCCTTCAAATTTCATGAAGTTTGAGAAAGATGAACAAGGAAGAATTGCCATCCTCCCATTCTACCTATATGTGATGCGTACGGTATGGATGTCTTCTTTACAGTTGCTGCAACTTTTGTCTCCCTCTGAATAAGAGTTGTATTGAATCTATTGAGCGCAGAAGCATATTGATGATTACAGTTAGGCTTGAGTGATCGTCCAAACTTTCCAATGATATCTACAGTGAGAAGATACGAAAAGTGCTTGAAAGAAAACAGCCTCCATTCTCATGTGGCACTCATACCTTAATCTGTTTGCATGGTACTATGGAAATAAGTATTAGTGGCCTGTCATAATTTGCAATTCAATGTTGAATATTGATGATGATGGCAACATCACTATTTAAGGATTGCTTTATGATGAAATGACTTGTGTTCTATAGAACCTATCTTGGGGCTTACGAATTAGCTACAACTCAGTTTGATACTATCCAATGTCGAAGTGGTGGGTAGAGATTGAATCCACAGAAAGTTTGTCATCAGTTTTTATTTTGATTTAAGATTACTACCTAACTATTTAGCTAAAGTTAGAATCGAAGGAGCACTAGAAAGCAAATTGAGGTTTACAGCTTGATTTTATGAAACTTCTACTCGGTGGCTAATTGATCATCTAATCAAACAAACAGCCAAATCGGTAATAATTCATGATGAAAAGATACTTAGCATGCAAGAGATGAAATGTTTCAACTCGACAAATCCATTCAACTATGTACGAAGGTGCAAGGTATAGGTTAGCCCTTTTATTATTGCCACTTATCAATCATTAATGTGCTCAAATGCAATGATATCCTCATCATCACTCAATTAAAAATATATTTAAGCTAACTCAAAATTACTGTGATAACAACGGTAATAGAGGTGAAATTGCATCTTAAATGCCTGGATGCTTGGATTCGCCCCACACGTAATTTATGCATTGACCCTAATGCATATGGAAAGAAATTATTGAAAGCATTAAAAACAACAAAGTGAAAGGAACTAAAAAAACTAATAGAAAGACGGCGGAATTTCTCTGATTTTATTATTGGGTTGCCTCCCAATAATTGCCTCTGTTTAGGGCCTTTGGCTCAGCACCATTGAAGCCTAGTGACAACTCAACTAAACTTCAAATTGCAAGCTCTCTTGTTAACCTTCGAAAGATATTTGTCATGAAATCAAGGAGCTAGAATATCTGATCAATAGGACATTTGCATAAAGAGAACAAATAATGCATGGATATCTCTAAAGGTCTTACTCAGTTATAGTATGTGATATCCAATAACAAAGTTTTAATCTACTTGGACTTGAAAGTTATTATGAAGATTCATATGAGATTAGTATGAGAATTAGAAGAGAAGGAACTATAAAGTAGTGGACGAGAATTAGTGAGAGGAGCCATACCACGAGTGCTAGGATAAAATTGCCATTCTTTCCTGAATAGTAAGAAATGCCACTGAATTGGAAAACATTGACTAAATGACACTTAACTTCCCCTAAAACTCAAAAAATGTCACGTAACCAGTTGTAGTAGTAAAAAATGCCACTAAATTTGAAAACATCCACTCAAAAATGCCATACAAGAAAGCATGTTGAGCCTATTAAAATGACATTTTTGAGTTTTAGGGAAAGTTAAATGACATTTTTTGACTATTCGGGAAAGTTGAATGGCAATTTTATCCAAGCATTTGCTATACCACCAGTTAAAGATTAAGTTTTCATATATATTATTCAGGTCATGGAAATCTTGTTGTATTGCATCAATAGAATCATGTATGAAGAAATATTTCACTTCAACATACTTATAATCAAAAGAATTAGCATGCAATTCATCACCCACGACTTCACATAAGACAATATCCGTTCCACGAGCGTGATATTCCAACTCAAACTCCAATTTTATCTGATTTATATTCATCTTTATTGGTCTTAGGCTCTATCTCGACTATTTTCAGATATTGAACGTTCATTTGATTCCACCACACATTTGGTTGGGTGTTATGGTATTCACATCATCAACACAACTAGGGTAGGTATGGGGTAGCCATTCATTTGGCACATGATCATATGGTCAAGTAGTTAGGGGAATGGGAGGGTGGTAAATAAGTGATAGAAACATGGAGTGAATCATTGAATGTATGAGGCACATTATAATCAACATCATGGAATAAACACTCTAATCCTTCCTTACTTGACTCCTTTACATCATCAGTTAGCCCATTTAAATTAGTGCAGGCTCTGAGGTGAAGGCGCGCGCCTTTTATACGCAAGGTGCACTTCATATGTTGATATTTTCTTAGCTTAAAAATCATTCTCACGTGAATGTACTAGATAAAGTAGAAGTTGTGAGTGTGTGCGAAGACAATCTAGGGTTGAGGGGATCGAATTAGGAGTAAGAGAAAGAATCCTTTTTACATTTCTTTTTCATTGGAATCCAAAAGGCAAAAAAGGCGCTCAAACCAAACTTTCTTTAGTGGAGGAGAAGCAAGTGTCACAAGGTTTGATCTCGATCCACCATGTCTAAAGGTGGGTTTTGAGTGTGTTTCATGTCTGACATGAACAAGGAAAGGAAGCCTGAAAAATTGTCGCCTATTTTACGTGAAATTGAAAGAAGAAAAGGAGAAAATAAAAATAATACCTAAACTACTATCACCTAATTAGGGATAGTGATTGAGTACTGAATCATCAAAAGGGGAGGGAGATTCTTATAGAGATAAATGGGGAAAGTGTGGCCTGGAGAAGGGGAAATGTAAGGAAAAGATTCTAGGAATATTGGTATTTAGTTTGTATACTGATATGATTCCCCTTTGTATTCTAATAATTGTAATCAACCTTTTACCCTTGTTGATCTTGAATTTACCCCTTGACCTTGAGCTGGGATTCATCTTCTTAACTTGGTTCGATGTTGACCATTTTTTATTCTAATTTACACCAATTAGCTCCATGTTGACTTTTTATCCAATTCATCGCCAATTGCTTAAACAGGAATGAAACATAAGGAGATATTTGAAAAGTAACTAATTAATAAAACCAAATTATAAACTAATTAAGTGCGTATAATATTACTTTACAGTATATTCTGTCATTGCATTCATTGTATTAGGTGACGCATTACTTGTTGAGCTGTACATATTTGAAATAGTTTGTTGATCATGACTGTTGAATTTTGTCCTGTTTATGATAGTCAGAACAATATCATTTGGGTGGTCATGATTGACTGTTGGAGTTTGTAGCGAATTGAACGTTGAATTGGATAGATTACTCTTTATAGCATTTGCATATATGGAAAGCCCTTGCTCATTACACCTGGTTATTACTCAGGTTTCGCTTACACAAGCAAGAATTGATATGAGTGAGCTTGATGAAGATTCTGATGGCTTCCTCCAACCACATGTATGTCTTAATATTTCATTTCCTCAATACATTATTTCTCTCTCTGGATGCTAGCAAGTAGTCGTATGTACAAAGGTTTGATGTTTATTCTGTAATTTCCAGGAAATGGAAGCGTACATTCGGGGTCTCATTCCTAATTTGGCACAATTGCGCGATATGCCTACTGCATTTGTACAGATGTACTGCCGTATTGCTGCGCACAAATTCTTTTTCTTTTGTGATCCACACAGACGAGGTCTGCTTTTTAGAATTAAATATTTTTGATGTGCTGCTATTTTGATAGATTGCCCGATGCTTTCGCTTCATTTTTTTTTGAGAACCACTCTCGTTCATAGCAATCCCTGCCAGACAGCACTTTTGGTTTAATGAAGAGAAGGTATTTGGTGACTCAACTTATTGTATTCCTTCTTCATTACAGGGAAGGCCTGCATTAAGAAAGTGCTCTTAAGCAATTGTCTGCAGGAACTGATGGAACTACACCAGGTAAGTTGTGCTGCCTCTACCTTAATGTTTTCTTTTACTGAATATTTACACTGCATATATACTACTTGGCTGCATTATAATTTGTCTAGATTTATAAAAGCTTTATCTTGCTCTCTATATTTGTGATACTAACTCTACAGTCTTGTGCTTTGCTCTATTGTAGGTCATTTTTAAAATATATTTTGAAGTTAATTTGAACTCCTAACCCGCGCCCGCCCCCCCCCCCCCCCCCCAAAAAAAAAAAAAATCAAAAAAGGAAAAAAGAAGAAATATCTTGTTCCCAGCATGTATGTTTTTTTCGAATTTCATTATAATGCTGAAGCTTCAAGTGATCCCAGATTTAATCTGGTGCGTTTGACTTCAATGTCGAGCTTTTTACCATGTTTTTGCTGTATTCAGTGAATACTTGATACTAACCAGTTTCCCTCTGTTCTCACCATCTGTTTCTTTTGACTATGACTGTACTTTGGCCATCATTCTAGATTTTTGTTTTTTATTTATGTGTTTCTGAAAAATGGCATGGTTATACTTTTCTGAAGCATTTTGTATTAGAAATATTATGGTGGTAATTTCATGCTACTTATATAAAGTAATGTGTGTTTGGATGAATTATTTATGAAAGATGGGAAACTTTGACCTAAAAACTCACTTATGGACAATTATTTTGAAACAGTGGTAGCATCTCTTTTGTTTTTATGATGCTAATAGATATTGTTAGTGATGGTTGATCATATAATTACCATTGTATAATACTGATTGAGTATCCATTTTTGAAGTATTATTTGGTGCCGGCACAATTCCAATAGGCTTATCATCCATATCAATGCATAATTTCTGAAGACGTTGGCACTTCTGTATCATGGTGGAACTCTCATATAACTTATCCTTTGTCTCAGGAAAGTGAGGAGGAAGTAACTGACACCGAACAAGCTGAGAATTGGTTCTCCCTGACTTCTGCACAGCGTATATGCGGTGGGTAGTTAATTTTCACAGATCTGTCTTATTTTCTTTCTTGCTACCTGTTAAATGATTTTCTTAGCCTTTGTCCTTGCACTTGGTTCTATGCTTGGTGCCTCAATGGTTTTCCTTTTCATGCAGTCCCCCCCCCCCCCCAAAAAAAAAAAAGAAAAAGTATCCTAACTGAAAGAGTTCATGCAAAAAGGACTAACCGTGCATTATTGCCCCCCCCCCCCTCCTTGTGGTGGGGGTGGTTTTGCTGTTTTGGTACGGTAGAAGCTGGACGTGAAAATGGGCAAGTTTGAGATAAATAACAGTGACTTTTTTTTTCAAGATTCTGATGTCAGCAACCTGTGCACATTAGCCTCTCTTTCCCACAGATAGTCTTTGTCTGCAGTCTCATTGCTGGAAAGATAAATTTCTGTGCGTTCCAGTATTCTTTTATGTACTAGAATGCTACATTTCTGCAAAAGGGGGTGAAGTTGCTTGTGCTATACTTTTGTCACTGACAGCTTTTTTTTTTTTTTCCTGGTTTTGTTAGATATGTTTCTGGCTCTTGATAAGGATATGAATGGAACCTTGAGCAAGCAAGAACTCAGAGAATACGCAGATGGAACATTGACAGATATATTCATTGAGAGAGGTAGGAATGCTTATGTTTGTAAAGTATGCAGTTGTCTTTTTCTTGAGACAAGTGACCTGAGCGCCACTTAACTTTTGGCGTTTGTCAGTTTTGCCACTTAACTCATAAATGACTCCTTAGATTGAAAGAGCATATAGCATAAAAAAGCACAAAGTTTACTGGTTGTTTGCAAAATCATGGGGATATGCATGAATGCTTTTTGGCCCCTCTAAGATTGATTATAGCAGAATCATGGAGATATGCCTGAATGCTTTTCCATTAGTCACCTAACTGTGGTTACTGGTTGATGTAGTGTTTGATGAGCATGTGCGACGTGGCAAAAGTGGGGGTGGCAATTCTCGTGAGATGGATTTTGAGAGCTTCTTGGACTTTGTTCTAGCCCTTGAAAACAAGGACACTCCAGAAGGGTTAACTTATTTGTTCAAGTGCCTCGATCTTCACGGAAGAGGTTACCTAACGACTGCTGATGTCCACACACTTTTCAGGTACAATATTTTTGTGTGAAGGTTAATGTCTGCCATCTTAAATTGTCATCAATCCTGTTTCTTTTTTCCCACCAAAAAAAGAACAGCATGGTCCACATCAAATCAATACATCATAGATCTTTCTGCAAATTAATTGAAATTATTCAAAGAACAAAAGTTTTTGATTTTCTGCTTGCTGTTAGCTCCTCTCTAAATTCTTGCAATTTTATGAGATTGGCCAATTGGCCATTCCATTGTTAGTGTTTGGCTTTTTTTGCTCATGAATTGAAAATCTTCCTACAGTTAATGTTGCTTTTGGGTGAAACATTCCCTTTTCTATGCCTTTATTAGTTAAGATCACCGAATTTTAATAAGTTGTATGGGAAAAATCCCAGAATTTAAAACCTCAAATTATATAGATTCAAACTCTTCTTGTTTGTCCTTGTCATTTCTGCTAAAAAAAAAAAAAAAAAGAAGAAAGAAACAGAAAACAGAAAAGAAATTAGCTGAAGCCTGGGATACCATTCAATTTGCTCAAGGAGTAAGAGGTTTGATGCTAGTAACCCAGTCAATTCATAGAAAATATATTATATTACGTTTATTGATGATAGCGAAAAATACCAGCCGTCTATTATTGTTGCAACTTCCAGATTGGTTGGAACATTTAAACGACTAGAATAGAGAAATGCATGTTAACTGTATGCCTATAACAGTTGTTAACCATTGACCTATGGAAGAAGAAAGGAGTGGCATCCATGAGGTTGGGATGCTATCTCATCCAATCTTCCAAATAGAATCCCCCCCCCCCCCCCCCACCCCACTCCTAAAAGAAAGAAAAAAAAACAATAGGGGATGAAAAATTGAATGAATTATGATATATTTAGGGTGGGGATCCTTTTTTGTGTTCCAAATTCATCATGACTAATGTTAGCGTCATAGTTGTGCTAATTTTCTTTTTTCCCCTGGAATGAATCCAACAGAGATGTACACCAGAAATGGATCGAGGGAGGCAATTATGAATTATGCATCGAAGATGTTAGGGATGAGATTTGGGATATGGTGAAGCCTGTAGACCCCCTTAAGATTTCACTGCAAGATTTACTAGGATGCAAGCAGGGTGGTACAGTCGCCAGCATGCTTATAGACGTTCGTGGTTTCTGGGCTCATGACAACCGAGAAAACCTTCTGCAAGAAGAGGAGGAACCTGAAGAAGAGGCTTGATCTTATCAAAGTTTGGTGCTGTCGATACTCTTTAACTGTAACTAAAAGCTGGGCAGGTTCGCCTCTGAATGTTGTAATTTTTACTGAGAAAGAATCTGTTATCAATGGTTCTTTTTATGTTTTGCTTGGGTGAATGTAATGTAGGTTGCGTATTTGTGTGTGCAAATGCAATATTTGAGTTAGCTGTACTGTCCGAACATATGGAATGAAATAGAATGAACGAAGTTCAATGGTTGTAACTTGTGTAAAGACTGAACTGTCGACAACAATTGGGGTTCCATGAGTAGGGTTTACCCACAAAACAAGTCCAGGCCTAGCATATCCTGAAAGACAGATTGATTCCCAATGAGTTGAAGATTCAGAAAAGAGCCTGGGATGTTCGTCCTGTTTTTCAAGTGTCATGAATTCAATTACTTCTTTTTATGGTGTGTCTGGAAGTTTACTAGGAAAATTTTTCCTAGATAACCATGAAAAACTGTGTTGAGCTTGTAAGTGAATGAATCCTACATTAGAACTTCTCCATTTATTACGGAGAACTAAGTATAGGAAAGTTTGTTTAAAAGTTGACTAACTTTTTTGGGAAAGTTTTGCAACCAAACACTCCCTTGGGTCTAACGTCTATGACAAGGTGATTGAACCAGTAAGTCTGAGTGGGTTAGTTAGCCAGATTGTTTGGACAATTGATAGACTAGTTGGACCTGTATTGTCAGACCTTGACTGGTCACCAACCCAATAGATCAGTTGGTCGGTGTGGATTGACTGTGTCAGATTGGTTGACCCGGATCACTGGTTGTCCTGTTCACCAAAAACTATTGTTTTGTGGATGCTTTTTTTTAGTTTCTTTGATATCAATATAATAAAAATAGAATAATGACATTTTACAACTCATTTAATAATAGCCCAAATATCTTAGATTTCTTGTAGAAAACATATCTATTTATGCTATATGTATAAAAGGAAGATAATATAGCAGTGCTTCCTAGTTTCTAGACTAGGTTTTATGAGAGTTTGATTATCGGAGAAGATTGCAACCCTTGGTTTCACATTAAAAAGAAAAGAGTATTCCAAATTTTTAACTAGGGTTAATATTTTGTCTATCAAGTTTAATTTTTTGAAAATATGGTGACACACATTCTAGCTCAACTCCAACAATATCAATATGATACATCATGTAAATGTTGGGATGTGGATACAGCCAGTTGTGTTTGTGAAATTGCTATGTTGCACTTGTAATTTGGTAGTTGAATGATTCATTGCTTTCTAGTAATATACATCTTTTAAGTCATTTGATCAGTTTTATGTGATGATCATTTAGTTCAAGTTATATTTCTAACGACGCATTAATACGTTTTCCTTGCCAACCCGGATCATACCAGCTGTGTCAGATAACACCACAAGAATATCGTAAAAGAAAAATACATATACACGCGTCCAATTGGATTGCACAAGTAACCATGGAAGGTTCAAACATTCCTAGGCCTATGAAGAAATGCATCTTTGATTAAGGCCAAGAGTCGATACAACGCAGATATAAACAATCAAATGTCATATGTAAACTCCCATTTACAAGTATCACTTCTTTGCACATATTTACACCATCCTTATTCGACAAATTTTCCCAGTTGACTTGCATCACTATCTTCTATTTACTAGTTTACGTACAGAGTAGAAGTTACAGAGAATCACTTGATTTACACATAAGAATTCACAGAAAACCCTGTGGCATTATCAAACAGGGTTTCGTCGTATTGTCATTTCAACTCGAGCCTTGGCATGTCCAGGGATTTGACAGTGGATAACCGACAGATATTTGGACACGTATGACCTCATAGACAGCACCTCTGCAAAGAACATCCAAAACATCCTGATTGTTTTTTGCAAGGTCGCCCAACGATACTAGCCGATAGTGAGATTCGTCTCGCAGCCGGAAACCGTAAAACCACCGCCCTACTTTCCACCACTTCACTGAAATCTGCCTCTCTGAAATGTTGGAACACTTTAGGGCATCCACAACACTCTCTGGCTGCAGTAATAAACTTGTTTTTAGTGTAAAGGTTTGTGTGAAGCTCGATATGTATCTAAAGGTAGATCTAGTTAGAAACACAGAATTCAGACAATTTTTACTTCAGAAGAAAACATGACAAGGCAAAGCAAAACCTCCATTGATTCCCAAGCTCGTGTTATTTCCTATAACAAGGTGACTATGATCATGTACGGTGCCCCATATATTCTCTTTCGGAAATCAACTATCAGTAACATACGATCGTTTGTGTACGTGCAGTTTTTGTTATTATTTTTTTCTGTGTTATTAAAGGGAGTAACAATAATACTATCTTATATTTGATCAATTACGGGGAACGACAACTGACTGCACGCGCTAACAACCAAGAAAACATTTGATATCTGCCAAACACTTCAAATCAATTCACTACCCGAGGAATACTGGACTACTATTTGGCAAACAATGACGGCTATGCATAACAAACTGGTAGATCGGTTTGGGTAAGGGTCAGGTTAAAATTAGACTGGGGACATGGTTCGCATTAACAGCATCTCAGTTCAGGTCAGATCGGGTAATTTTTGGGCCATTTCAGCTTTAGTTCAACAGCTGTTTGGTCCAATAAATTCATTTAGCAAACAAAAAGCAATCTTTTACAAAATTTCAGCTTTAGTTCAGGTTTTAGGTCCCCACATTCAGGTGAATGTTCTGAGTGCAAGGTTAAAGTATCGGTATGGGATGCAGGTTTTCTGCATCTCACATAAGTTTTCCTGGGTTCAGTTAAGACTGGAACTCACATGCTAGATCTCCAATGGCATTCAGATAATACTGGAGAAACATCTCCCTCACTAAATAAGGAAATGGTATTTATTGAACAATACGACAATAAAACAGAATCATGCAAAGGGAGGCTACACGCAGATCATATCGCACATGCACAGACACAGAAAAGCAGCGGTTATAAACCCTAGAAGAGAATTCTCCAACAATTAGCTAAAGGATTTCAGATTGTAATATACCCACCTTTTGGGGTATTAGATCGTACTATACGCACATTTACTATTGGATACTAACATACCGACCTTTATACTTAGGTAATTTTAATGTACTTACCATGACTTAAGTAGTGGTGAATTGGTCTCGAGGATAATGTGGCAGGCGGTGGAAAGTTCCCGAGACCCATAAGGAACCAATAAAAGTCCACTTAAGTCAACCTTGAGATCGTTTCACCACCATTAAAGTTACGATAAGTACATTTTCACCTAGGTATAAAGGTCGGCATATTAGTATTCAATAATGAAGGTGGGTATAGACAATCCAATACCCGAAAAGGTGGATATATTAATGATCCAAAAGTCCTAAGCTAAATGTCACAGAAATTGGTGGAGATACAAAGAAGAATAGTGGCAGTGCTAATTAAAACAACATCATGAGCAAGATGGTGAAGGCAAGTAGGCAACGGTGTCATATAACAGGAGGTACACGACAATTTATGCCAGCTCTCTCAGTTTGCCTTTAGACTATAAATGCATGCAAATATCTTAAAAGCAACTCTCAACTCCTAAATCTGTCGCACAGAGCAAAGAAAGCGCCGACAGAACTGAAAACTTACCGGCACACCGAGCCAATTAATGCTGTAATGCAATCCTATCAAGTTAAGCAAAACATTCAGCTCTGGCTTCAAAAGGAATAGCTCCACATCCTTAAAATCAAGCTGCATTGAACACAGATCCTCCATTGCTTTGAGATAATCCCGAACCTCAAGCGAAACTGAGGAAGAACATAGCTCCACAAATTTGATGATATTGGAGGCTTTACTTGCCATCTCCTGGTGTCTATTCATGTAAAATGCCTTCCAACTCTGAATGCATTCAGTTGGAAGATAAGATGAATTAGAGCACTTATTTGCACAGTAAAGCTAAAGCATGCAAATATCCTCGACAATAAAGCAATACACACGAAAAGTTACATGAGGACTGAAGGAGGTTTATACAGTTATAAGACACTCAACAATGCATAGGCAACCAGGCCATTGAGTCGCACAATGAAATAGGGGTGCAAACTGCAAAGCTCCAAAGCAGCTGAGATGAGGACGATAAGCCAAAGCGTCAGCACCAAACACCAATTTGGTTTTATTGCACTCAGGTGGTACGGTTATAATAGGCAAGAGAATACTAAAAAAAAAGTTATTTATTTCTTGGAAAGACTTAAGATAGTTTTAATTCCCCGTGATGGTGATGTGCAGGCTGTGCGCTTGTATAGAAGCCATACAAAAATGTATGATCGACAGTGTGAGGTTTTCCTTTTTTTTTTGTGACAAGTAATCAAAACATGTATTGCAAAGACACCAAGGGGTTGTCACCCTACAAAAGAATCAAATACAAAAACACTCAACCCTTCAAACTCTCAACAAAAATATTTTATCTACAAAATCCAAAAAACTCATCCTTAATTACCACACTCCAACTACTCAACATACTCAAAAAATAGCGCTTGAAATCATTAACTGATAAAGGTTTTCCGCGAGGAAAGTCCATCGATTTTGTTCCTTCCATGTGGCCCACCAAATGGCTAAGGAACTAAATTCCGCACACCTCAAAACCATCCTTCATCTTTTCTTCCAAGTCACCAACACACCCTTCCCCCCCCCCCCCCTGAACCCAAAAAACCCCGTCAACGAATAAGTGTCGCTTCAAAGCAAAGAGGCCGACGTACAATGGACTAATAAATTATCCATGGACTCTTCCTCCTTGTAGCACATTGAACATCTTCTAGGACTCCTAAAATTTCAGCATTTTACCATGTCCTCAGTTGGTATCATCCCTTCTGTGGCTGCCCAAGCAAAGAAGCATTTTTTTTGGGGGGGGGGGGGGTGTTTGGGGGTTGAACGTCATGTAGCCTTTACAGGGAAGGCCATTCCAGTGTTGTCAGTTGTCACCAACAAAAGTACTACAGTAACTCATAACAGTGAAAGACCCTTTGGAGTCATATTGCTAGACACTCCAATCATCGCCCTCCCGCTAAGCTCCCCTCTTCGCCAATAAGGCCAACAAACTACAAATGTTATCCTCTTTCCAATCATTTATAGACTTGACAAAAGTTAAATCCCAATATGTGTAGTTGTTTTCTCCAGGAATTCTACGGGTATGACCAAATCATCTGTAGCTTGTTTTTTCAATATTCCTAGTCAAGATTCTCTAAGAAAATATCTAGGCTGCCGGGTCTTCCAAAGTGGGTTTCGTCGAAAAGCTAACAATAAGTTACAACATTGGAATACAAACTCCAGTTCCAAAGCAAGAAGGTTGGTCCTGACTCCTGACCTAATCTAGTCTTGAATCTCTTCCAATGCATATTATGCAACATTTTGAATTGCCAAATTCTATGTCTAAATACGGAGTTCTTTTTTTTTTTTGGTGTGTGTGTGTTGGGGGGGGGGGGGGATTCCAACACTGAAAAAGTTTTTCCTTTGGCTTACTTGTCGACCATTAAAAAAAGGGAGGACTAGGTCTGCACACGCAAGTGAACAAAGCATTCTTATGTAAGCTAGCTTAGAAATATTTGACAGAGCCAGATAATTTTATTTTGGGTTAAGATATTTGTGCAAAATACCAACTTGCCATGGAATTCCTCTCTTGTTCACCCAAAGCCAATGATTGTTGGTTTGGAAGTGCCTTTTACATATTAGAGACCTTTTTCGTTGAGGTATATGATGGAATGTTTGAAGGTTGGTACCAGATACTCTATTAAATTTTGGAGCGATAACTGGTGCGTGCAGGAAAGTATTCTACAAATACCCCCCCCCCCCTTGAATGAACAGGCTACTCGAATATAAATGTCTCAGTGAGTGAATTTGTTACCTCAGATAAGTAACGTAACCTAACCTAACTCAGATCCTTTTTCCTGAAAGATATTTATACCTTAATTGTTCCTCTTCCTGGGTGAGATATTAAGGATGTCTTTTGCTGGGGACTATCTGGAGGTGTTACATTTACCACTAAATCGGCATCATGGAAAGATCACGATATTCCTTTAGCTAACTAGTGTTCCCAGGGGTTTGCTTGGGTTTGGAAACTACACATGTCCTAAACTCAATGTATTACTTCGGCAACTTTGTCATAATGCATTAGCTAGTGCTAATCCAGGGATAGCTTCAATTCTTACGACAGAAGCAACAACAACGCAGAATGGGTTACGTGCAACATTTGGATCAGGTTATCAATCTATTGCTACTGAGAGGGACAATCAAGCCATTATCAAAGTGTTGCCACCATAAATACAGATTCTTGGTATATACAAAATTTAGTTGAAGATAGCCAAGAGGCAGTTGATATATTTCACATATTGCAGAGAAATTCGCAACATTCAACATACTTCTTTTCTCTCAGATAACAACATAGGTTGTCTACCTGTTAAATTACTTAAAACCAAAACTAAACCCAAAATCAATGCTCCGAAACACCGTCCAAGTGGGCTACGGAGGGGTCGAATGTAGCAGTCTTACCCCTAAATTTTGCAATTTAGAGAGACCGGTTTCAATTGTCCGAAGATTTAGAATCGCTGCCTACAGCCCCGTGAAAAGGAGCAGAGAAGGTTTAACTAGGCGTTTACTTTAAACCATTACAATAGTAAACAAAAAAAAATCAACTATCCAAATTATGGACATATAAATTTTGCATTACCTACCAGTTCAGGAAAGACCCACCCACATACTCCAAAAAAAAAAAAAAAAAATGCAAGCACATTGTGAGAAGTTTTCAACAGAAAGAGAAAGAGAGGAAATTGAAATACCTGTAATTGGGGTTGTAAATTAGGGTCAGAAATTGGGAAAGTTTCATCAGACAAATTGAGAGAAGGCCATCTCTGTTTGGAAAGAGAAACCCAGATAGGGTCGGATGAACACAACTCCCTCCAGAACTTGGAGCAACTTCCCAGAGCACACACATCTCGAACCTTCCCAACAAAAAACAAAAGCAAATTATGATCGGAAATTGGGGAAGCATAATCATGAAGTAATTGAGGTAAAGAGAGAGATGTGAAATACCGAAAGGGAAGAAGAAATTTTGAGGGTGATGTCGTAAGGGAGAGAGCTGAGGATAGTCGTCATCGTATCAAGGTTGTGTGATGATTGATCATTGATGAATGATGAATGATGAGTGATAATTTTGATGATGGTATAGGGTAGTTCTGGACTTGTTCTTCTGGCATACTCCACCACCTGGACGATAGCTTCGGGGAAACGGTATCTGTTATGAATAAAAAGTCAATCTGGAATGAAATTGGAAATGGTATAGGGTAGTTCTGGACTTGTTAAATTACTTAAAACCAAAACTTCAAAAAGCCACGCTCAAGTCTCAACGGACTCCACATGCAATTTATCTTCGTCTTAACTCTAATAAAGGATGAAACTTACTACGAGTGTTTGGATAAAAATGTCACTAAAGTTTTTCAAAATAGCAAATTTGCCACCCGCAAAATACATGTTATGAAACTGTCACTAATCTAACATAATTAAGACTAATATACCACTTTACCGGCTGAGAAGAAGTTAAAACCTAAAGCAACAAGTTAATCTGCTGGGTGGGTGTGATTAACTAAATTAAATAAAAAATAAACATAATTAAGTTAAAAAACCCTAATTATACTAAAACATAGTTAAAAAAAATGCATTGGGCCCTCTATTATTTCCCTCCAATTCAAAAAAAAACTCAGGCAACGTTCTTCTTCATCCTGCTACTCTCCATCGCCTGGGTTCTTCAAATTCCACCAGTGAATTCTACTTTTTTCTTCAATCAAAACCTAAATTCAACTTCAAGGATCAAAATCGCATCCCAGGGAAGTGTTGAGGATCTGATTGAAGGCCTGACAACTTCACATTCATACCTGGTAAGTTCATCAAAACCCTAATTTTTGAAATTCCGGTTTTTTGTCAAAATTCTTTGTTTGGTTGGTATTTGTTGGTGTTTTTGATGTTGTTTATCAGTATGAAGTACTTATCAGTTGAATTAGTCGAAAAAATTTTTCTAGGGTTTAAGTTCTTCATTTTACCAGAATCCCAGATAACAAACCCTCTGTTTACTGATGAATTGGTGTTTATGTATCTGAAATTTGGTTTGTTTTCATGTATTATAGGGTTTCTGAATGGATAAATTACAAATCTTTCATGGGGGGCAGTTTATATCGAATCCACATATGGTTTACATTGATAGTGAGGTCACTGAAATGGAGTGAATACGATAGGTTATGTGTGGATGATCCGATTGAGTTTGTTGAGAATCTTTGGGTATACAAAAGATAAAATTGGAACCCTTTACATTAGCAAGCTGGAAGTAATATAGGATTTGAGGACATCTTGTTGAGGTTAAGGGGATGATGAGATAAGGATGTTGAGTGACTTTTAGAGAAATTTCCATTTGTTCGCATGTATGTGAAGCATCCTGATGTTAATAAGGATAAGGGTAAAGAAAAAGTGGCTGATGATGTTGGTGATGATGTAGTTAGTGAGGATACTTTGTGTTAAGAGGATGGGTATGATGATGAGTATGATGATGAGGATTATGTACACAATGGTGATGTTGATGGTGATGAAGTTGAGGATGAGGAAATGATCAAGTCATGAAGAAAAAAGGATTTGAGGGACAATGAAATAGGCGATAGGAATCTTGTGTTAGATGGTGATGATAGTATGATTGAAGGTGGGGTTATTGAGGAGGGTGATGGAGTTGAGGATGAACAGTACCATGATTCTGACAACACTAGCATCTCTGAGAGTGAGATTGATCTTTGAGGTTCATGGTGTGTTGAGAAAGAAAAGGCCTAGCATGAGGAAGAAAAACCCAAGTGTCCTAGATACAATCCTGCAATACCTAGTAGACTCCTTCTTGGGATGACATTCGACAAGAAGGAGATGAAAAAGCTTTGATAACTATAGGATACTAGGTGGTTACAATCAAGGTGAGCAAGAGTGACAAAGTGAGGTATCAACTATTACGCCAGGTGAAGGGGTGCAGTGGAGGTTTTGGGGATCAAAAGTAGGCAAAGAGAAAAGTTATGCAGTTGAAAACATTTGGCCCCCTCACATGTATAACTTTTAGCTTTGAAATTTGGACATAGAAATATGAGTGTGCAATGGTGGTGAGCATTATAGGAGCAGATTTAGTATAACCCCAACCATCATCACTGAGACTTACAGAGAATGGTGAAGGAGGAGCCGAATTACAATCTTTGCTTTGTGTATGTGTGCTAGAGGCAAGAAGGAAGGCATTAGACTCGATAGTTGGTGATTATAGGAGCGGTTACCCAACTTAGAGACTATCTTGGGAGTTGATTGACAAAACCACAGCACATCTGTTGTTCAAAACAACACGTAATCGAGAGACTAATGAGCATGTGTTCAAGTTTCTTTATGTCTGTCCTGGACCATTGAAGAAGGGTTTCTTGGAGGGATGTAGGAGGGTTTTGAGTTTGGATGGGTGTTTTCTGAAAAGACCTTGGGGAGGACAAGTGTTTGTAGCTGTTGGGAGAGATGCAAATGACCAAATGTATCCTTTAGCTTGGGGAGTTGCCTCAACAGAATCAAAGGAGACTTGGGATCTTTTCATTTCACAGTTACATATTGATCTTGACATGGGGGATGGCCATGGATGGGCAATTATTTCAAATCAACAAAAGGTACGAATAAACCCTTCCTTAAGGTTTTAAATTTTTATAATTACAGTCTGTTTTATTTTTTTTAATATTGTGAATTTGTTTGATTGTGTTTTTTGTTTGGTTTAGGGTCTAGTAGACAGTGTGGCAAGGATTTTACCAAGATGTGAGCATAGGCTGTGTGCTAGGCATGTGTATGCCAACCTAAGGAGGACATTTAGGGGTGAGATGTACAAGAAGGCATTACGGAGGGTTGCTAAGTCAACAACAGAGATTGAGATGAAGAAGAATGCCAAAAACCTCTATGATCTTGACCCACAAGCTTGGGGGCTGCTTGAAAGAAAAGGTGTGGAGCATTTTTGTAGAGCTTTCCTCAAATCACATGCCAAGTGTGACTCGGTGGATAACAACATGGCTGAAATATTCAACGCCTTCATCATAGAAGCTAGGTACATGCCTATAGTTTCTATGCTCAATTGGATGTTCAAGGCAGTCATGAAAAGAGTGGGGGACAAAAATGCATGGGCTTCTAAGATCAAGACTCCAATACCTCCTAGGATAATGAAAAAACTGGACAAAAAGATTGAAGAGTCCAAGACTTGGGAGGTTACTAGGGCTGCCAGGGGCTTGTTTAGTGTCAACAACGCATGGGCTGAAGAATATGTAATGGGACTTGAATGCAAAAATGTGTAGTTGCAATTCATGGCAACTAAATGGGATTCCATGCCCCCATTCAATTGCTGTGATGAGGGAGGAAAGATTGAGACCAACTAACTTTGTCCATGAGTGCTATGCAACTGAGTAGCTTGTGGCGACATATTCTCATACATTACATCCACTGAATGGGTCCAACATGTGGGCAACTGCCCCTGGATGTGTTGTAACTGCCCCATACTTCAAGCCCAAGAAAAAAACCACAACAAAGTATTTTAGAAGGCCAGAGGCTGGTGAAAGCACAAGGGTTAAAATGTCAAGGGAGTCCACCAGAATTTACTGCTCAAATTGTGGATTTGAAGGCCACAACAAATTGACTTGCCCACATGTGGTGAAGAAGTTAACGGTAACAAACTTAACCTTATATTTAGAGTTTGACTTTTTTATTTTTTAGGGTTCATTTCAAGGGTTTAAGGGTTCAGTGTTTTTAGGGTTTAGGTTCAGTTTGACTTTTTTTATTTTTTTTGAGTAATTTTTAGGGTTTAGGGTTTAGCTATTGTTTTTTGATTGCTTTCTCATTACATCTTTCTTTCTTTCATTGATGGATATCATAGCCAAAAAGAAGAAGGGTCACAAAAAGGCCCCCCAAACCTGCTGCTGGTGCTTCAACTATAATTGATGCTGCTGCATTTCCATCATCTGCTGCATCCCCATCATCTGCAACTCCATCATCTGCTGCTGCTGCTGGTTCTTGTGCTACTGCTGCTGTTGGTTCTTCTTGTGCTGCTGCTGCTGCTCATTCTTCTTCTGCTGCTTCTTCTGCTCAATTAGCAACTGCTGCTGATGTTGTTGCTGCAGCGCAGCATTCTTCTAGCAGAGTGGCCCATTTGAGGAAATCCCACTAATGGATCACAACCTCATCCATCACACCATCTCCAAAGATCAACTCCAACAAAGACTAGGAAGAAGAGAGCTGCAAACAAGACTCTATGCAAGAATATCACCAAGGAAGAAATTGCCAAAGTTGAACCTAGGGAACTAGGAGTTTGTGGTGGGGTTTGTAAATCCTTTTTGGACTGTCATGGCTTCTTTTGTGAATGAATACTAAGTAGGTTGTAAATGGTGTGCTGAATTGTGCAGAATGACAATGTATGCCAATCTTTTGGGGGGGAATATGTCTTTTGTACATCTGTTAGTTTTGTACCCTGTTTTGTTGCAAGGTTAAGCCAAAACAGAGGAGTATGTACATCAAACACTAGATGTTGTACCCATTACATATTCCCTCATACTTAATGCAAGTTTGATTCGATTTACTAATGCCCGTTTCATTCTGTCTTGGAAGCCATTACAGTTTGCATTGTTCATTTCATTTCTGTTCAATGTCACCTGGTTTTTTGCAAGTTTTTGAGCATCAAACTACAACTCAACTCATAGCATAACCTGTTGAGCATCAAACATCATAGTAGAGCATAGCATAAGCATTATAGGAGCATAGCATATACAATCCAAGTTTACCATAACATTCATTCATCATTCATTACTTTCAAAATGCAACTGATTACAATGCTTTCATTACATTTCATCAATCAGCCCTACCTAAACTGCCAGCCCTAAACATACATAAACCCTAAAACATACATGAACATCAAAGCTGATGATTAACAGACCATTAAACCCCAAAATAATTGAAGCATCTGCTGTCCAGGATGCTTACAATGGCTATTCAATCAAGCAAAAAAATTCATCACCATCTTCCTATAAACATCATCTTCTTCATCATCAGCTTTGCAAAAACCACCCAACCCCCATCAGCATCACCCCTCTACTTACCATACCCCCCAGCCAGAACCCCCATGACAAACACAAACATAAACCCCACAATCACCACCCAAGATTTTTTTCTTCAGACCCTGAATCACCCCCCTCAGCCTCTCAAGCTCACCCATCAAATCGTTGATGTTGGCCTCAGCAATATCGGCATCAACCCTCAACCCATCTCTCTCCTTCTTGACCTTTTCATGTCGAACAACCAATCTCTTAGCAGCAATTGCAAAAGTCTCGCAGATTGGGTCATCAATCCACTGCATAAACCCACAGTCGTCATGAGTTTGCTAATGCATACACCTCGCAAACCTCCTAAGAGGGTTGTCTTCAGTGAATGAAGTGTACACAAGGCAAATCGTCCCACAATTGCACCGGAAAAGTACCTTCTTGTGGCATGCACAGTCACGGCATGCCCTAACTGGGGTGTTCGACACAGAGGAAGATGCAGCCATTTGTGATTTGGGGAAGAAGGAAGAAATTAGGGTTTTTCTGAGTTAAGCCCTAAAACTGGAGAAAAACAGGAGAAACAGAAGAGAAAGAGAAGAACAAGAAGCTCGGTTATGGCGGGAGGTTGAAGAAGAAGACAGAAGGAAGGAGGTAGGTGAAGAGTGAAGAATCAGGGGGGAAAGGGGATTAAATAGGCAGTAAAAAAAAAATAAAGAGGGAGGTGGTAATTAATTTTAGGTAGGTAAAAAATTAATAGGGTGGTTTAAGGGTTAATGAATGAGTTACCTGCTACTCCAGGTTATCAGCCGGTAAAGTGGTATATTAGTCTTAATTATGTTAGATTAGTGACAGTTTCATAACATGTTTTTTGCGGGTGGCAAATTTGCTATTTTGGAAAAGTATAGTGGCATTTTTATCCAAGCACTCAACTTACTACATACTACTATCTCTGTTCTAAAATATTTGTCACTTTAATTAACTTCATTCTCCCAATTTACTTGTCACTTTTTTTTCGATAATTTGTAAGCCAAAAAGGCTAAGAAGGCATCAAAGATGCTACAAGATCCACAACAACAGCAAAACAACAAGAAACCGACAAAAACAGGAAAAAACAACACAACTCGTCACAACGAGCATATAAAAGATAAAAACAAACAGCTATCTAATAAGGTTCTTCTTACCCTCCAGCAAATCCTCTCTGAAAGCTTTAGTCACAGTCACATGATCATCATGAGACAATTTCAATGAACGCACTAATTTGCTTGTCACTTTTACGATTCCAATAATTGTAATTTCATTTTTACTCTTAATTAATACATTGTTTATCACCTTTTAAAATTTAAACAACTATTATTCTCAATTAATATAAAGGTAATTTGGGGAAATTATAAACTTTTCCACTCCAATTCCAATGTATCTTGGTTTTCCCAAGTTAGATAATGGGACGGAGGTAGTACTTTAGTAGTGCTGGGACAAAAATACCACTTAATTTTCCATTTTAATAAAAAAATGTCATTGATCTTTAAAATTGTCATTAATATCACCCAATTTTCGAAAAAAAAATGTTACTCAACTTTCTTAAAAAGTCCAAATGTTAAATTTTTTTTTTACTTTTTTTAAAAGTTAAAATTTTTGACATTTTTGGAAAGTTGAGTGGTATTAATGTCAGTTTTTAAAGATCAATGACATTTTTTATTAAAATAGAAAGTTGAGTGACTTATTTGTCCAAACACTCATTCTTGGAGCGCAATTTATTACATGCTCTCGGAGCACGTGCTCCAAATATGGTCATTGTTCACTATCAATAACATAATTGTTCATTCATATTTACTGATAAGTGCTTTTTGTGACTATGTTTTTAAGGGATTTCAATAGTGAATTAGGGATAACTTTAATTGTAAATCTCGATTTATATCCCAATTTCCCTATTACGCTTGGTGTTGTTGTTTTTGATGCAAATTTGTAGGTTTTGAGGCCAAAACACCAACATTCTCTCAACTTGCGGCAGGATCGAATACACCACGGACATCCTCCATTGACCCACGGACTGTAGCAGAAGTTTGAGACGAAACGGAGCTAGGAATGACGGGCAGATCCCACCACGGTCTGCCCGTGGTGTATGCCACGGACCGTGGCAGACCTTGGTCGCGTGCGCCAGCTTGTTTCGCGAGATAAAAAGAAGGGCAGCTGCGTGATGTATAATGGGATCAAAAGAGATCACATTACACACGAAATCAGGATCTTTATGAACAAAGATAAGAATCTTCCTTCTCTAAGTTCTTAAAGAATCAAACGAATGAATGAAAGAAGATAGAAATCAAAAGGATTCAATGGAATGTACCAATTGACGAATGAGATGAACGAATGATAGATTTGATATGGCTTGAGAAACTCTTAAAGATATAGACACGTCACTTCAAGAAGATCTTCAACTCTTCCTATCACCAACCAAGCTAGCCAAGCAAGGAATAGAAGAAGAGATTTGGACGATTCCCTTGAGAGAGAAATCGTTACTAGCAAAGCTAGAGAGAATTCAAAAGCATGTAGCCTTTAGAAGTTTACATTGTATTATTTGTGAATGATGAATGAATGATTACAAAGGCCTCCCAAAGGGTCTATTTATAGTAATAGAGGACCCCTTAGGTGTGTACAATAACAAGAATTACAATGCCTCTAACTTACATCATCTATTACAAATATGACATCATAAAGAATTACAATGTACATAGCTAGAAAGAAACATTGATATCTTGCTCAATTCTCCTCCAATCTTCAAGATTCAAAAACCATTAGAAAGCTCTTGGATTGATCTATCTTCGGCTCTAGGATAAATTTCCCAATAGCTTCATGGATCTTGAGATATAGAATAACGTATCCGATTGCACTTGATGAAGTCATCCATTAGTGAGAGTGATGTGAGTGAATGAAGCTCTTCTTCCATATAAGCTAATATTTGGTTCCCATGATGTCTATTTGGGACCAAATATACATCATTGCGGTTATTGGGATTCATTCATTATTCTTCATTCACCACTTCGTTCTTTGGCCGTCAGGGAGAGAAAGAGAGTGATAATACTTCCAATTCTACTCTTCCCCGCCATCAAGATTCAAGATCGAATCGATTCAAGAGAGGCAAAGTGTAACAACCCAAAAACAACCCCACCTTAATACGTGTTAATTAGCGTGGTTAATCAAGATTAAAAGTTAATTCACGGGTTACTCGAGCGCGTGCTCCTTTATTTTATTTGTTTTAATTTATTTTAATCCATTTATGTTTTGCAGGACTTGAACAGCGCCAACGATCGTTTTCTCTCTTTTATTTAAAGTTCGGTATACCGGGGCCCTTTTATTGATTTTAGGACTCCCATTATTGAGGAATTAAGTATAAAAATTTAGGAAATGAGTTATAATTATTTTCAGGTCACCACGGGTTTTTTTTTTACGATTATAAAGTTGGGGTTTTTATTTAGGAATTTTGGGAAATATGTATTTAGGAAGAGAAAGAAGGAAAAAGTGAAAAAAAAAATGGGGGGCCTTATTTTGATGGGCCATTCAGCCAGCCCAAAGGAAAGGAAGGGGGGAGGATTGAGTTAGATATGGATTGTGAATATATATATATTAGTAGGAGGGGGAATTATTTTTATTTGAAGATTCAAACACAAGACTCTTGCATGCCCCTTGGTCTCCCTCTCTATCTAACTCTAACTCTCGTCCCTCCCTCTCTGTCTGCCAACCACCGTCGGCCACCGGAGCGTCGCCGGCTTCTGCTCCAGCCAGTCGCCGCCGGCCACGCGCGCCACTATCATCACCATCTTGTTCTTTTTGCCCTCTTTCAAGTGTAATTCACTCCTCTCTTGTCTCTCTCTCTTTTTCTAGTTAAATCTACGATAAAATCTGAGTTTTGGTGGGATTTTTGTGTAATTTCCAGAGGTGATTGTGAAGTTTTACTAGCTACCCATAGTAAGGTGAAGGACTCAAAGTTCAAGAGAAAGAGTTGGGTGAGTTTTTATGAACTCTTTGTTACCTTAGTAGAAAATGAGTAAATCATTTGTGATAATGAACGTGCATGTGAGTTAGAGGTGTAATTGTTTGTGGTAGTGTGGATAAGATAGCTGAAAAATGGTTGTAGTTGGTGATTCTCTTGACTTTTCAAGGCTGAATATTGTGTGTGTGAAGACCATGTTATGTTTCATGAAGGATTTTTGGCTAAAACACAAAGACTTGAGCATGCATGTTAGTATATGTCAATGAGGAATGCAATCTGGTTGAGTTTCGTTTTTCCAGAAAATGAGGAAAAGTATTTTGGGCAATATTAAGGCATATTTAGGTAGACCAAAGTGTTAGCTAATTCCCGGTTTTTGCGGATCGGCGTTTCGATAAGTATAGTAGTATTTATGGCCAAAGTCGTAAGACCGCGCAATTCTGGAATTTTATGACATCAGTCTGAAGTTGGGGGTTTTTCGGCTAGTTAGGGTCTGCTATGGCTTATGGTCAGAACATAAAAGTTTTAATAAGCTTTCCGGAATGGTATGGTATGCGTCCATAGAATGTCGGATGAGCAAGTTATAAGCGTTTGTTTGAAGGATAGAGATCCTAAATTCTTTCTTTTGAAGTAAAATTATTTTGTGTATGCCCTTATTCTAGGCTAAAATCCGACCTCTTCCCAATCTTAAATCACTTGGTGACGAAAAGGAAAGTTGAAGTACGATCCACGAGCTTTCCATAGACAGCTTACAGGCCCAAAACTGATAGGTATGACTCAAGATATCGCCTTCTGAAAGAACCTTACTTAAAATTTGAGAAATTTTGGGCAGATTGGGAGTTCGCCATTTTGACCCTCTGAACTCCACTTTTAGCCTAGGAAGTAACTGGAAGTTTGTAGGGGTTGTCCCAAGCTTTCCGAAAAGTCCTCTTATGTTCAAATTCGTTATCGATGGAGAGAGTTATGCCCTTTTTCCCAAGAAAGAAACTTGTGTTTTAGTCAAATCTTTATGATTCTTTTTCTAAGATGTCTAGTCTATTCTTGGTTATATGAAATTCTTATACCTAGTTCTTTCATTCTTTCGAACCTTTCCTCAAGATCGTTGCTTTGTCGCTGTTCAAGTCCCCACACGTTCATCGGAAACTGTAGGATTTCAAGGTACGTGTACTACTTGTTCCCTTATGCAAATCCATGTATTTAATTAACTACTCTTGTTTATAATTCGATTCCGTATTAAGGTAGTCATTGCTTATTTTATAAATGTTACACAAGGGTTATGTTTAAGGATACCTCTTTCTTGGGTTTTCATTTTCTTATGTACTTTATAAAAGATTACAATGATGTTTGATACCAAGGAGCTATTTTATTGATTATGTCAATATATGATCAAAGAACCAACTTTTAGATTTGAGTTGTGAAGTGCCAAGGGTCATTCCTTGAAAAGCTTTTATGAAAGCTAACACCAGTCAAGAAGGTTCATCTTCTGCTTTCTAAGTTCGTTAAGAAAAGTTAGTTTTTATGAGTAACACTTCCGAAATTCCTAAATGTTTTTCTAAAGCTAATGAAGCCTCACCCATGATTTATCGTGCTTAGAAGCACACCATGAATTTAGTGTCGTAGTACATACCATGTTCACGTGCTTTATGCACCTCATGTAAATTATGTATATGCCGTAGTGCACCCAAGGAGTTGTGGTTAGTGCCTTAGATGCACACCATGAAAATCTGGCCAGTAAGATAGACATCCACCATCTGAATCTCCCGATCGGTCCGGGTATGCGCATACGGAGGCTAAGGGATTTTATTTTCTTATGTACTTTATAAAAGATTACAATGATGTTTGATACCAAGGAGCTATTTTATTGATTATGTCAATATATGATCAAAGAACCAACTTTTAGATTTGAGTTGTGAAGTGCCAAGGGTCATTCCTTGAAAAGCTTTTATGAAAGCCAACGTCAGTCAAGAAGGTTCATCTTCTGCTTTCTAAGTTCGTTAAGAAAAGTTAGTTTTTATGAGTAACACTTCCGGAATTCCTAAACGTTTTTCTAAAGCTAATGAAGCCCCGTCCATGATTTATTGTGCTTAGAAGCACACAAGGAATTTAGTGTCGTAGTACACACCATGTTCACATGCTTTGTGCACCTCATGTAAATTATGTATGTGCCGTAGTGCACCTAAGGAGTTGTGTTTAGTGCCTTAGATGTACACGGTACACCATGAAAATCTAGCCAGTAGGATAGACATCCACCATCCAGATCTCCCGATCGGTCCGGGTATGCGCATACGGAGGCTAAGCCAATGATCGCAAGTAGGGGCGTATATGTTAGAATTTATATTACGTTGCTTCTTTCCTTTGACAAGTATTCTACCATACCGTTACCTTACTCAAGTGCAGAAATGTTTTTACACTCTTTACAAAAACCTTGATTGTGTTGCACCTGACTTTGTGGTTACTTACTACCGGTAACTTACATTTATTTTTCTAATAACGTGGTGGTTTCGTTAAGCTTAACTAGTCTAAGGTGTGTTCTTGTGACCTCATGAGTGTTACCGTTTTGGCCATCTTGTAAGTATGTCTTAACCATGTTTCTTTTCCTTTGGTTATTCTCTCTTCCATTTGGTTGGCGGAGCCGCGCTCATGGGTAATGTGAAAGCATAAATTTAATTTATTAACTTATTTTCTTATTACGGTAGTGTGCGTACTGAGTAAATCTCACCCTTAAGCTTGTATTATCCTTAGGTTCGCAAGGAAAGGGCAAAGGGAAGGTCACTGAAGGGCGGATCCTGAAAGCGGCATAAGAGGAGTTCAGGTGATTGTGGAGCTCCATTTTGGAAGTCATCTAAGTATTGGGTTGGTTTGTGATGAACTTGGTGTGGCTTTGGTTGTGTAGAGCTGTTATGTAGGGTTGTCTAAATGTTGTGCAAAAAATTACTTAGGGGTACCCTAACTTTTGGTGAAATGTTTATCCGGTACCCCAACTTTTAAAAACTAATTTTGGTGTACCCTAACTTTTAGAATTAGAAATAATTAGGTGAATTTCCGACCAATGATTTGAATTCACCGGTGAGTTTTAGGCGGGAAATTGATTAAGTGTATTTGTGGACGAAAATGTCGTTTGTTTTTGTTGACGAAAATGATTTGAATCAATCGGAGTTTCACCAGAAATTCACCTAGTAATTTCTAATCCTAAAAGTAAGGGTACCCCAAAATTAGTTTTGAAAAGTTAGGGTACCAAAAAATTGTTTCTTCAAAAGTTAGGGTACCTCTAAGTAATTTTTTGAAATGCTGTGTATGTCTAAGTTTCACTCTTTATTGGGTTGTATACAGTCTCTTGATGATTGTGGGTCATGCTATATATGATTGGATGTGGTTGTTGAAGTCTTTTGGTGTAATGTGTTTGGAGTCTTTGTATAGCCTAGTCCATGTTCATGGGCGGCCGTAGTGCCCTCAGGTAATTATCCGCTGCTATTCATTAGGTTAAGTGGTGCTTTGCTTAATCTTGTGATTAGTAATCTGGGGGTGTTACACAAAGATCAAGATTCGAGAGGAAAGTAGTGGCGTTCGCGGAGAAGGTTCCACCCCGGGATCGAAAGACTCAACAGGGCATATTTTTCGCAATTTGTTCTTCCTTTTTTATTCCTTTCTTTGTTTTGAGAATTGATATGATGATTGGAACTTGTTTCGTGCTTTCATTGAATATGAGTGAGTAGATTTCTTGAATTCTAGGGTTTTGTAACCCGAAACAATGTAGTTTGATTGAATGTTCTGGTTTATACATAAATTCTTGTTTTGAATCAATAGAAGGTAATGTTCTTCATGTTCATGGGTGTTATTTAAGCGCTTCAATACTTGTGATTTGAGATTAATATGAGAAGTACTGAAAGGTGAATTAGGATGATCTGACTACCAACTTTTCTACCTAATTTTGTGAAATTACAACTTTCGTATACTTTTTAAGTTAATCAGTCGTTGGACGATTGATGCTGAGAATGTTCTTGGAGACCTTTAAGTGGAATCCGTTGGACGACTGACGTTGATGACATCGTTGGAGGCCTTTAGGTCGCATCCGTTGGACGACTGTTGCTGATGGTGCTCTTTTATGTGGCTACCAGATGATGGTGCTCTTTTAAGTGGCTACCGGACGATGGTGCTCTTTTACTTGGCTACCTAAAAATCACAAGAAAATTAAGTATTAATTTTCGGGGAATGCAAATGGATTTAGATTTTTACCTGATTTTTGGGAACCCTTGGGCCGCAGTCTTTGGACCGTCAGTATGGCATGCTTTGAGTGGGCTGTAGGACCTTGGGCCGCTGAATTTGGCACGTAATTAGTACAAAACCCATGCAGGTTTTATAAGCTCTGTTGGGCCATTGAAAGGCGTTGGGCCGCGAGTACGGGCCTGTGGAATGCCCAAAACCCGCGCGGATTTTGGCACTTTTCCTCTTTTTTTTTCTCCTCGTGAAGGGAATTAAGGTAGGGTCGGGTTCTTGTGTGGATGAGGGAGTGCCACGCAGCTCGGTCTCCTCTTTGGGTGGCAAAGTGATGACCTTTGGATTTTCGACCAATGAAACGCATTTGGCATCTCGAGGCGGGTCCTAGAAACAAGCAGTTCATATTCACTCAACATTTCTATAAATACCATGCCTCATTCACTTCATTCATTCACATCTTCAACTCTTCCTTATCTCTCTAGCTCCTTCTTCTCTCTCTAGAAAAATTTGCTTTTTGAAGATAATTGGAGTTCTTTAGAAAATGCATCCCCGAGGTAATAGGAATCCTCCTTTTGCTCATGCGGCAGCGTGGCCTCATGAAATGTCTTCACGATGTAACTTCATCCCGGGTGCAAATGCCGACCCTTCAGATCTCACCATTCAACCTTGGAACCAGATGAGCCTCTACTCCTTTGATAAACCTGACCACCCCGTTTGACCCGAAAAATTAATTTTTTAAGTTCAACTTCGTCAGAATTTGTGAGTTTTCATTGGAATTTTTAACTATCAAACTATAAGCGCAACTCATTTATTTGTTATTTCTTTAATTTAAGTTAAAATAGCTACAATAATCTATTGTTACTATAAGATAATTATATTTATTATGTATATAGTACAAAAAAATAGTATTTAAATATCATTTTCTGAAAAGAAAAAATAAAAAAAAAATATCGCAATCATAACCTGTTGAGTTGACCCAAAACCGAAATACACCGCCCGTATTTTACCCGAACTCGAAATACACACGACTCGCATTTAACCGAACCCGATATACGATTGACCCGAAACCCGCCCGCGCTGCCCGAATTGACAGGTCTACCCGCTACACATATTGCCTCTCTGTCATAAGTTACTATTAAAATACATAAATACGGTTCATACATTAAATTTGTATACATGATATAGGGAAGATTTATAATTTTTGTTAGTCAAAAACTCTAGGCATATATAAATAACTTATTCTTTCTAATAGTAATTGCTCATTCTCACTCCCTATATGTCTTGGTTTGGGTCATACACCTTTCCTAGCTGGAGCCCCATCGGATTTGAGTATCCGCTGGGATGAGGATGAGGATGAGGAGAACCCCCCCCCCCCCCCCCCGTGTGCGCACGCAATGGATAATGGGGCAGGTACGGACCGGAAATGTGAAATATACCCCATTTACTTGACCCGTCCCATTGTCATTCCTATAGTTGGTTGACTTTAGTTCGCTATCAGGATTAAATCTGTGTATACAAAGATTTTGAAAATTTGTTGAGAGGTGATATGGCATATTGTAAACTAACAATTTCACCCAAATTTTTCAATATTGTACTTAAAGGTCTCATGCATTTTAATTTTGTTGGTTGGAAGGTGTGACATTCTAGAGATATTGGATGAATTCTAGTAGAAAAATTAAGAAAAAACGAAACTACTCTTATTTTTTCATTTAACTTACGTTTGATGTCCATTTTGCTATTTCTAGAATAATAAAATTTGGATTAAACTACTAGTTTACAAAAATCTATATGACCTCCCAACAAATTTTTGTAACACTAATAAGGAAAATTTCTTCTCAACCTATAAACGCTCACTCTCCTCCGTTGATAAGTCTTTGAGCAAGACTGCCTTTGGACACAACACAAGACAAAGATCTTTCCTCTCCATCTTGGATCACTAGACCGTAAAGACACCTCTCGCCACCACCAGACCCCTAGCTTGGCTCTTCTGCATCTTCTATTGTTGCTACCGTACATTGTTGTTCATATGATTATCTTCTTATTCTTATTCTGTAATGCTCCGATCCCTCTAGGTTTGTATATATTACAAATAGATATTTCAATGATCGGCCACTAGGCCTACAAATCACCATAAGTTCTTCTAGCGTGCTCAATCCTTACTTACATGCTGTTTGGGAAAACTTTCCAAGAAGTCACCCATCTTGAGACTATTCATAGCCAAACACGCTTAACTAAAAATTTCTGAACAGACGAGTTTCCTAAAAGAAAGATACACATTGGTGATATAAGTAGTTATTTCAATAGTCTAGATATAGTTAAGGTGCAACCTAAAGAGATTTAAATGACTACGTATATCACTAAAGTGCACATTCTGATTCATCCTTTAAGAACTTCCCAATCAAACATATTTTGCTAGGAGTAGTCTCAATATAGGTGGCATTAGGAAGTTTGTTAGACAACGTGTCAGCAAAGACGAAGCACATTGAAAGATTCCTAATGATTCGGTAGGGCCGATTGTCGATCCTTGAAGTTGTTATATATCGGTAATATCCATGACTTGGAAGGGCCTGGAGTGTTGCAACCAAGCTATCTCTTGAGTCCAATCTCTAACCGACATTCATACCAGACCAACAATGACCAATTGTTCAAGATCCGGAATCACATGCACAACTCCAAGCATAGTTGATTGAAGAAATATGGAAGAAGAATGTTGCTCGACTTGAGGAAGAAAACAATCAAAAGTTATGATTAGTTATTTTTTATTTATTTCATCGATTTTTTTTTGAACAAAATTTTCCCGGCTATCCTTACTGCACATGTACTTTGTTGTATTTCATATTGTTATGTCAAATTTTAATGTAATAACTTTCTTTTGATTTTTAAATTTTGAATTTACAATTGTTATAATTCAAATTAAGCTTTTATCTACTTGTACGAAACTTCTTTGACAAAATACATAAATCTATTTTCAATACAATTCAAAAGATTCTTGGATGGTAGCTGCGAATACCTTTTACCTACAAGTTGAACATTGATTTCTATCACAATAAAGAAAGATCTTTCTATGTTGGAGATACTATCATCAGGGGCTCCAAACTCAAGTGGGTCATTGGGGTTACTGCAAAATTCAACTACTTAATACTAGTTTGCTTACGCTTGTTACTCTAAGGGAAATGCTTCATGTTGATTCTGAGAGAGGTATCACTCCCATTGAAGTAGTTTTTAAACAAAAAGTTAACAGTGCTCTTCAAAATCCTTATGTTGAATCAGATCCACTAATTTATTTTCGTTGTTGATGTTAGAGGGACGACAAAAAAGGATCAGACCAATAATACAAACTTGGTCCAACTTTTTGTGAATCTCATTTATGCTGTCCTTGAAGAATTTGTCCAACAAAAGGAGCACTCAGAGGCGGAGGCAGAACATTTTGTTCGGAACGACCATAATATGATAATAAGTTGTGAAAAGAAGAAAGTATTACGTGTAATAGGATTTGAACCCATAACCTTTGACACATAGAGAGAACCATTACTATTTACCATTAAGTTAAAGTAACTTATTAATCTTATTGATACAATTAATAATAGATATTTGAAAAGATAGCTTGGGCTAGACCCTCCCCTGCCTCCTTTGGATCCGTCTCTGTATTCACTATGATCCTACGAGATGCATTCAACTTGCGGTTGAGCTTGATGAGAAAACCTTCTATTATGCTAAGGAAGTTCAGCAAATCTAGGAGGAGCAAGTGGAGGGGTTTCATTGAGTATCCTTGACCAAAGGCTCTGATTAATTCTTGATATTGTAATCATCTTTTGATCTTTGTTGTACATGATCGGTAAGGGTAGAATATGCCAACAGCATGAACATTTGCTGTTAAGGGTTAGGGAGGCTTCTTCCCTCAGCTTCCAAGGTTTGCTAAGGTCTTATGCTTTTGGTTTTGGTTTTTTGCCCTTGGGTTAGCTGATTTAAGTCTAAGTTTTTTGTGCTTAGGCCTCCTCCCTCTTCTATTGTATTTTGTGTTGTAAGTTAATATAATTCTATCTTTTTTCAAAAAGGATAAAAGTTAAACAAAGTTATACATAAGAGTCAATCACAAGATCTCAAGTTAGATAAGGTGATTTGTCTGAACACCCTACCCAATAAAATTTTCCATTAATAGTTGTTTGGTTTCAAAGTCAAAGTCGACGCGTATCGAGAACAGATTCGATTCACAACTTTGGGCTATGTTTCACATGTACACTGGGCTTAGCTCATGAGATTATGAAAGAAACCTATATCTCTTGTGGAAGTACTGTTTAAGATATGTTTCCACCAACCATTATAAAACCAACTCCATTACAAGTAAGCACTGACTCACATATACAATATTTTAATGAATGAGTGAGTGAAATTTTACCCATTATTAGTAATAATCTAAATCACCCTTATATTCATAAAACTCTCCATAAAATCATACTTAGATGGAGCGAGTACTTTTTATTCCTCATCCATTCCATATTATTTGTCTCTTTGACTGAAGGTCTTCGTTGTTCTTCTTTGATTGATAATTTCTCGTACAATATTTTACTAACAATTGCAATATTATAGGGTTTGTCAAATTCATGGGTAAAAGAAAGTTGGTTAAAAGTTAAGTTTTGGTAAATTTTGATAAATTTTGATAGATTTTGTCAAATTTACCCTAACATACCAAAATTTAAAATTTATATTTTTAAAATTTTGGTAATTTTTTAATAAATTTAGGTAAAAAACTTACTCTACTTATTTTATCCAGATTTTTTACAGACCCTTAATATTTTTCGTTACTAACAACTCATTGTATATAAGTACTCCCTTTGTTCCATATTATTTGTCCTTTTATTGACTGTCACGATTTTCAATGTCACTATTTGATACTGACAATTGCAATATTATACTTTTATGATATTATTTATCGTTGCAACTCTAATAGTAATAATTTTACTTAACAAATCATTATATATATTGAGAAATTCACGGTCAAAATTTTATAAGTTTGACTGCATAATTTTCGATATACAATATAGCTAAACTTTCTGAAATTTATCAAAATTTACCAAAACTAACATTCATATCTTCCATTTAGCACTGAGACCCTGTAAATTTGGTGGGTAATTTGTGGTAGGTAAATAAATACAGAAAGTTACCGAAAGTTACCGGAAATTACCAAAAGTTACCGAAATTTACCATTTTTTTAATTTTTAATTTTTAATATTATATAGTATATTTTTAATTTTTAATTTTAAAATTTTAAAATTTAAAATTTAAAATTTAAAATTTAAATTTAAAATTTGAAATTTTAATTTTTATAATTTTAAAATATTTAAAATTTAAAATTTTATTTAATTTTATTTAATTTTTTTTTACTTTTTTATTATTTATTTTTTTATTTTTATTTTTTAAAATTTTTTAAAATTTTTTAAAATTTTTTATTTAAAATTTTAAATGTTTTCTTTAAAATTTTAATTTTTTTGTTTTTAAATATTTTAATGTTTTATTTTTAAAATTTTTAATTTTTTAATTTTGATGTTTTAAAAATTTTGAAAATTAAAAATTTTCAAATTCTAACCTTTAATTTGTTCAATTCGTATTTTTAAAAACATATCTAAACTTATATAAACTTACCAAAAATTATTAAAAATTATCAAAATTTTCTTAAACTTACCAAAAAGCAACATTTACCTTACCTACACTTAGACCTGTCAATACGGGCGGGCGGGCGGGTTACGGGTCGGTCGTATATCGGGTTCGAGTAAATACGGTTCGGGTGTATTTCGGGTTCGAGTAAATACGGGTCGGGTGTATTAGGTTTGGCGGAGTCGGGTTTATGGGTCATGACACTCTTTTCTCAGTCACTTACAACTAATAAAATTGATTATAATTAGTCAAAGACGCCTATGTAATGTATCATTCCATTCCAAGTTCGACCACCATGATATGTCATAGTTGTATTGACATATTAATATACACCTAATGGACAAAGTTTAACAATCTTCAAGTCTACAAGTATTATGCGGTTTACGTCAACAATCACGAATAACAATACTTATGAAAAATATAGGGTTTTGGGATGCTAATATACTAAACTTTTGGTTTATTGGACAATAATGCACTAAATTTTGACCTTTGACAACAATACACTATTTTACTGAAAGAGAGGAGAGAGGCGGGACTATAGGAGTTTGAGGGTTCCCTGAAAGAGCGAGTGAGTGACAGTGTTAGGGTTTTGTTTTGGTCATTTGTTATTTGATTATTTCATTTGTATATCTCTCTACGCATAGCTTTCCAAAATCACCCAATATTTTACTTTTGGGCCTTAATTTTCATGGAATGGGCCCATTTTTTTGCTCAAGGCCCAAGTAAACAAAACACTTAAAATTAAAGTGTCTGACCCAACGGGTCGACCCAAATCTGACCCGTTTTTTGCCGGGTTCTTTGGATCAGGTCATTTTTAGGTCCCGGATCGGAATTTCGTGTTCAAAACCCACTTTTTACGGGTCGGGTCGAAAATTGCCAGGTCTACCTACACTTATCACTAAAATTTAGAGGCCCTAACTTTTACAGGTCTCACATATAAGGAGCACTTTTTATATTGTTAAGCTCCATTTTTTTTTTTGTTTTTATCCTAATTCATCCTCCCAACTCGACCCGACCCACGTAACCCCATTTCATCGACCCACCCACCGCCGCCGCCCCCCACCACCGTAATCTCAATTTACTAAACAAAAGTCCCTCCCTCCATCAGTCTCCCATTTCCTCTCCCTCCCCCCAAAAAACCCTAGCAAACCCTAGTAACAATGGCGGAGCACCTTGCCTCCATTTTCGGCACGGAGAAGGACCGCGTTAACTGCCCCTTCTACTTCAAGATCGGCGCCTGCCGCCATGGCGACCGCTGCTCCCGCCTCCACAACCGCCCCACGATCTCCCCTACCCTCCTCCTTTCCAACATGTACCAGCGCCCCGACATGATCACCCCCGGCGTCGACGCCCAGGGCCAACCCATCTCCCCCCGCTCTCTCCAGTCCCACTTCGAGGACTTCTACGAGGACATCTTCGATGAGCTCTCTAAGTTCGGCGAAATTGAAACCCTAAACGTCTGCGACAACCTCGCCGACCATATGATCGGCAACGTCTACGTCCAGTTCAGGGAAGAAGACCAGGCCGCGGCGGCGCTCCAGGCCCTCCACGGCCGGTTCTACTCCGGCCGACCCATCATCGCCGATTTCTCTCCGGTGACGGATTTCCGGGAGGCGACTTGCCGGCAGTTCGAGGAGGAGAGTTGCAATCGAGGTGGGTATTGTAATTTCATGCATGTCAAGATGATTGGAAGGGAGTTGAGGAGGAAGTTGTTCGGGAGGTTTCACCACGGACGGCGGCGCCGGAGCCGGAGCAGGAGTCGGAGCCGGAGTCCACGGCGGGGTAAGGAGGCTGACCACCGGAGGGAGAGGGATTCCGGCCGCCATAGTCGAGATAGGGAGAGGGATTCCGGCCGCCATAGTCGAGATAGGGAGAGGGAGAGAGATAGAGAGAGAGATGGAGGAGGAAGAGGTGGTGGGAGGAGGAGTAGAAGCCCTCCACCTGCTAGAGAAGGGAGCGAGGAGAGACGAGCGAGGATCGAGCAGTGGAATCGAGAGCGAGATCAGCAGCAACAGTGAGTTTTTTTCTAAAGATTATTTCGGTGAATCATTCGTAAATGTGAATGAGTTTGTGTTTCTGATTCGGTTTAGTTCGTGTAGCTTTGCTTGTTATGGGGTGTGTGATAGAGAGGAGTTTTTTTTTTCTTTTTCATGGTTAGGGTTTGATAAGATCCTATGATGGTCTATCTCTGTAGTTTTGTGAACAAGCTTTAGATCATTATTGTTTTGTCTCATTGAAAAGAGATGATGATTTCATAGTTCTCTCCTTCAGCAAGTTCAGTATGTTGCAATTAAAGTAGCTGCATTTTCAGGCTTTTATTTGCCTAATTGTGATTGCACTATGATCTTCTATCTCTGTGATTGTTGTTTTTGATTAATTTTGGAAGCATAGAAGCGTTTAGTGAATGTCACCATCTCAGAATACAAGAAATTGTTTAATTTGATCAATGGAAGAAGCAAAAACAAGTGGCACCATGCGTCTTTTGGACGAAGTGAAACTTCATCCTTCCAGCCGAACCGAGTTTATGTATCTGCTATCTAAGGCTTCTAAGCCGTATATAGTTTTGTAATGCAAGTTTCAGGATATAATACTTTACCAGGGCATTTGCTGTCCTGTCTCACCTTGGATTGGAGAAGGTATGCATATGAATTGTGTTCATATTTCATCTATGCTGCATAGCTTTCCAGTTTTTGAGATATTGTGATACATGTGGGGTTGTTCTTTTCGCTGCTTCCTATTTCCCATTTTATCTTTCACTTATTAAAGTCTTCACAATACTTTGTAGACCGATGAAGTCTCATATTACTTTGGTAGTTTTATATAATAGATCATTGTCTATGTTGAAAAAATTTATAAACCGGAAGGCGGGTGTTTTATCTTTGTTGTATTTCTACAACAAGAACAACAAACTCTCAAGGAAAACTAGGTTTAGTGTATGATGTTTGTTGTCCACTCATGTACTGGCTACAAATTTGTATTCCAGACATCTTTGATTTCTTTATGATATGCTCCATGCTGCCAGGCCATCTTCTATGGATTGAGGCTTGGAGACTGTTCTCCTCTGTAGTGGGGAAGTGTGTGGTGGTTAACAGGCTGGGGTTTGGTTCAGGAGTCCCTTTACTTCTGCCCTACCCCTAGCTATGGGGTGTCCTTGCTCTCATTGGTGCGGTGGGGTGAGCCACAAAGAAAAGAAACAAAGTTGTCGGTTTGCCTAGTCTCATAAGGTGCGTACACATTGTGGTATTTTTGATCTATTCCTAGGTCTACTTGCGTACATTATTGGGTCAATCTTGTTCATTTCTTATGAAGGCCGCATGTTTGTTTGGGATCATCTGTTCCTGTCATGTGCCTACTCTGGTTCAATGGAAGCCTTGACCCATTTTCACACTTTGAGGTTTTTTGTGGGAATGTTTCTGAAGGGATGTTGCTTTCTGGCTTGGTTTTTACCCCATCAAATTTGATGTTCAGTAAGAAATCCACCTTTTGCAAACAAAAAGAGAATTTTACTTCATTTTTAAAGTGGATATTGTGAAGCCTATTACTTTATGCAATGAAGACACCTGGATTAGTTAGTATGAGAATAAATTTTGGCAAAATGGAGGCAATTAGATATTTGAAGCTTGTTCATGAAGCTGAATGGTGTACACTTGAATGTTTCCATTTGGGAAAAACAAAGAAACAGTTGGAAGGTTACTAATTGGAAGCCTGTCCAGTCTTTTGCAGGCGTCATACCTTTCAACCATCATGAAACTAACAACATGCCCCAGTAGAGTCCTGTTAATGTTAGGTTTGGGGGGATCCACTTATAGGTAGCCTTATCCTCATATGCATTGAAGTGCATGAAGAGGCCGATTCCGGTTTACTCAAGAAAAAAAAACCTTTTGAAAACTGAAAATCACATCATTTTGCAAACTAATTGGAAAACCGCTTGGGAAACTAAGAGTACAAGAGACACAGAGAAGGGAAACCCTAAACCAGTTAACATAATGCTTCGTTGCTTGGTATTTGCAAAATGAGGCTTATGGGGCATGGAGTGAGTAACCCTAACCCTAGAAAGCACTTTTTCTTTCGAAAAGCCGCCTGTCGCAGGGCATTGACAACAGTATGGTTGGTCTAATTACTTGGATTGTCAGATTTGGATAGAATCAATTGTTCTCACTGGATGCTTGTGGCCTTCTTCCGAACAAATCTTGGAGCTTTAACTCTTTTAAATTTCTGAGTCGCATTTCGTGGGTCATGTCATATCACGAATGATAGCAGAATGGAAGGGTAGAGTGGTAGACTCTGTTTTTTTGCTGTGCGGTTTGTTAACCATTCAAGTTCATGCTGAAAGCAAAACTATAACAGTTGATGAAGGAAAACAAACAATTTCTACTTAAAATGGAGAACTTTCAAACAAGTTTTTGAACAAGGTGTAGGCTGCAAGATTCCTTTTCTTTGACATCAGGAAAATGCTGAAGCCAGCTCCTCGGACCTCGATCGAGGCTAGAATCAATATGAATGAAGTATTTCTGAATTTGTCCATGTCCTACGTGAAGCTGCTGCTGTGCATTCTCCCTGTCATTAGCCTTCCTGTTTCTGCAATCTTATGTCTAACTCCTATGTGCGTGTGAGGGAACTTGCTTCCTTGACAACAACGACAACAACAAACTCCCTTTGAACTTTTGTTTTCCTGCCCATTATTATGAATAGACTATATACACGTATTGCTATTTTGATAGGCATGCTAAGTTTGCACAAGCTATTACCTAATGTATTTGTCATATTCCTGTATCGGACTTGCAGCCCCTTTTTTTGACAACTAGGTCGAGCCAGAGATAGTAAGATGAACCATCCTTTCTCAGACACCATACGAGCATGATGATCTGCTTAGATCTACAGCTGAGTTTTGTGAATATCGTACTAGTGCTCCCGATCCTAGGGCAGAAAGAATATGCAAGAAGCAAATAAAAGAAATAGGAGAATGGCTGATATTTTGTGCGTTTGACATTGTTTATGCTGTTCTGTACATTTGTGTGGCTTTTGTTAAGGAGTTAGGAGGGGTGGTCTCTTTTCTGTATCACTGTGTGTAGTTTTTTTTTTTTTTTTTGTGTGGGGGGGGGGGTATTTGATGAAAGCTGTTTTTTTTTTTTATATTTTTAAAAATCGGGTAAATAGGGATACATTAAGGCTTAGGGGGACCCTTGTTTCAGGGCATCTTTCCAGGCTGTCGGCACATAAACTAGAAGAATTATAATGGTATCGTGGGGTGTAAATTGTGATTGAATTATGAGCCAAGCTTCAATAGATTTGGGTTCATGATCAGTAAGCTTCCAATCCAGAAGCTAAGCATGGGTCAATTGATCGAGTCGAGCATAAGTGTGACATAGTTGTCCTCGTCCAAGGACTTCGGTTCTTGCAATGTATAGGGGCACTTTTATCTCCTGTTCCAAAAAAAAAAAAAAAAATAGAAGGAATGAACTTCAATTTGATCCTAGAGTGGACAAAACACTAAGGTCTTGTTCTTTCGTATGGTGCAGTGCGGTATTACAACTCACCATATCACTTAACATTCTTTTACAGTTTACCATACTATATCACACTTTACCACAATCATTATCAATAATTTCCTCACTTTTCTCTCTCTTCATTTTTCTCTTCTACTTTTCATATTCTCTCTTCTTACCTACAACATTAACCACACTTTTCACAAATTTCACCATATCAATTTCATCACAATTTCACCACACCGCACCATTTCTGCATCTTACCAACCGCAGAAAAGAATAGGTCTAAAAAGGAAAGAAAATTATCAAAGTGTTGCCATAGGGCATTGCCTGTGCCTTGGCTTGAAGTAAGGTGCTTATTCTAGTTAATTCAAGATGAGAAGGCTTGGGTTCATTGTGATTTGTGAGGAGCATCCAAGGACCCTTAACCAAAAGCCAAAAGGTTGAAACTGGATCAAATAGGCTTTTAGCAATTAATGTTAAGACTTGACAGTTGATACATTCACATTTAGAACCTTGCCCTTTGTTGCATCTGCACCTATATGACCTATTTGTTTGATATTTTCATTCCTTTAACTTAAGGAAGCAAACAAAGTCTGGGTGGTGTAGTTGGTTATCACTCTAGTCTCACACACTAGAGGTCCCCAGTTCGAACCTGGGCTCAGACATTTTTACATTTTTCATGTTGATAGTTGGAAATTTTTTATTTTATTATTTTTTTCAACTTAGATGGTGGACTAAAGTAAAATGTTTCATGGTTAAACCTCCTCCTTTCTCATCAAGTAGTAGGAAGCGGACGACTTTTAATTTTGGTCAATTGGAGCTAGTCTCTAAGACTGCTAACTTTGCCTCCTCCGTACCTCACTTGGGCGGGATTGCGGAGTATTGATTTTGATCCTTGGCTTTAACTTATGGAAACCGGAAGATTCTAGACCCCCAAGCGACGGGTGAGGATCTCTTTTGGGATCTCAAAGGTGATAGTGAGGTAGTTTTGGTGTGTTATCCTTGTACGGAAGGTCAAGTTAGTTCCTGTTCGTCCACCTTACATTGGTTAAGAGCAGTTTGGACCCCTGTCTCACTCAGCTGTTACCTAGATGGCTGCAGCGACGGGGGCAATCTTTTCATCAGAGCAGAGTTTATGCCTGCAACGACTACAGCACTCAAATTCAACTGAAGAAAATAAACAATTTCTACTTAAAATGGAGAAATTTCAAACAAGTTTCTGAACAAGGTGTCGGCTACGAGATTCCTTTTCTTTGACATCAGGAAAATGCTGAAGCTAGCTCCTAAACCGAGGTTAGAATCAATATGAATGAAGTATTTCTGCATTTGTCCATGTCCTGCGTGAAGCTGCTGCCATACATCCTCCCTGTCATTGGTCTTTCTATTTCTGCAATCCTATTTGTTAGACCTGGCTCAGATACCTTTGTGAGGTTCTGATACTAATCGTTAGGATCGAGGTAAAATATAAGGTAGGCCTAGTATTTGCAGCGGAAGATAAAATTATCAGGATGTATAAATTGAGAATAAATGTAACAAGATCAGTAAAAAGATAGAGAGAATAAAAGACACACGATTTACGTGGAAACCCAAATCGGGAAAAAACCACGGACGGCAACGGAGCAATAATCCACTAGTATAAGGGGAGAGATTACAAGAGAGATCCCAAGGGGCTATATAACGCAAGGGGATTGATGGTCAGATCACAAGGGGTTAATAGCACAGACTATATAACACAAGGGGATCGATGTCAAGATCACAAGGGGTTAATAGCGTAATGGGATATACTGAAGACAAAACGAGCTCTCTAAAGGACTCTCACAACCTAGAGATGGGTAGAGGTGAAAATGCTCTGTGTGTGTGTTTTTCGTATGCCGTAAGTGTATAGGTTGATAACAACCTATATTTATAGGAAAAACTCCCTATAAACCTAATTTGACTCCCACTCCAATTAAATTTGGAATCTAATACAATTAGAAAACCTAACATAATAAGGAAACCTAAATAATATCCTAATACAATTAGGAAACAAATAATTGTGGGATCAAGAGGCTGATTTTGGGCCATAAACCCAACACTATTTGTGTGTGAGGGAACTTACTTTCTTTACAACAATGACAAACTCCCAGGAAAAATACGTTTAAGGGTACTTAATCCCTTTAAACTTATCTTTTTCTGCCCATTATCATGAGCAGACAATGTGCATGCATTGTGATATCGATAAGCATGCAAAGTATGCACAAGCTAATTACCTAATGCATTTGTCATATGCCTGTATAGGACTTGCAGGCCCTTTTTTTCAACGACTAGGTCAAGCCAAAGATGGTAAGACCAACCATCCTTTCTCTGACATCATACGAGCATGATGATCTGCTTAGATCTACTGCTGAGTTTTGTGATTATTGTACTAGTGCTTCCGATCCTGGGCAGAAAGAATATGCAAAAAGCAAATAAAAGAAATCGGAGAACTGTCGATATTTTGTGCGTTAGATATTGTTTACACTGCTCCCAACTTTTGTATGGCTTTTGTTATGGAGTTTTGGAGGGGTTCTGATGAAAGCTGAGTAATCATTTGCCTCATGGGGTGTATATTGGGTTGTGCCAAGCTTCAATAGATTTGGGTTCAGGATCACTAAAAGCTTCCAAGCTATAAACTAAGCATGGATCAATTGAGTGAGTCACTCGTCACATAGACCCAGCTTTTTGCAAGGGTAAACTACTCACAACATTTTCTATCTATTTCTGTATAAACTATCTAAAGTTACCTACACTTGCTTGATCCTTCTATTATTAAAACAACTCATTACCTACTTTTATATGAATTATTCAAATCTATTCAAGTTCACATCAACTTTACTAATCCAACTTTGAAGTCCTATTCCAAAAAAACAACGGATGAACCAAACACTTCAATTTGAAGCCAGGAGTGGACAAAACATATCACTCAACTTTTCATTTTAGTCAAAAAATGCCACTGATATTTAAAAACTGTCATTAATATCACTCAACTTTTCAAAAAAGTAAAAAATGCTACTCAACTTTTTATTTTAACCTAAAATACCACAGGCCATTGGGTGTGCCTTGTCTTGAAGGAAGGTGGTGCTTATTCCCGATTTCTAGTTAATTCAAGATGAAAAGGCTTGGTTTCAGGATGAAGAGCATCCAAGGAACATGAACCACACTGGATCAAATAAACTCTGACCCAATAGTGTGTGAGACTTGACAGTTTACACATTTTACATTTTAGAGCTTTGCTGCACTTGCACAGTTGCACTTATTACAGTATTATGACCTGCTCGTTTAATAATTGTATTCCTTTTAAGTCCTGGAAACCAACAGTCTGGGTGGTGTAGTTGGTTATCACGCTAGTCTCACACACTAGAGGTCCCCGGTTCGACCCCTGGCTCAGACATATCTATATTTTTCATTTTCTTCCATAATTTAGAAAGTTGGAAAATATATTTTTTTCCAACTTAGATTTTAATGGAACCAGTCTGTCTCTTTAAATTGTGAAATTTAAGACTGCTATACCTGATTCCATACATCACTTGAGTGAGATTTCAAAGTAATGGTTTTAGTTTATTCACTTTAACTATGGAAACACGAAGATTTTAGACCCCCAAGCCATGGGGGAGGATCTCTTCATCAGGTTGGAGTTTATGCCGGCAACTACTACACTTCCAAATTCAACCTAGAAACCGTTCCGATGATCAATGCCATGTTCTTAAGAGTAGCAGATAAGCTCATGCAAGTCATGGGGCAAGCTTTCCCAGAATTAGGACTAAAGTTGGTCGATTGCAACCAAATCAACTTGGATTGGTCAAGCCATCCTTTACTAGCCCCGACGGCTGAGAGACCCTTCGACAAGGCCAAGGCATGTTCTTAAAGGGGTAAGGTGAGGTTGGGAAAAGTACAGTTGTGTAAGTTTAGCTAAAACTTAAAAATTGAGTGTTCCAAGTATGTGAAGAATGAGTACACTTGAGCTAGGTGAATTCGACAATAACCCATATAACTTTTTTAGGAACCCCATCCCAGAAACTGGCTTAGAGAGGCTTTGGACAAATTACTGGAAAGTGATAGTTTTATCATGGTATGCAACACAGTGATGGTTGGGTTGGGTCCCGAGGATCGAGGATCGAAGACCATTCTCATATAGGAGGGACACCATTTATAATACCTAGTACCGAGTGCGTAGCTACATGGCAAGTTTGGGATTTGCGGAGCCCAGGCTTAGCCAAATGGTGGTCACAGACACTGGTAACACACAAAAAAAAAAAAAAAAATTCAGTACAGTTTGTGATAAAAATTATGAATTTTATGTGTACTGGATGAATATAATAATATATTGACCACTTCTTCTAATCAAAAGACGTATATATGCCACTGAATTTGAAAGTAGGAATGGTAATGGGTCTTAGACCCACGTTAGGCTCGACCAATTTATTTGGGTTTAGATGTTGGATCTAAAATTTTTGAACCTAATGGGGCTTGGTGTGGGGCTTGGTCCTAGCATTTTAAATAGGTTTGGATCTATATTCAAACTACAAACCTCTTTAAGACCCTTTTATTTTATTTTAACGTAAAATGTAACTATTTATAATAGACTAGACCAAAGTATTTATACTTTCTTCTCGTATTTCTTTCCTTGCATGGATTTCTTCTACGAGTAAAATTTTCCTATATTGTAGAATCGTTGTGTTTGAGGTTTAAATGATGACTCTTACCAAATAAACAATAGTATGGATTGAAAGCTGAGTTCGAAATTGGCTGGTTTGAGTCAATTTGTCTGGCCTAGGCTAAGATTGAGATCGACTCGTGGCTCATCTAGCTCTCGGCTTGTCTAGTCTTAACTGATCTCGAGAATGACTCGTGGTTCACTGAGCTCAGATTTTTCTCTGCCAAAGGGATGGCTAATGGTTCAATCAACTTGTGAAAAATTTTACTAAAACATGGGTTTAGTTTAGTCAATCATCCTTGCAAAACCATGATGAGAAAGCATATCAGATATGGGGGTATGGGTCTATGTATTAAATTGGCATACGATGGTTGATTATGTAACAATTATATAAACAAAAAATCGAGCTTTCTGGTTTCGCGAGTCTTACTGAGCCGAGCCTTAGGCCATCACGGCTTGCCTATCTTGTCATTTTTTGTTTCATGAGCTCGAGTTCAAGTCTAGCCAAAATTTTCTCAAGTTGAGTTTTACGGGCATTTTGTCAAGTTGGCTCATCGGCTAATATTGATACAGTACCTATGATTTTTTTATTTGGCGAGATTTTTGAATTTTCGACGATAGTCTTGGCTAAGCTCGAGAATGACTCGTGGTTCACTAAGCTCACATTTTTCTTGGCATAGAGATAGCTAATGGCTCAGCCAACTTGGGATGGGTTTAGTTTAGTCAATCATCCTTGCAAAACCATGATAAGAAAGCATATCGAATATGAGTGTATGGGTCTATCTATAAAATTGGCATATGATCCTAGATTATGTAACGATCATATAAACAAAAAGTCAAGCTTTCTGGTTTCGCTAATCTTAATGAGCTGAGCCTTGGGTCAATTTTAATAGTATCTCATTCAAGTCATTCATACTATCATTCATATCACCAGACTCATGTATATTAAATTCAAACGAGCGACACAACACATATACATTATTCATCGCCGAAGGTTGCTCATATGTGTTTTGCAAGGCCTCCGGCAGACGTTTCGTGGTTTTATGATTTTGACGTTGAAAGCCATGTTTCGAGCTAGCGTTAGCCTGACTGTACTGAATGTCTGACCATCAAGCTCTTCCCAATCCTTCTGTTCCATTTTTTCTGGCTTTTCACCAATCTCAAGATGCAACTTTTGTTGGTGGAGCATATCCTCAACGCGCATCCTTCATCATGAGTAGTCTTTCTCATCGAGCTCCGGAATCTTCACAATTGTGCCCAACCAAAGTTCTGATACCAGCTGTTGGGGTTTTTAGGGCGTTGCTAACGGAAAATGAATAATAAAGGACGAAAAATAATAAAGATTCAACACAAGGAATTAACGTGGAAAAACCCAAACCAAGAAAAAACCACGAATAATGCACTATTAGATGATTACAAGTGCTTATCAGAGATTCTCATACCTCCACAATTTCTCACAACACCCCTAGAGTAACAACCCGAGAACTCAACACTCACAAATGAGTCTCACATAGCTCCTTTAGTGACATTAAGATTACACGTCAATCTTTGGTGGTTAGATGAAACACTCTTAATAGGCTATATTTATTCTACAAGGCTAATACAATTAATTAGGGTTAATAAAGTCCTTGGTAGGTAAGGAATTACAAAAGAGGCGGCTAACAAATCAGCAACTTGATTTCTACTCAAACTCTTTTACCCTCCCCAAGATACAGAGACCAACCCAAAACTGATCTCTGTAACAGTGGTGTGGTCGGGAGTGTGGCGGGGTGTGCGGTGGAGAAGTTGAGCGCCGAGGGCTGGGCTGCTAGGATGGCGGCGGTGGAAGTGTTGGAGATGGTGGCGTGAACGATGGAGGGAGAGGTTGCCTAAGAGTTTAAGAGGTCTCATGTTTGGAGGCCTAGATTGGGATTGCGTGCAGATTTTTTTATTTGATGGAATTGATTGTCTTTATCATATGAAAAGAATAAGAAAAAGAAGGAGAACATAATTTTTTATACTCAAAACTTTAAAATAATAGTCTTCGATGGGGGTTTTTCGGATTCATTGGTGTGATACTTGAAAATCTTTAACAAAAAAATGTTAAGATACCCCAAAATTATTTTTGAAAAATGCAGGATGAGAAATTAGTTACCACAAAAATTTAGAGTATCTCAACGTAATTTTTTGTCACTTCCATGATGTATTACAATCTTACAATTTTGTCAACCTTGTCCAGGAGTACTATCTTGAACGCAGTCCACTTGAAAGTCAATTATTCATATACCTGGGGTCTTCAAAGGTTGTTCAATTCAAATTAGGGACCGCTTGGTATGAATCCTAAGAAAAAAAATTTAGATATAAATTTTATATGGAAAAGATTTTTTTAGGAAAAATTCCCTTAGGAAAATGTAGAAAATGGTGGATCTCAATAAAAAAATTTCCAAAATCAACCTACATTCAAATATAGGGTAAATAAATCGATTTGGAAAAATTGATCATTTCTTAAGATTTTTGATCAACCAAACGCAACCTTATTTTTTCAAAGTTTAGTTTGTTATGAAATTCACCTCTCCAGGAACAGTTATATTTATCAAATAAGACTGTCAATTTCTAAATCTCACATGACCTGTCAAAAACAAGACCCACACTCAAATGACTCGATATTCTTCAAGGGGTTTCTGTATAATTTCGGACCAATGTGCCAAACGTCATAAACCTTCTTGATAGAGCCTGCCTGAGAATGGAGAGGTTAGGGCAGGAGAAAAATCATTGCCCTTGTGCTCCCTGTATTACTAATTGGCCCCGGAAAAGAGAACAGGGGGAGATGTTTCCTTCCCTTTGTAATTAGGGCTATCACTAATCTGATTTTGGTTCGGAAAAATCCCGACATTGGATATGAAGTTGATGTTTGATGTCCATATTTTTTTTCAAATTTATTTTGGGTCTGAGAAATTTGTACGAGTATAAAATTAGGTTTGAACAATATAAATGAGAAAAATATTGTCTTGCATATCAAAATTCAGATGAAAAATTGATGATAACACCAAATTTTTTTCCAATTGGATTGACGCCCCGTTCTTTTGTGCGTTGCGTTTGCGTTTGCGTTGAGTTAAGTTGCGGTGGAAATAGTTAAAAAGTAATGGTAGTTTGTGTTATGTTGCGGTAGGGTTACGGTAAGTTGCGTTGCGTTGGGTGCGTTAACGCATAAAAGAACAGGACCTAATCAGGTTTTCTAGTTAGACAAAATTTTGACAACCCTAGTGTGTACTCCCTCCGTTCCATATTAATTGTCATAATTTTAATTTTTACAATCTTCAATGTCACTCTTTTATGGATAATTTCTCACATAATATGTTATTAATAACTACAATATTATATTTTTATGATAATATTTTTTTGTTACGAATCTAACGGTGATAATTTTATATACCAACTCATTGTATATATTCAGAAATTTATGGTCAAAATTTTTGAAATTTTATTGCACGATTTTCAAAGACGACAATTAGGTTCTGTCAAACTCATGCGTAAAAAAACAGTTGGTAAAAGTTAATTTTGGTAACTTTTGGTAATTTTTGGTAACTTTTGACAAATTTATGCCAATATATCAAAATTAACTTTTTTTTTGTTTTTTTAAGTTTGATACTTTTTGGTAAATTTTGGTGCAAAAACTGGTAAATTTTAATAAATTGGAGTTACCCATAAATTTGACAGTTAATATGGAACGGAGGGAATATAAACTGGTTATGATTGCAAGGGTGCATTTCCTTTTTCGTTTTTTTTTTTCTTCTTCGAAGACAAATGAAGCATGCCATAAGTTTGTTGATGAGGTCTCAATATGATGGAACATCATGTGATCCACAAACATACACATGATGCAAATGTAATACGCATGTATATCTTGAAAACTAAGCCTTAGTATTCTTTTTATGTACCAACACAAACCTAATTATTATTATGGTTAATTTTATAGAGTACTTAAACACTTGATTATTTATTTAATGAGTTGACAATAATTAGAGTGAATGCTGCGTGAAGGCGAAGAAAGTGCCTGGGATTAGTTTATACGTTGCAGCGTGGCACGGCAAAAATGGGATAGTGAGTCGTAATTATGATGTTTACTTCATTTCTACTCATTCTGTTGCCAAAAGCCCTCTGTTTTTCCCATTAACTGTCGGAAAATTGATTGGATTCTTAATCATTTTATCTTGGGTTTAATGCAACGATATCTACTTCAAAATATTTGAACATCTTTACTGCTTTTGCTGAGGAAGAAACAGGGAAACAGAATGAGCAAAGCAAACATTTCATGTATATAAAGAAAGTCTTACTATCAAATCTGTAACTTTTTTTTTTTGGGTGGAACTCGTTTGCTGAATTTTCTATTAATGCATATTCTATTTTAAAATATAACATTATATATGGGATTCTAGTCTAATTTAAACTTTTAGTTTGGTTGGAGAGTAGTTTCTTATTAAAAAGGTCTTAATTCTAGTCTTAACAGTTCTAACATTATTTGCGTAAGTTTAAGAACGTCTTTATAACATTCACGCTTCAAATTTGAAGGATATTAGGAAATTTATATGGCAGACGTGTTAGATTATAAAACCATTCTTTGGCCTTCAGTGTCGAATTTATAAAAATGTTTGTTGCACCCGTCAAAAGAGAACCATTAGATAATGGGGTCCCAAAATACATTTGTTCTAACTAGTTTACTATGAGTTTTATAGAGAAAATTTGTTTTAATGGGTCCATAAAATCTATAAATATGTGCATTTGACTTTGTATATTCTCAACCATCAATTTAAATTTTTAGCTGAATTGGTTCTTACTTCTTACACATAATAGGTGAAATAAACAAGTAAATGAATTTTGTTATTCATTTCACGTATTTACACGTTTTGAATGTTTTGATGCTTGTTGCATGTGGGGGAATCACTACTATGGTGTGGACTTTCAAAAAACAATGAACTAAGGTTGGAGTTACCTACTATGATAGTAACATTTTTCTTTCTCAGTGAAAAGCTTGGCACAAACTTTGAATATGTTATTCTTTTCTTTTCGATTGTTAAAAGTCACTAAGACTAAAATGTATTAAAGATACTACAAAAGCAGCAACAAAATAACTGGACCAAACCACAATAGATATTGTATATGTTATTCTTCTTTGCACCCCAAAAAATCTTGTAGAAAATAGCATTTGCACATGAATCCTAACTTGATACTTTTCAATGGGTTTCAATGGGCACATTGAAGGAGTCCAAGTGTACTCTTTGAGGCAAGTTGTTAAACAGGAGAAATCATCTCATTTTTTCTGAAGAGTTCTAATTCGGTGAAAATATTGTTGCACAACCTAAAACTAAGCAACAAGATTCAAGACCTGAGAATATGCTGAATAAACAAACAGCCATTTTAATTATGAGCACAAAAAAGGATTACAATAAACAAAAATGCCCATGACGACCCAAAAAAAGAAGAAGAAAGATGTCTAAATGGGGTGATGGATGACTCTGTGATGGTTTCTCTATGTACCCTCTCTTCCTTTCCTATTCCTTCACAATCCCAAACCACAAACTACTTGTCTTTGTTCTTCAGAAAAACACCATTTACATCCTTCCTTTTGTTCTAAACTCTTCCGCAACCTATGTTACTGTGACTCTTCATTTTCCCTGCAGTATCCATGTCGGACCCTTGATATCCAGACAAGGGTATGACACTCAACACTTCAAATTTCAATGAAAATATATTAAATTTCTTTAAAATAGCTGAGTCCGACACCCGTGTCCGAGTAACATAGTTGACAACAACTCCCTCCTCATTCGACGATCTCTTCTCTTCCCTCCGACGGACACTGTATGAGCTCCAAAATGTTGACAACCTCCGCCATGTCCGGCCTGTTTGACGGCACCTGTGATGCGCAAATCAACCCCAGCTTGATCACCGGGACAACCTCGTCCACCACAAAACCCCCCTCAGCAAGCCTCTGGTCCACGCACTCCTCGGCCTTCCCCTCGTCCAACGCCCCCCTTACCATGTCACACAGCACCACGACGTCATCCTCCATGTACTCCACCGGCTTCCTCCCCGTCACAATCTCCAAAACCAATATCCCAAACCCATAAACGTCGCATTTTTCAGTGATCTTGACTGTCCGACAGGCGAATTCAGGTGCCATGTACCCGAGCGCGCTCTGGATCTTACTGCTGAGGACATACCGGTCGAGCATAGGGAGCAATCTAGCGAGCCCGAAGTCTCCAACTTTGGGCTCGCCGGTGCTGTCTAGTAAGACATTCGACGACTTGAGGTTGTAGTGGATTATGTTCATCTGGTGCAAGTGTGCTAAACCCCTGGCCATCCCGACGATGATGTTGAACCTCTCGTGCCACGAGATTATGGAGTCTTGGTTTTCGTGGAGGAGGTTGAATAGACTCCCATTGGAAACGTGCTCGTTGATGAGGAGTTGCAGAGACGGGGTCCAGTAATACCCCTGGAGGGAGACAAGGTTGGGGTGTCTCACTTTGCCTAACTTCTTCACCTCCTTCTCGAATTCGTGCTGGGACTTGATCAGGCTGGAGATGTTGAGCTTTTTTATGGCCACGGACCGCCCGTCTGCGAGGACCGCATGGTAGACCACCCCAAACCCTCCCCGGCCCACCTCGGAGTCCTTGTTGAGTAGCGCGTGGGCCCCAGGCCCAAAGTCCGCCTCCCCGGAGAACATCACCAGCTTCCCATACTGGGAATCGCTCGTCATCATCGGAGAAGACTGGTTGTCATACTTGCTGTACTTGTACTCGTCGTCCCCTGTACCAGAGAATGTCGGTGGTGCAGCAGCGGAATGATTAGCAGCACGAGCATTTCTGACGTGGACATTGAGGATGGTGATGACCACCACGCCGAGGAATATGAAAGCTGCAGCACCGATGGCGATCAGGGCCGAGATGCTTAGAATGAGCCTCTTCTTGTGACGCGCGTTTGTTGGGAAGGAGGAGGAACCATCATCGTCCCCTGCTTCAGACGACGAGCCTGGATTCGGGTTGAGGACGATGGGCTTTGGGTGGACCGCGGGGCAGGACTGGTTGACCACGGACCCGCATAGAGACGGGTTGCCTTGGACCGACGAGAGGGGGATGGTGTCGAAGAACCCGCCAGCCGGAAGCTCCCCTTCAAGGTGGTTGTTGGATACATTGAACGCCGCGAGGTGGGAGAGGTCGGTTAGGTCCTTGGGTAGGTTGCCAGAGAGGTGGTTGTTTGACAGATCGACTGCCTCGAGGTTTGTCAGGTTGGCGATCGAAGGAGGGATTGCGCCTGTGAGATTGTTTCTTGACAGGATCCTGTGTGCATTGCAGTTATAAAGCCATTGTCAGACAAAATCGCTCTAAATATTAGAACTATACATAAAATGTGCATTCTCTATTATGACTGATATAATTTGGTTACTATTTATTTTTGTCAACATAGTAAATAAATGTTGTACTCTTATAGTTGATAAATATATGTAATTACTAGAGAACATGTTAGTTAAAATCATAAAAATATGTCAAGACGGTTAGTCTGTCATTAACCATCTTGATTCAAACAATGCATCATCATCCCTAAAATAGATCGAGATGGTAATGTATGGATCAGTCAAGGTTATTGTTAATTTTTTTTTTTTTTTTTGGTACAGTGTTTTACATTGCCTTGTTCCTTCCTAGTGGCTACAACCAAATTGCAAAGAGATTGCTTTCATTATCCCTGTAGTTAAAGTACATTAGCTGCCTACTATTCTTGATCACACATTATCCTTTATTCCACTTTACCCAAAGCAATGGGGTAAAAAGTGCCCAACAATGAGTAAAGACTATTTCACCTACTTAAAAAAATTGGATGGAAAACTTCATTTGTGTTTATGCAGCATACCCAAACACACAATTACTTCATATTGATGTAACCATTAACAGAAAAAAAAAAAAAAGATTGTTCAGTCCATGTCACTAACTGTTCCCCCTCACAGAAAACAACAAAACAAACATACACTACTGTTATCAGCAGGATTTAAGCAAACAGTCGAAACTATAAACCAAAACCTGAGAGGCATTGGGTATGGAAGGATGAGATGTAGCAATCTTATCCCTAAATTCTGCAATTTAGAAAGACTGATTCCAACTGACCCAAGATTTAAAAATCGTCCACTACAAACCACTCCATGGGTAAGAAGCAGATGACGTTTTATGAGACATTTTACTTTAGTCCATTACGATCTAAACTATAAACTATAAACATAATGCACAAATGATAATAATAAACAACAATGAACAAAAAAGATATGTTAGGAAAGAGAACTTACAATGTAGTCAAGGATGAGCAGTGCCCTATCTTAGAAGGGATAGTCCCAGTTAACCTATTCCCTCCAAGTCTTAGCTCTCTGAGTTGCATAGCTTCTCCTACCTCATCAGGGATGCTCCCATTAATCATATTGTCACTCAAATCAATGACTTGAATCACATCCTTCAACTCCCCAACATTTCTTGGAATCCAACCAATGAAGGAGTTCCTTGACATATTCAACACTTGCAAGCTTCTAAAACCCCCAATTTCTGAAGGAATCACACCTGAAAGTTGGTTTGATGACAAGTCAAGAAACTCAAGGGTCTGATATGAGGGTGACATAAACTCAATGTTTCCTCTGAATTTGTTCCCAGAGAGTGAAACCCTTTGTAACCCTAAACCAAAAACCCAAGTAGGGAACTTCCCCTTCAACATATTATGGCTAACATCAATGGATAAAAGATTACCACAGTTCATCAGAGACTGAGGCAATCCTCCTATCAACCCATTTGAGGATAAATTCACCTCTTTCAATGACCTTAAATTCCCAACAGTAAAAGGGATTCTACCAAAGAACTTGTTCATAGAAAGATCAAGATTTTCTAGGCTCTCCAAATGACCAATCCAATCAGGGATTTCACCAGTGAGCATGTTTCCATGCAGATTGATTGCAGTGCACATGTTGAGCCTCTGCAGTGATTCAGGCAGGACACCAGTGAATGAGTTCCCACCAAAATCAACTGTCTGCAACTGAAAGCAACTACCAATGTCATCTGGTAAAGGCCCAGAGAATGCATTGTTTCCTAGACTTACAACCCTCAAACTGTACATACTCCCAAACCCACCAGGCAATAAACCCTCCAACACATTGTTGGACAGATCAAGGGTTTGGAGGCCACTCAGAGACCAAATCTTGGGGTTCAATCTGCCCGAAATACGGTTCAAAGACAGGTTGAGATACTGTAAGGACATACATGAACCCAAAGAATCAGGGATTGACCCAGAAAACTGATTTTGAGCAAAGGAAACATACTTCAAAGACCCACATTGTTGGAAAAGTTCATCAGGGATTGAACCAGACAAATTGTTGTTGCTCAAATCAATGGATTCCAAGCTCCAAAGATGCCCAAAATCAGGGTTCATCAACCCAGTGAAGTTGTTGTTAGCAAGAGATAGTTTTTGCAGAGATTGGAGTCTCAAAAGCCCACGACTGATCTGACCCGAAAGTGAAAACCCATCAAGGGTTAACCCGATGACTCGGTTTGTATTCTGGTCGCATTCAATAGCGTTCCATTTGCAAGGGTTGTCGTCGTTTTCATTCCAGGATGACAATTTCCCAAGTGGGTCGGAAAGACCCGCCTTGAAAACGATCAACCCGAGAACATCGTCGTTGAGAGCATCCAAACAGGTCACAATGGAGGGCAAAACAACAAGAAGAATAGGTAACAACAACAGAAGAAGAAGCAGTGGTTTTTTCACACTCATTTTTGAAGGGTAAATGTACAAACTTTGAAGCTTTGTTTTTTGGAGCAGCTAAAATGGTGGGGAAGGACAAAACATGCTATAAAACGCTTAATTTCTGGGTGTGTCTGAAAGTTGAAGAAGGTTCAGAGTTTGAAGCTTACAGAAGCAAACAAGAGAGTAGATTTTGTTTTGTTCTTCTTCTTCTGCTGCTTATTATTATTCTCCAAATGAGAATGAAAGAAACAAAGGGAGCTAGCTTACTTGAGAAGTGGCCAAAAGGGAAGATTTAGATGAGATGAGAGAGAGAACAGAAAAAGATAAAAAAGAAGAGGGAAAACTACATACAAGTAATAAATGTGGGGCAGTGAAGGAATAAATTGAGAGGGGGAAAAGGAAAGCTTGTAGTATTTAATGTATGTGGTTTCTTTTTCTTTATGGTTAAAAACTTTAACTTTTTTGTAGAAACAGAGGAAAAGAAGAGGGAGGGGGGTGGCATACGGCGCAAAGAGCGCAGGGAGTAAAGTGGTGGGGGGGGGTGGGGGGGTATTTAATTCAGCCAGAGATCAGAGACAGTTAATGCAACCAACATTAAATTGAAATAATATAGTAATAGCAATCCATTAAAGTTATTTAAGGGAATGTGGTTAAGTGTGTAGATGGTCAAACAAGAATGCTTATACATCCCACATGGCAGTCAGATCCCTTTTGTAGTAACCTCACTACTAGTACTAGTACTAGCACTAGCACTAGCATGCATGACTGAGCATTGTCACACAGCTTCATCATATTTTGATGCTTTAATTGCAAGATATTGTTTCCCACTCTACCATTCTTCTTCAAGTTTTCAATGTCTTTTTGAATTCTAATTGGGAAATCAATTATCATTTTTGACAACCTTGTTGTTGGTAGTTTGGATTGACTGTTTTTGTTGATCATTTTTGACAACCTTGTTGTTGATAGTTTGGATTGACTGTTTTTGTTGAAGAGATTTAAGGTGAAAACTCATTTCAACCAAGGTCCATGATACGTAAGTTAAGTGAGGTTTCATCTTAAAACCAATTAGTATTAAAAGAAGTAACACACTTGACTTATACTACATCCGTCCCAAATTATTTGTCCTTTTACCTTACTTCTTTGTCCCAAAATATTTTTCCTATTTACAATCCCAACAACTGTAATTCATTTTCTACCCCTAATTAATAAATTTATTTATCACTTTTTACAATTCCAACAACTATTATCTTCAATTAAAGTAAGTAATCTAGGTAAATTACAAACTTTTTACTTCAATTCCCAACATATATTGGTTCTCCCAAATTAGGTAAATGGACAAATATAATGGGATGAAGGTAGTATTCACTTATATACCATATATTGTCCCTTTGCTTTTCAAATGTAGGACATTTTATTCATGAGTGAATCCTAACAATCTCCCCCTTCATACATGAGTCTCTCCCCCTTGATCGGAAACCCCTTTTTTTCTTGTTAAAGTTTCAAGTCACCATCAAGAACCCATCATAGTCGCACCTTACTCTACAGAGCAAACACCCTACTCCACCTGAGTCTCATGTCACCACTCTGCCTCAAGAGTTCCAGCCACACCCTACTCCACCTAAGTCTCATGTCACCAGACTCACCACTCTGCCTCAAGAGTTCCAATCACACCTTACTCAACATAGTCCCACCTTACTCAACATAAGTTTCATGCTACCACTCTGCGCCTTCAAGAGACCAAACTGCGCGCCCGCCATGGTCTCTGCTCCTGTCCATGGTGATTTTTACTGAGCCACCTTCCCGGACCTTATGCCCAGCCGAGCACACCACCGGCTCTAATATCACTTTTGGGGGATATCCAAGGCGGGAATCCACTTCAACCAATGCCCATGGTACATAAGTTAAGTGAGGTTTCATCTTAAAACCAATTGGTGTTAAGAGGAGTAGCTCACTTGTCTTATATATCATGTTATTTCCATTTGTTTTTCCGATGTGAGACATTTTATTCATGGGTGAATCTCAATAGCTTGTATTAAATGTTTGGGTTGGCTGTTTGACAAGTGTTTGGTCAAGTTAATTGTTTTTAAAAAAGTAATGGTTGAAATTTCACTTATACCCTTTATCATCAATTTTAAAATATGTATCAATAACTTTTATGATAGCATGTATGTAATTTTTGGTAAATTTTGGGTTAAATGGTAATTTCCACAAACATGCAATCCAATAAGTTGCTCATATTAGTCTATTATACCCAATCAAGCAAATGAATAGTTGTTGATCAAACACCTATTACCTTATTTGATTTGGTCAAATCTTCTAATAAGTCATTCAGTATGTTATTTATCAAACATAGCCTCCATATGAATAAAAATTGACATTACTCCTACCATTTTTAATTGTTTGTCACTATGAGATGTGTGTAGTTAATTTTTACATACCTTGACTATTAATAAAAGATTTTTTGATTGTATTATATTGTACTTTGAGGGTATTGGATAATTATGCACTACATTATTTTTTTGAAATATAATATATTATAGAGAAATTCCATTTGGTAGGGTTTTTTTGCCTATTCCAAATTGTAACCACTTTTGAAATTATTCCAAGTGGTAGACTTATTTTGAAAATTATTCCAAATGATAGACTTACTTTGAAAATTTTAAAAATTATTCCAAGTTTTCAAGCACTTTAAAAACTATTCCTTGTTGTCAAACACTTTAGATATTATTCCAAGTGAGTCGATCGTGAGATTGATAGGGAGAGCTTAATGAAATTGAGAGAGGATGAAAGTTTTGCAAGCAATATTTTAACAACGGTACAAGAAGAAACTCACCAGATGGAATAATTTTCAAAATAAGCCTATATCAGTTGGAATAATTTAAAAAGTGGTTGACAATTTGAAATAGGCAAAAGTTGAAGTCTACCAAATGGAATTTCCCTATATTATAATATGGGGGTGAGTGATATCTATGTACTGAGAACGAGTTTCGGTGATAATTACTCATTAGAGATCCTCCGTGTCAACCTGAGGACAAATCATTTTGCTAGTTTTTGAAATTTTAACTGAATATATGTCAATCGAGTAACCCTCAAATTCATGTGTGTTGACTTAAGTCTGACACTAGAACTCTTCTCAGTGTACAAACATCCCAACGCTATATTACAATATATTAGAGTCTAAAAGAATAATACAGTGCATAATTATTTAATATCTCCAAGGTATAACATATCATAGTTGAAAAATCCATAAAAAAAATTTATATTCTTTCAACCCAAAAATTTATGTTCCATATCTCACTTCAGTGAGCTCAGTGAAATTAGGTAAAGTATAGTCAGATAAATTTAGGTAAATTTAAATATAAGTTAGTAGATGTAGATAATGTGTAAACTGAATGTGTAAAAATTTGAATAAATTTAGGTAATAAATAAGGGAACCTAGCTAAAATTGGATAGAGTTGGCCAAAAAAAAAAAAAACAAAAAAACTTTAGATCCTCATACTTATACAATCTCGTGGTAGAATTTGAGAATTTACAAACTAACGATTAACGAATGCATTTCCCTAATATTCAAAATTTTAATAAACAAAGCCATTCTCCATAGTGAAAAACGTAAAATAAAGGTATACAAGTGCTCGACTTTTAGTAAACTTCATGATGGTTATGAATGATGGCCATTATAGTGTTTCATGTGAATAGTGCTAGTAAAAATATGATTTTGTCCAAATAGGCAAATTTATTTGATCTGAAAAAAAAATCGACTCTTTTTTAAATTTGTTATTGAATTTAAAATTTAGTCATTTGGCGAAATGTAGAGTCCAGTGGCAGTCAGGTTCAAGTTGTCCAAAGTTATTCTTACATTTGAACATGAATTGAACCAAAATTTTGTCCGTTTTTTATTATTTCTGGTAAATTGGGATATTTTGTTATAGTTGAAAATTTTACCATCATGGTAGTTAAAATATTTATTTTACGTACCTTTAAAAAGTCATAATTATTATATATTTAATAAAGTAGCTTGTTCGAACAAGTAGTGCTGCTATTCATTGAGATACAAGGGTTTTTTTTTTTGTTTACAAAACTTCATATTTTAAGGAGATTCCATTATATTTGAATTTTTTTTTCAACTATCATAGTTAAAAAAAGATTATATAACAATCGTTCACTCTACCTTAAAAAGTCCAAATATATTTTAATTAAAATAACTTATTGCAAAAATTAATAGTATCTACTGATATATAAATCTTTTTAGTCGATGTGATTCAGTTTAGCCAAATGAATGATAAGGAGTTTTCGACTATCATAATTAAAACAAAAAAATCCACTAATAACATTTGGTCATTCCACGTGCTTAATTCAGTTTTTTTTTTTTTTTTGAAAACAAATTGAGTTATATTTGGCCATTGAAATCTCACTTGGACAAATTAACTGAATTTTAATACGTCTATGTTCTTTGGATTGGATAAAATGAGGTTTAGATGGATTTCATTGGATTGGATTGGATTGGATAAATTATGATGTTTTATGGGAAATTGTGTTTTTAGAGATGATATTTTTTTTGAAAATTGTGTAAGATTTGGATTTGATTAAATTGAATTGAATTGAAAAAAGTTACCAATTCAAATATCTGAGTCTGAATTCAGCATTTTGAGCTATTTGACTCATCTCAATATATTTGATACTAGTATAACTCAATGACATCATAACCTGAATCTTGGCAGCCCCAGCATGTGATCGACAGAATCATAGAAACTCCCACTTGCGTGGGTTATATTTCATTTAGATCTTAGTTTCTTGAAACATGCTTATTTTGCTTGAGACCAACTTATAGAAATTTATACATTTGTGTACAAATTCAGAAAATATATAATAGTTAGTTTAAAAAATCTATAAAATAAGAGAAGAAACATTTAAAATGAATGAAGAATATGTGAACTTTTATAAAATGAAAATAATAATTGTCTTGAATTAAGATGATTATTAACCGCATTATATTACAGTGTAGGCTACACAATAAATCTCAACCCCCTTTTTCTCTCTCCGCCACTTCATTTAACAAGGACTGCCATCAGAAATAATTAATGACGCCGTATATTCTTAAATTTTTTTAGAATTTAGATAGCCCGATAATGGATTTATTAATAGTTACTTTCAATAAATTTTATTTATATTGTGTGAGAGTATGGTTGTTGATTTGGTTTCTTAACGAGTGTTAGGTGATTATGTCTCTCTCTGGCCTTCAAGTTGAGTTTTGTTCTAGCCTTGGCGCGAGTATGATATATCTGAAGATTTTTGGTTAAAGAGATTATAGGAGGTTGCTAGTTTTCTTCTAAAGATGAATCAACAATTGAAGTTCATATGATTCTATCATAGTAGTCTTTCTTTCAAGAGTTATTCATCAGATCAGGTAAATTTCTACAACTTTAAGAAATACCCAAATATGTTGAGAACGTTATTAGTAGTCTGAAAAATATTGTAGATTAGAGCAGGCCAGGTCGACATTAGATTTATCATTAACTTTGTAAATGTAAGAATTTATATTGATGTTACAGATTTATTCTTGTTACATTTTTTTCAAATGCCGTATGAATTTTCATTAATGAATATTCCTTCTTTATAAAAAGTCTTGTATTACTCTTGGATTACTATAAAGTTATATTCATTCATATTTAAGTCGTTAAAAATAGGTTTTTATAAGTCTAATATGCTTACATGTCATAAATTATATAAAAACTATTTTTTATGTACATGTTTATGTAAATATATATAGTACTACATATGAAATAAATGCATTCAATTAATATATGTTATGGTTGATGTGATTAGGGTACTATTTATGTTTATTAATGTAACCGATAAATACTATGAGCCTATTGTTGATAAATGTTAGTCCTTATTGAAAAAAGTCATTATTTAAAATCATAAAAATATAAATTATAGACAATTTAAGATGTGTAATAACTATCTTAATTCAAGATATGTATATATCATCATATTGCTAAAATGGATAGGATATTTTCATTACAACTTAAACATTTTCTTTTAAAATTTGTAACAAACTAAAATGTTGCAAATTGTAAGAGATAAGTCTTATATAGATTGTCATTTTCAAAAATAAATCTATTATGAATGAGAAAGAAATTCACTTCTCCAATTAGTACTAAGAAATTCACTTTAAAACGCCAAAAAGTACTTCTACATACTTAAATTTGAGTCAATAATATTTTCCATATAAGAAAAGGTAAATGTCATTGAAAAACACTAATTAGGTACATTTTCTTGCCCTCCTTTTTTTCACCTTTCTTTTAGTAGGGTTGACAAAGTGACATAACCCAAATATATTGACATATCCCACTCCAATTCCTCTCTCCCATTATCATTCTTAAAGACCACACCACACTCATGATGTATAGCACTAATGTTTCCAAAAGTGATTTGTAAAGTAACCTCAATTGGTGTTAGTTGTCCTCTCCCTTAAAGAAATGCATGATTTGGAAGTTAGATATTTGAAGTAAACAAAGTAACAATCTTTGTTTTAAAAGTAGGAAAATTGGAAAAAAAAATAATTCATAATTTAGAGTATTAGAAGAAAATAATTCGAACTTGTAACTTTATTATGGAAAAGTTGAACTTTTAATTTCTATTACTTTTAGATTCACCACCTATTTAAACTCGTCTGAAAAGTGTGATAGTGGTGATATTACATGCGGAGCGTATTTTTTACATTTTTTTAGCTGCAAATAGTTTCACGTATAATATTGTCAGCACCACGCCACATTTCAGATGAGTTTAACAAAATGATGGGTACTAAAAATAACAAGAATTAAAGTTTAACTCATCCATAATAAAATTATAAGTTCGGATTATTTTTTTGAAATACCCCTATGAATTATTTTTTTCTAATTTTAGTTAAAAGTGAAACGTAAGTTGTAAACTTTGGTATGAAATGATATCACACACCAAAGTAAAAATGATGATGCATTATGGCCCATGGGGAGCACAGCAACTAAGTGTGGAGAGTTCTGACAAATGACACTCAAATTTCAAGCATTCGCATGTAAATTGGAGCCCCCCCTCAAGCTAGTATGTGTTTGTTGCACCCTTTCACTCATTATTATGTTTCTGTTACTTGGACTTATGTTCCTCCCCTCAACACTTAACATTTAGGTTTGTTTATTATTTGTTTTGATTGAAAATTTCTATAAGCAAAGGATATGACAAAATTATTAGGAGTATCTTCTAATGAGATTGTGGTTAACTATTGCCATGGACAGAACTCACAGTAGAAACACATGAGTATATGCCAAATATTTACCAAAGAAAGTGAATATAACCAAACTCTAAAAATACTAATCAACAACCACGTTCTATATATATATAGGAAAATTGGATTATAATAATTCCTACTTTCACAAATTATATAGTAATAATCTATACTTTAATTTTGGATTTTGGCGGTCTAAAAAAAAATAAAATTGGATTCTAGTGGTACCAAATTCACCTCCAAATTCTTTTTATTTTTTTTCATTCCTATCCAACAATTGTTCTTGTTTTTTTCGTTCCTGCCCCCATAAAGGTAATGAAGTGTAGTTACTAAAACAATTTTTAAATTATTTTTTTGAGATTCTGAGAAATTATTATGATTTTTTAAAAGAAATAAAAGTGAAATAATCATTAAAAAAATTGTAAAAAAATTCAAAAAAATTGGGAGAAACGTTGTAAATTCATTAAAAAACATGGTAAAGTGTTATACTAAGTTTTGAATCAAACGCAACACAAAATCTATGATATTTAGGGTATACTCTCGATGATGTCCCACTACAATCCAATTTTTTTTTTTTTGACCACCAAAATTCAAAATTGATAATAGGGATTATATATTTCTGTCAAATCGTGAAATAGTCGGAGATGTACACTTTTCATTAGGATTTCTATCTTAGTGACCGTAATTTTCATGGTGTAATTGTTCGCACTCGTGCAGGCTCGTTGTAGCCCTAAGGCTATATGCACTAGTGTAGACTGGTATTTTGTTATCCCTTCCTTTTTTCTGCTAACCTACTAGGTTTATACCCTGTAACAGGAGTTCAATGAGTTGATTAACTTAATCCCATAAAAAGATCTTGATATATTCTATTGGCGAGAATTTGTCGCCAGGTAATAGTCTAATGCCCTAAAACCGAATTCGCTATCTTATTTATACCTTATTTGAACGCCATATCTCCTCGTTAGCAATTGATCAGTAGAGATACATGACATATTGTCCTAAGTCCTAACTATGTACAAGAATAAATAATTAGAAGGCAACACATTCTGAAAGTAAAGAAGTGATTCGATACAAGCATTTGATAAATGTTTTTTTTTTTCTTTTTCCCTCACAATCAAGGCTCTCGATTCGTACAAGAGAGAAGCTCTTTGACGAGAAGAGAAGTTAGCAATCAACTTATTGAAGGAGGGAATTATGTAAAACATAACTCTACACTATGGGGCAGACCAATGTTGTTGTATGACATAGAGTGTTGGATGATTAAGAAGATACACTGTCAGAGGTTGAACGTAACAGAGATGAGAATGCTCAGGTAGATTTGTGGTTATACCAAGTTAAATAGAATTAGGATTGTCGTCTGCAGAGCTAAGTTAGGGGTAACACCAATGAGGATAAGTTGAGAGAGACTAGACTGAGATGGTTTGGGCATATTCTTAGGACAAGCGAGGTTGTACAATTAGGAGATATGAGTATATTAGGATATCCCTTGGGTGACGGAAATGTGAGAGACCTAAAAAGTTTATGAGATAGGTGATTAGACTAGATTTGAAACACCTACACTTAACGAAGCACATGCCACTGGATAGGAGAGTCTTGAAGGCTTAACATTAAGGTGGTAAGGTGAGTTTTGCTAGTACAGAATGTGCTTTGACTTAGTTTGTGACAAGTGTTTCCTTTTGAGAATGGTGCTCAGGTACATTTACTTCTTTGTCAACTGCATAGAACGCACAAGCATGCATTGCTTTACTTATGGAAGCATCTAGTTTTTTTGGGCTTTCTTTTTGTTTTCCAAGGACTTTCCATTTGTTTTTTTTTTCCTAAATTGTTTTTCAATGTGGTTTTCCAAAGGCTCTTTGGATAGTTAGGAATCAACTTTTTCATGAATGTCAATTTATGGAAGGAAGGTTGCCTACATTTGGATCTCACAGGCCGTATTCAAACATGTTTCCCTTAGGGGTTTATTGTTGTTGTTGTTATTAATAATGATTTTATACTATGATTAATCAATCAATAGGAATATACGAGTAATACAAGCAAATG